>CM033471.1:176572349-177129616 GCA_019447015.1 Hymenochirus boettgeri
CTGACTTTACACTAGCAGGTGTACTGGAGAACTGACTTTACACTCGCTGGTGAATTGGAGGGCGGCCTTAAAACTCCCAGCACTGACTTGTGTAAATAAAATGCCCTCAACCCATGCTAGCAGCAGACTTGTATATAAAGAAGCTCCCCATCCCATGCCAGAGTACTGACTTGTGTTTTTAAATTGTCCCAACCCATGCCAGCAGGAGACCTGTATATTTAAAATGCCCTAAACCCATGCCAGCAGCAGACTTGTATATAAAAGAAGCCCCTATCCCATGGCAAGCAGCACTGACTTGTATATAAAATGCCCCAACCCATGCCCAGCAGAAGACTTGTATATAAAATGTCCCAACCCATGCCCAGCAGAAGACTTGTTTATAAAATGTCTCTTACTATTTCACAGGAAGCTGGGCCTACCTAGTCTAGTGGCAGCTGCTAAGCAGTCCAGCCGGAAGCATTCCCTGCTCACGCGCACACATCTGAATGGGAGCACACGCGTGCAGGAGAAAAAGAGGAGACGGTGACCGGGTAACTATTTTTTTTTAACCTTACCCCCAGCGCCATGAGCAAACATTCATGAGGTCTGGCTGTGCAGTGTAAGGTCTCAGTAAAGTTTTTTAAACTGAACTTTTTTTTTTTTTTTTTTTAAATATGACACTGCCCGGCCTGGCTTTTACTGCACAGTTTTTCCTCTTCTGCCCACTGGCCCAGTCCACCCCTAAGCTCAGCAAATAGAAAGAATAAAAAAAGAAGTAAAATAGAAAGAACAGTAATTTGTGTCTTTCAATCCAAATTAATAAATGCATTAGTGAGACAGAGTTTTTTAAATTTTAAAAACACATGCAACCGCCAGCAGTGATGCTGAACCTTGACGGTCGAAATGTTTGAAAAATGCAACCAAGGCATACTGGGAGTTGTAGTTTCACAATATCTGGAGTGCCAATGTTTGACATCACTAGTAGAGAAACATCTCCACATTATTAGCATTTCAGGCAGCTCAGTCCCAGTTCAGAAGCAACCCAAAATAACCACACATATTTCTCTGGTTCCATTCTGCCATGCCAACCTTAGTTATGCCCAGGGGTGGAGAAATCCTTCTTGACATTGGGGGACAAACATCTCTAGCAGCCAAACTACCCTTTGTTTTGTCACTCCCGTAATTAAGAGAAATCCCATTGTTTCCTGGCTCCTAGGATTTCTCCATCCCTGGTTCTGCCAACATGTGAATATCCAGGTAGAAGATGTGGAAAGTGGGAGACCAATAAGGTGGCCTACTGGTACTGGGAATAAGATCCCCATAGCAACATATATCAGAGCATTATCCACACAGTCAGGTTATCCGTGATCTCAGATAAATAACTCACCGGCCATGGTCGGTCACTGCAAACTCTGTCTTGGGTGGCAGCAACTACAGTGTAACCTATAGAGACAAAACAGAGCCCGTCACTGCCCGAGGTCACCGTCTCCTTCCCTCCCGATCCCTTCCAAGCCATTCCACATTCAACAGCCTCAATCTATTTACCGACCACAAAGGGGTCTGCCCGGTGATGCGGTGGGAGGAGATTTCCTGAGCCTGGCTATGCGAGGGTCGGTGCCAGTCTGTATGCCAGAGACCGCGGCGTTAGGATCCTGTCTCTATCCGGCAGATGGACCTAAAGATGCCCCTCCATGACATCACTGGATCACGGGACTACGCTGGGACTGGGAAGGAAGAGCGCACGTTGTACAGGAAGTGGGGGAGTTGGGAGAGCGGAAAATTTAAAGAGGAGGAACAGAGGGTGACCCAGGATTGAATTGATTGGTCTCTATTAGAGTGGGAAGCCATTAGTAGGCTGCGGAATGTCACCCCTGGCACGTTAAAGGGGAAGTTCAGTACAAATACATACACTTAAAGTAAAGAGCAGGATTTAACATCCTAATGACCTTAACCTGCCCATTCAGCATTTTGCCTTTGTATAAAGCAGATAGAATGTGGGAAATCCTGGTACTGTGACAAAAGGCTCGTTCCAGACCCTCATGTTGGCTAGAAGATAATCCACAATACAAAGTAAACTAGAAAGGGAAAGTTTAAGTATAAGCTTTGATTTTGGCTTGATAGGCCGCATTTTGGAAGGGAATGTGTGTTTGTGCTGCAGATTTTAAAACTCAATAATGCCAATGATGAGGACATTGTTATTTTTTACTTACCCGTTAAAGGGTATGTCCACCCTAAAAAACAATTTTGCATATATGATTCCCCCTGTCCCCCCAGCCCCAACCGCTCTATTTATACTCTTAGAAAGTGCCCCAAACTTTACTTACCTCCCCTCTTTCCTCCACCGCGCTGCGGTGAAAATGCAAGCAGAGGGGCGGGACCGGCAGTCGCGTCTGTGATTGGCTGAGCGGCAGCCAATCACAGACGTGGCTGCCGGGAGTTCATTTCGGCGGGGGAAAGGTAAGTAAAGTTTGGGGAGCTTTCTAAGAATATAAATAGAGTGGTTGGGGCTGGGGGGACAGGGGGAATCATATAGCTAAAGGGTTTTACGCTAGGGGGAGGGAATCCTGAGAGGGAGGGAGGGGGAGAAGGGCTGCAGTACGCATGCCAAACTTCTCCCGGAGGCCAGGTAGGAGGCAGAGTCCTATATGGACTCTGCTATCCTCCTGGTGGGCAGTTTTTGGGACTTTGGGGGGGGGGACTACAGGAGAACCTTATGGAGCTGGGATGTGAGGTAAGGATTAAACTACAATACATGATGGGGCCAGTAGTTGGGGGGATTATAGTTTTGGGGGTGGACATGCCCTTTAAATATGGCTGTCACACAAATTAAAGGCAGGTCAGTTGGTGTGTGTACTCGTGTCAGGTTGTGGATAAAAGACTAACTTTTTTGATGATTGGTCAAAACGTGTTTTTTTAACTATACTTACCCTTTAAATATGATTGCCACATGAATGAATGGGTACCTCAGTTGATGTATGTACCTGTGTCAGGTTGGAAGTTAAAAAAACAAACTTTTTTGATTATTGATCAAAATTTATTTACCCTTTAAGTATGTCTGCTACAGAAATGGAAGATTAGGTCAGTAGGTGCGTGTACCTGTCTCAGGTTGGGGGTTAAAAAAAACTGTTGATAATTGGTCAAAATTAGTTTTTTTGACTTTAGTTTACCCTTTAAATATGGCTGTCATGAAAATGGAAGGGTAGGTGAGTAGGCGTGTGTACCTGAATCAGGTTGGAAGTTAAAAAACAAACTTTTTTGATGATTGGTCAAAATGTGTTTTTTTGATCTTAGTTACCCTTTTAGTTTGGCTGCAACAGTAATGAAGTGGTAGGTCAGTAGGTGTGTGTACCTATGCCCAGTGGGGGTTAAAAAAAGAAACTTTTTTGATTATTGATCAAAATTAGTTTTTTTGACTTGAGTTACCCTTTAAGTATGGCTGCCACAGTAATGGATAAGTAAATCAGTAGGTGTGTGTACCTGGGTCTGGTTGAGGGGGTATGTCTTTTTTGTGTTTACAACCATAAAACTATCTTTTATTGAGGATAAATCTAAATTATTTTTTTGACTTTAGTTACCCTTTATGTATGGCTGCCAAAGGAATAAAGGGTAGGTCAGTAGGTGTGTGTACCCGTGTGAGGTGGGGGTATATGTTTTTGCATGTATGACCATATAACTAACTTTTATTGATGATTTATCAAAATTAGTTTTTTGACTATAGTTACCCTTGAAGTATGGCTTCCATGGGAATGGAAAGGAAGGTCAGTAGGTGGGTGTACCTGTGTCTGTGTGGGGTAGTTAGGGGTATCACTGTTTGTATTTATGAACTTGAAACAAACTGTTTTGAAATATCCACATTTGAGGATTGTTATCATTATAGTCTATGGGAAAGACTATCTTCCGCGGATTCATTATAGCACACTTCTACTATATGCCCCGTACGTCTGTACCGAATTTCATGTCTCTAGCTCAAAAATTGTGGGAGAAGATACAGTCCAAAAAAGCGGAAGAATAAAACGGAAGAAGAAGAAGAAATAGAAAGAACAAGAATTTAGCTTTTTAAAGCCAAAATAATAATCCGGGTTCTTCCCATGATGCACCACATCCTTGGAATGTGCCTAACAGTAATTTCTACTCATTGGCTGTTGGATGGGTCAAACATGCTCAGATCTCCACTTAGCAACTGAATCAACCCAGGCGCTGGGTCAAGGGCAAGACCATAACGGTCTCTACTAGGGGTCCTGCAAACAGAAAGGCAGTATTTTGAAGAATGTATTCACAGACAAAATGCTGAATGGGCAGGTTGAGGTCATTAGGATGGAAATACTGCTCTTTTTTCTTAAAGGACAACTAAAGCCACAGAACAACACTGAACCAGAAGGCAGAACACCTTGATATAAAACGAGTAATCTGTACCTTACCTTTCATTTTGATACGGGCGCTGGGAAATGTACTTAAATAACACAAGGTTTGTGCTTTACTTCACAGCATTCTAGTATCACACAGTTTGGTCAACGACCATTATGTTCTGCACATGCTCAGTCCTTAGCTATGGCAGAAACTTGTTACAGTTGGTCACACCCATTAATAATTTCTAGCCAATCCTTTTACAGGACAGATAAAGCAAGGAAGCATATGACTGAGGTCAGGAGGTGTGGTCTGACACTGCGCATACACAGATACTTCATCCAGTTCTTAACAGGCTTACATTTACTTTAATACAATAAACTGAAGTGGGATTTTGTAGCTTATTGGGGTTGTTTTCAGATTCTGTAGTGTAAAAAATTGGGTTTAGTTCTCCTTCAAAAATGAATGTATTTGCATTGAACTTGCATTAACATTTACCAATATTTATATATATATCGAACATGAGGGGCACACTCTGGACTTTTTAACATATCAATGCATAGTTGTGTGAACCATGATTGACGCGTTTCAGCCACTCATAAGGCTGTCGTCAATGGCAACAGTTCAATTGCTGTCTGCCATTAAAACAGTGGAGTGAGACACATCCCCTACACCATGTTAACCCTAACAGACCTATTCCACCCGTGAACTGCACCAGCCACCCGCAAATACAGACCAGCATCCGAGGCAGGAATAATAGGAAACACTTGCACATTTCAGCTGAAATCACCCTAATGGCAAAAGCAGTGGCCAGTCCCACTCCAATAGGAAGGACCCCACCTCAAAGTCAGTCAAAGTCAACAATGGGTGTTTCAAATGTACAGGATGCCAGACATATTGATATATAGTCTGTGGTAAGAGATACACAATCTATTTGATTATGTGCCCAGGGCTGCCATCAGGGGGGTAAAGGGGGTACTCCAGTATGGGGCCCGGATTTGGAAGGGGCCCAGAGAGTGTGAGGAAGAAAAGAAAATCCCAGCAATACTGCACTCAGCCACTAGGTGAACTCCATTCCTAGATGGAGAAGACAAACAGGGCGTGTGTCTGCTGCATGGTCCATGACTCAGTAGGTGGCTTTACTGTCTTATGTGGTTCCGCCCCCTCCCACCCCTTCCCTGGAGCTCTTCTGTGCTGTGATCCCCTGTAGCAGAGCAGGAGGGAGTAACTGTAAGTTATACTGATCCCATTTCTGCTTGTGAGAGACCATGGGGGAGACATTGTTACCCTCTGTCTCACTGCTGTGTACAGGGACTGAACTTCCTCTATGGGGCTGCTGGTGCCAGTACCTGCATAGCAGTAATGGAAAACCTTGTCACTTCACATGTTTAACTACAACTCCCAGCATGCCTAGATTGCATTCTGCTACCAAGGCATGCACTGCACATGGGGTAGGTAATAGCCTAATAAGGCTACTGGGCTATTACCTACCCCATGGGGGCAGCATGGCAGCTCCACACCATCTTTATCCTGCCTATATACATATCTCCATCTCTGTGTCACATAGCAGTATAGCAGCTCCACACCATCTCTATCCTGCCTGTATACATATCTCCATCTCTGTGCCACATTTTAGTATGGCAGCTCCACACCATCTCTATCCTGCCTATATACATATCTCCATCTCTGTGTCACAGATATGGAGCAGTATAGCAGCTCCACACTGAGATGGAGATATGGATATAAGCAGGATAGAGATTGTGTCACATAACAGTATGGAAACTTCACACCATCCCTATCCTTCCTATATCCAAATTTCTATCTCTGTGTCACATTGCAGCATAGCAGCTCCACACCATTTCTATCCTGCCTATATACATATCTTCATATCTGTGTCACATAGCAGTATTGCCGCTCCACACTGAGATGGAGATATGGATATAAGCAGGATAGAGATTATGTCACATAGCAGTATGGCAACTTAAAACCATCCCTATCCTGCCTATATCCAAATTTCTATCTCTATGTTACATTGCAGCATGGCAGCTCCACACCATCTCTATTATCAGGATATAGACAGGATAGAGATGGTGTGGAGCTGCCATGCTGCAATCTGACACAGAGATAGAAATATGGATATAGGCAGGACAGAGTGTGGAGCTGCCATGCTGAGTGGCAATAGTGGCAGCCTTTTTCCAGACAGTGCACAAATGGGTAGGTGTAAGGATTTGAGCATGGAGAATCAGGTGAATATATCAATAGTCAATATGAATGAAATACGTTTTAAGCAATACTGATGCAGAATATAATATGGGGTCTAATATGGGATCCAGTCTGTGTGGGCTTGGCTTAAAGGCATGTTATATTTACCAGTCTGTGCCCCACTTAAGTGTGTGTACTGGACATGGGTACATTTTATATTTACTGTGTGTGCGTTGGGTTGGTGGAGCATATCTAGCACCCGATAATGTAATGGGCTTAATGTCTAGTTGATATATAATATTGCAGGCAACAATGTAAAATGGGAATAATGGTCTTTAAAGTGGGTATAACCTTAACAAAGTGGGCGTGGTCTTAACAAAATGACTGTGAAAAAAAAAATCTGCATTCACCGCTTCTCTTCTCCCCACGTGTCCCTCTTTTGCGTTTTAAAATGTTGGGAGGTATGCATGACGTGTCTGAGTTGTTTCGTGCTATGGGGGGCCCAGAAATGTACCCAGTATGCGGCCCACAAAAGTCTGATGGCAGCCCTGTATGTGCCCATGCGGACTTTATTTCGCAGGGAAAATGAGTACCACGGTTAGGGAACGTATGGGCAATCATAGATCTTCTTCCGCCATGCGCTCAGTGGAGGCAGACTTGATGACCAACAGTCTGTTGCAAAACACTTTAAACATATGGGTCATAACTTGGCCTTGCTGAAATGGAGGCCATTGATCATGTGCCGTCCGACAAAGGGGGCATTAGCAGAGACGAGGTTACTCCAGCTGGAGGTCCAGTGGATCAAACGGCTGGGCACAATGGCACCTAAAGATCTCAATGAGATGTGCTCCCTGGCTTGTTTCCTTTGACACAGTGAGGATGTCAGATGGACTCTGTATGGCAGACTTTTGGTTCTTGAAATGTGTATTACTTTCAAACTTTTCCTGGTGATATAGAATATTTTTTTGATATTATGTGTCTTTGATGTATAAATGTGTATATCTGTATTGAATATTTTTGTTTATTGTTTATTATTCCGCTATAAATTGGACCTTGACTTTTAAAGGGCATGTCCACCCCCAAAACTATAATCCCCCCAACTACTGGCCCCACCATGTAGTGTAGTTTAATCCTTACCTCACATCCCAGCTCCATAGGGTTCTCCTGTAAACCCCCCCCCAAAGTCTCAAAACTAACCCCTTAACACCCCCGAAGTCCAAAAACCAGGGGGAGGGGGAAGCAGGTCTCTGCCTGCATCTAGCCTCCGGTAGATATTTGCCATGCGCACTGCAGCCCTTCTCCCCCTCCCTCCCCCCTCCCTCTCCCTCCTCTCCCTCCCTCTCCTCCCGTTTACTTCCCTCCCCCTAGCGCAAAACCCCCTTAATATGCTGCTCCCCCATGTCCCCCAGCCCCAACCGCATTTTTTTTTTCAAAAAGCTCCCCAAACTCTTACTTACCTCTCCGCTTTCCTCGCTGCACTGAATGACCGGCAGCCGCGTCCGTGATTGGCTGCCGCTCAGCCAATCACCGACGCGACTGCCGGTCCCGCCCCTCTGCTTGCATTCTCGCAAGCAGAGGGCCGGCAGTGCGGCGGAGGAACGAGGGGAGGTAAGTAAGAGTTTGGGGGGCTTTGAAAAAAATATTTATGCGGTTGGGGCTGGGGACATGGGGGAGCAGCATATTAAAAATCATGTTTAAAGGTGGACATACCCTTTAAGTGGGACTGGCCCCTGCTTTTGTCATTAGGGTTATTTGTATCATTAGTCCCTCGATTCTGGGTGATGTGTCAGAATATACTTGTCTTTGGTGCTTTTCGTCTGAAATGTGTTTCCTATTATTCCTGCCTTGGCCGCTGGTCTGTATGTGCAGATTGGGCGGCTGGTGCAGTTCATGGGTGGAATGGGTCTGTTAGGGTTAACATTGTGTAGGGGGTATGTCTCACTCTGCCCTTTTGATGGTGGACAGCAATTGAACTGTTGATCCTGATGACAGCCGAGTGGCTGAAACTCATTGATTGTGGTTCACAGAACTACTGTATGCATTGATGATTTGAAGTAGAGATGGCCAAACTTCATAAAGTTCTTCTGTTTTCAACCATTCAAACTAACAATGGTAACTTACTGTAAATGGCTGTGGCACCTGGGAAATGGTCTGGGGAACATGTCACTGTCACCGAAACCTTTTAAAACACTTCTTAAACATGAGTGGGCATTTGTCAGGTTTTGCTCAAACTACATTCGAGGGTTACTGAGTGCGACAACCAGCTTGATTTGATATATATATATATATATATAATTATAGAAATGTGCGTGCACCCCACTGTCTTTTTCAACAGAATCGTTTGTATGATTGGCTTGAGTGAGGTCCAAGACAAAGGAACCAAAAAGTTACCATTTGTACCACTTAAGTAAATATATTTGAAGAAGACCGTGGAATGCACGCACATTTCTATGATTGTATACTGGATCCAGAGGCGAAGCATCCGGGCATTCAACCTACAAATTTGAGTGCTAATACATAATTTTCTATATATATATATAGGAGGATGGTCTCTCATTGCTTTCTGTAGCTCTTTGTCTAGGTGGTGCGGACGCTGGTGGGTAATATAGGAAATGAAGATTAAAGCAGGGCACTCCAGGGTCTTTGTGAAGGTAATCTTTATTGTGCCTCTACATTACTGCTATATATATATATATATGTATATATTTTCTGACAGACTCAACGAAACACGTCAGCATTCATCATCGATGTCTTTCGGCCATCTTGGTTTCAAGCCGCCATCAGGAATAGAGAACATGCGCTACCGTACCTATAGGAAAGTTGAGTACCCACCCCCAACACACCCGCCCCACTCCCTCCGCTCCCTCCCTGACCGCGGTAAAGACCAGAGCCTCAATGCCAAAAAATTGCTAGTGCGAGAGTGGCAAGCGTGCTTATACACCTCTGCTGATGTGATAATTCATATTCATAGGACAGTGGTTAGGTACAGTTTGCAATAAACATCCATAGTTGTGGATGTTGTTGGATATCATCAATGTAATATCAGGTATCTAAGATCACTATGGCTCCTCTCTTGTCAGGGCCTAATGTTAATGCTGCTCTAATTAGCAAGATCTCTATATGCTTTTCTCTCTTTATTAGAAATATTGACAAAATTGAGCAATAAATCTCCACCGGTGTAGATGACGTAGGGTGAACACAATTACTTTTTTAGTAATGGCAAAGTCATTTAATATTAGCTGGTCATCATGTCTCTCAACCTGTGACCTACACAAGTCATGTTCGCTAGATAAGTATTAAAGTCAATTGAAACAGGTGACCATATTGTAAGTAGACCAGATGTTAAAATATCAAGTTTGAACAACATGTGCAGGAAATTTGAAGAGAGGAGCTACCCCATATCAATGAAGCAAGGACCTGAATTATTGAGGGAGAAGAACAGAAAGTAATAGTGGTAATAAAAGACCAAGAGTTCCTTTTGTTACGTTCTATGACCCATATGGTAGGCAAGTGGCAGATATAATATATAAACATTATCCATTTGATGCAACTTGCGTTTCCCAACATTGAGGAATTAGCCCCCTTTTTCTTAAAGAAGGGACAGTATTGGGTCTATGGTTTCTCTTAAGCTAGGTACACACCTAGCGATTTTTCCTCCTGACCGACCCTTCGATACTTTCGATCGGTCGGCCAGGAGGAAGGACTGTCGGTCGCGGCAAAAGCAGCCGCGTCTGACAGTTACCGCGACCGATCGTGCGGTCCATAGAGGACCGCACGATCGGACGAGGTTTTCCACCATGTCCGATCGTCCTTTCGTCCGATTCGGACGTATAATCGGTCACACATGGCTGCATTTGGATGCCATAATTTCGGTCCGACCGACCGATACACTGAACTATCGGTCGATCGGACCGAAATATCTCATCGCGTGTACCCAGCTTTATACAGTGAAGACCAAGAGCAAGGAAGGAACTTGGCTAAAAGGTTTGAACAAGGGTATTTATCCCTGCATGAATGATATATGTTGTAGTAAGGTAATTAAAAGGAAGGAAATTATGCATCCCAAATACAAGGGAGACCTTTAAATTGATTTGTTTCTACATATACATATACCACTGTGTGGTATACGTATGTGGTATATGTACTCATGTGCCCCCTCTGGGTTGTTATACATGGGTAAAACCATGCAGGAAATGAAGATGAGACTGACACAACACATCCATATAAACATGTCAAACTGCGCTTCCTTTACCCAGACATTAGATTGAAAAGGGACACATGACCAGATAAAATTGATGATTTTAGAACAGGTGCAAATTAATCAGCTAAGAGGGGGTGATAGACAACAGGCACCGAAGAA
Organism: Hymenochirus boettgeri; assembly: GCA_019447015.1. NCBI lineage: Eukaryota > Metazoa > Chordata > Amphibia > Anura > Pipidae > Hymenochirus > Hymenochirus boettgeri. Next base: position 176,583,235 of record CM033471.1, read on the forward strand.
AGCGGAGGTATGGTACATAAATCAATTGGGGACATTGTTCCCAAAAGGGTTAAATAGGGACTATGATCTATATGTGAATTTGTAATTGATTATATTGATCTTCCTAGGTATGCCACAGGGGGTCACTGTTTTCAAATTGTATCAGATTCTGTGTAAATCCTCTTAGTGAAACTTTTTTGCAACAATTCCCTTTTGCAATTTAACAAATAAGGATCAAAGACTTCTGGGAATTTACCATGTTTAAGTAATTTGTTTAAGTGAGTATTTGGCTGCATTGATTTGGCTGCAGGATTTTTTCAAAACAATTTATTAAATATAGCACATAATGGCAACGTGTCGGCTCTGTGCGTGGAGCCTTTATCAAGCACAGAGCCGAAACGTTGCAATTAATAAATTGTTTTGAAAAAATCCTGGAGTGCTCCTGAACTTTACCAGAGTCTATGTTATCAATCTACAGGAGGCACCCAGATTCACCATTGAATGTACTGTAGTTTCTGAGTGAAGAAAGCTGAGCACTCCAAGGATTTAAATAGCTAGTTACATAGTTACATAGTAATTAAGGTTGAATAAAGACATACGTCCATCAAGTCCAACCTATTGACCCTTTTTTTTTTTTTTTTAACCCTACCTAACAGTTGATCCAGAGGAAGGCAAAAAACCCAGCTAAAAAGGGGGAAAAAATTCCTTCCTGACTCCAAACGGCAATCGGAAAGTATCCCTGGATCAACCAGATCTATATGCATTAATACCAGTAATTCTCAATATTTTTTAGTTTTAGAAACTTATCCAGGCCTTTCTTAAAGCTATTTAATGAACTTAAGCGTTTATTAAACAATAGTAGGTCAGTAGAACCTACGCGTTTCAGCCCGGAAGTTTAGGGCCGTCATCAGGGTTACAGACCTATGGACAAAAAGGTATAAAACGGCAAAGACAGACCACAAGGGGATTGAGTGTCGAGTCTTTTAATCCATCTGATCTCCCATTGTAAAAAGGCTCTCTTACGATCCCGGCCCTCCAATTCTGGTTCAAAGTCAATGGCCACTCACCGCATGGTAGTGATAGGGTGGGCCATCAGTCTAAAGTGGCGTGCCACTGATTGGTACCCGAACTTATCCGTGGCTCCATGTGTGGCCTCTGTAGCTGGTTTGCTGGTCTGTAGGCCAGCCCTGATGGCAAGTCTTTGGTTGGCTAAACGTTCACGAAGGGTAGAAGTCTTACCCACATAATATTTTCCACATGGGCAGGTTATAATATAGATGACAAATTGGCTCAAACAGCTGAGTCTGCTCCTAAGGTTAATCCTCTGCCCATGATGAGGGTGAGGAAAGTCAGGCCCTGTGAGGGCACTTCGGCATGCCACACATCCCTGGCATTTATAGCAACCATTCTTGCGAGCGGGAAGCCAAGTGTTATTTATGGTGGGTGTAGAGTCCCTAAAATCCGTGCGCATTAGGATGTTGCGTAAATTTTTTCCTCTTCTATTGGTGAACAATGGAGCACTATTTTTAAATGGTAAATTCTGATCATTGGTAAGTATGTCCCACCTTGTGTACATACTATGTTTTAAAGCTCCACCACTAGGGGTATACCTACTTATAAAAGGTATTCGTTGATTAGTGGTGCTGTTACCCGTCCCTCTTTGTTAGCCCCTTTAGTCTGAGACCAATTAGAGACAGCCCGTTGCACTTGTTGGGTAACCACTTCCATTCTATAGCCCCTATCAATAAATTTCTGTTGTGATTCCCTAAGTTGTGCCACCGCATTGCCATAGTCTGTGTTATTTCTGAGGACCCTTAAACTTTGGGAGTAGATAATACCCCGTTTGTGGATTTCAGGATAGAAACTTCCAGCGTGCATTAATGTATTCCGATCGGTCGGTTTTGTGAATAATGTAAACTTCAGTCTGCCTATTTCTTTGTTTAAACGAAGGTCAAGGAAGTCTATGGACTCAGTACTGGCTGTCATCATTAATCTCACAGGGGAATCAAGATCATTAAGTGTGTTAACAAATTCATTACATTCTTCTATGGTCCCCTGCCATAAGAAAAATAAATCGTCAATGTACCTCTTGAACAAAAGTATCCTATCTCCTCCCATAGGGATAATGTAGTTAGATTCATAGTTCTCTATGAAAATGTTAGCAAAAAAAGGTCCTATATTAGAACCCATGGCTGTCCCTGCCTTTTGTTGAAAAAAGGAATCACCAAATCTGAAATATTTTTTTTCTAAAGAAAACAATAGGAGATCCATGAGAAATTCAGTAGGAGGGGATTTATGTCCTGACTTTACCAGCGCTTTTCTGCACATGTCAACCCCTATCACTTGTGGAATGATGGTATAGAGGTTGCTGACATCGCATGTCATGAAAATAATGTCCGATGACAGCTCCCGGTATGGTTTAAGTATTTCCAGGAGGTGTTGGCTGTCCCGTAAATATGAGGACATGTTTTTAACTATCGGTTGCAAATATGAGTCTAAAAAAAGTCGTAATAGTTTTGAACATACTGTAGATCCACAGGCCGCTACTATAGGCCTTCCAGGTGGAGAAGTGGTGGACTTGTGGATCTTGGGAACCGTGTAAATAATAGGAGCCCTAGGGAACTCAGTAACAAGATAATGACTTTTATCTCTAGTGATCCAACCACTCTCGACTGCCATTTGTATTTTTTGGTCCAAAATCACTTTAAATTCGGCCGTAGGGTCCTTATTCAATGGTATATACGTAGCTTTATCAGCAAGCTGTGCCAATAACTCAGATTTGTAACATGATGCATCAAGCAGCACTATTGCACCTCTTTTGTCTGCTTGCCGGATGACTAGTTGGGTGTCTTCCTTTAATAATCCCAAAGCTAGGTTTTCATCCCTAGAGAGATTGGACCATTTCTTATATTGTGCTGTTGAATTTTTAGTAAAATCTGCCATATCCCCTCTTATCATGTCCCCAAAGACCCTAATTGCAGGGGGTGTGTTGGGGGGATCAAACCTGCTTTTGGTTTGAAAGCCATTATAGGTGGCGGAATAGGTCCCGTAATTTTAGAGATCAATTTCATCATCCAATTGGTTGCATTTAGGGGTAGGGACAAAAGAAAGTCCCTTATGGAGGAGGCTGTGTTCAGCTGGCGTCAATTGGTGGGCACTTAGATTGTAAATTACCTCCTCCTTGGAGGTTTGGGGGGAAGGCCCCTTGTTTTTGTAGCGCCCCCCCCCCCCCTTGTGACTGCCCTGTGGCGGGTTCTTTTATTTTGGTGGTAGATCTCGTATTTACCCCTAAAAAAGGTTTATTAGTACCATGGGATGCATCAGACTATGGACTGATAGTCTGAGCATCTCTTTCATTATCGGAAGGATTAGAGTCGTCTGTTCTCAGTGTTCTATGGCGGAACCTTTTCCTATAGGGTAACGAATCAATAGGTTTACCATAGAGCCAGCCGTATACTCTTTTATTATTGTAATAATATCGACTTTAGCTAGTTTTTTCTTTTTAAAGGCCAACAGATCCTCTTTGTATTTAGCCACTTGGAGCTTGAGTTTCTCTAGCCAGTTGCATGATGAATCCTTGCTTGTGTACAAACTCCATTTTATTAATGTCTTCACGAACTTTAGGAAGTTCCTTACCAGTATAGTCTATGACCAACAGATGAAGGTTAAAGGAACAGCGGTTAAGGATTCCGCACCATTTTGTGCAAAATTCAGAGTCATATCTCCCAATAGTGGGCACATTCCGTATGCGAAATCCCTTAGGAATCCTGCGTGTACGGTGGTATTCCGAAAGAAATACTCCGTGGAGGTACAGATCTAGTTCCTTCCTCTTAAGCCGCAGTAGCTTAAAAAAAGTATCCCTGTTGTTGGAATCAGGACTGAGTGCCAATATCGGATCATCAAACAAATCCGTTGTGCATCCTCTTGTGAAAAGTAGAAATCCCCACTGGTATCAATGGCCAAGGGGTTGATTGCCTGAGATAAATCTTCTGCCATGATGGAGAAAGGCAGGAACACGTGCGGCCGGACTAGCAGTCAAGTCAGTAAGGCAGCGGGTGCAGTCCAGATAAAGGTAGATAAACAGTGAATCGATCCGTTGCACCCCGGTCTCCATACAACTACCTGGGTGCTGTAAGCTGAAAGGGCATGTATCCAGAAGAAAGCTGAGCACTCCAAGGATTTAAATAGCGTTTATTAAACAATAGTAGGTCAGTAGAACCTACGCTTTTCAGCCCGGAAGTTTAAGGCCGTCATCAGGGTTACAGACCTATGGACAAACAGGTATAAAATGGCAAAGACACACCCCCCCACCCCCCCCCCCCCCCCCCCCCCCACCCCCCCCGGCCCCCCCCCCCCCCCCCCCCCCCCCCCCCCCCCCCCCCCCCCCCCCCCCCGTGTGAACCTCTGCCGCGACTGCAGCTCACCCGCAGCTTCACAGCTTTCTTCTGGATACATGCCCTTTCAGCTTACAGCACCCAGGTAGTTGTATGGAGACCGGAGTGCAACGGATCAATTCACTGTTTATATATATATACACTAGCAAAAGTGTGCCCGTTGGTGCACAGTGGGAAATATGTGGGTGTATGTTTAGCTATATGTGGATACAGATGATATAATCTTTATACACACTACTATAAAATGTAGGGATTTGTACATAAAAAAATAAAGGCAAGATGTTAAAAATATAAGACATCCTATGAAATCCTGGTTCTATTAGTGTCACATCCCCTAAATTAATATTTTGCACAATATACAGAGGCAGAAGGGAACCTATTGGGTGTACCCCAATAGGTATTAGAGGGCAGCGCCGCTCCTACCATGAAGAAGCGTGAAAAAACTGCTCAGTGCACGTGCCACTGATAAAACAAGAAAGGCGGCAACTTGTCATATATATATTTTTTTCATTTTCCCTTACCGATCTCACGCATTGCGGGCGGCGCAGGGCCACTGCACTTGGATGCTTCAGCTTTAGATCCAGAAAGAAGGCGCTTCATTGGCTGGACTACCCGTCAATCAGGGCATGTCTCAGGATATCTGCAGCGCCAATCAGGGAAAGCCTCAGGATTGCTACTGACGTGTCCTGCAGCCGCTCCGGTACCGGCGCGGCTGCAGGACAAATCAGTAGGCATCCTGAGGCTTTCCCTGATTGGCGCTTAGTCCAGCCAATGAAGCGCCTTCTTTCTGGATATCATCTTAAGCTAAAGTGTCTAAAACTAAAAGCGCAGGGGCAGCGCTTGCCAGCGATCGCGCCGATCGGTTACGGTAAGGGAAATTAAAAAAAAAAAAGAATTAATTAAGTTGCCGGCTAAATTGTTTTAGGAGTGCTGAAACTCCTTCCTGGCAGGGTCGGACTGGCCTGCTGGCTACAGGGGGGGGGGGGGGGGGGGGTGGTAGGTAGGTAGGTAGATAGATAGATAGATGATAGGTAGGTAGATAGATAGATGATAGGTAGGTAGATAGATAGACAGAGATAGATAGAAAGGTAGATAGATGATAGATAGATAGACAGACAGACAGATAGATGATAGATAGATAGAAAGGTAGATAGATGATAGATAGATAGATAGATAGACAGACAGATAGATGATAAAGAGATAGATAGAAAGGTAGATAGATAGATAGATAGATAGATAGGTAGATAGACAGAGATAGATAGATAGATAGATAGATAGATAGATAGATAGATAGATAGAAAGATAGATAGATAGATAGATAGATAGATAGATGATAGATAGATAGATAGATAGATAGATAGATTAGATAGATAGTAGTAGCTAGATAGGTAGATGGAGTAATAGATAGATAGATGGAGTGATAGATAGATAGATGGAGAGATAGATAGATGGAGTGATAGATTAGATAGATAGATGATATAGATAGATAGATAGCAGAGATAGATAGAAGAGTTAGATAGATAAGAGACAAGTCCTGAGTCTCTACAGATTGAGTGCACACAGCCTAGAAATAGAATCTGGCCGACACAGACAGACATATAAACCAAGAGAGAACAGACTGACCAGGGAACCTTAGAAGATGAAACCCACTTCCTTCTACACTGCCCCAAATACAAAACAATACGGGACCCCTATTTAAAGATGATGTCAGACTTTATCCCAGACTTCAACTGCTTAGATGGAGAGAGAAAACTCTATATCCTGCTGGGAGAGGATGAAGCCACAGTAAATATTGGGGGCACACTATGTAACGGCCTGTCACAGACTGAGAGGAGCATAAATGAACTCAATGTCCAAGGATTACTTGCCTAATTATCCCTTTATCCTTCCCCAATCAACTTAAAGACTAAAACCCAATATATCCTTTATAGTACTGTCCATATATTAATTATCCATTGATACCCATGTCCCCCTACCGTGAACCTCTAATACTAACATGTTTTATTATTTTATTATTTTTTGTTTGCTTTGGCAATGTCAAAATGTAAATCGATCCTGCCAATAAAGCTCTTTTTGATTTGATTTGATTTGATAGATAGATAGATAGATAGATAGATAGGAAGATAGATAGATAACAGAGATAGATAGATTAGATAGCTAGACAGCAGAGATAGATAGATAGATAGATAACAGAGATAGATAGATTAGATAGATAGATAGCAGAGATAGATAGATAGATAGATAACAGAGATAGATAGATAGATAGATGATAGATAGATAACAGAGATAGATTAGATAGATAGCAGAGATAGATAGCTAGATAACAGAGAAAGATAGATAGATAGACAGAGATACATAGATAGATAGACAGAGACAGATAGATAGACAGAGATAGATAGACAAAGATAGATAGATAGATAGATAGATAGATAGTTAGAGATAGATAGACAGAGATAGATTGATAGATAGACAGAGATAGATAGATAGATAGATAGATAAAGAGATATCTATATAGATAGACAGAGATAGATAGACAGAGGTAGATAGATAGATAGACAGAGATAGATAGACAGAGATAGATAGATAGATAGATAGACATAGATAGATAGATAGACATAGATAGATAGATAGATAGATAGATAGATAGATATAGATAGATAGATAGAGAGATAGATAGATAGACAGAGATAGATGATAGATGGAGATAGATGATAGATAGACAGAGAGTGGCGTCTGGTCTGCAGGGCTTCCCTGTTTTACAGAGCCCCCCTGTTCTGAAGGGCCACTTTGGTCTCCAGTCCCCCCTGGTCTGCAGGGATCTCCCCCAATGGTAATGTTTGCACCATCCAGACACGTTGGATATTTAAGCAAGAATGCAGCTTGAGGTGGTGGCAGGCTTACAAATGATTTGGCAGGCTTACAAATGATCTTTTATTCTACATAAAGTATGGTAGGGATTTCTAATGCATTGTACTACCATGTTTTTATGCGTCATAACAATTGAAACTTTATAAATGTGTATTTAAATCTAAAATAATCAAGTTTTGCCACACCCAGCAAATAAGCCACACCCACAAAGCCACACCCACACACAAAACCACACCCACTTTGCCGCGGCGGTGCATGCCGTGCGACGCACCCGCCTATAGGCGCCATTCAAAAGTTTTTCAGGTGCCAAAACCCATAGGGACACCCCTGTTAGAGGGACATATATACACACATCTTTTGGATTGTACTGGAAGTGTCAGTGCTTTAGAAATAAATGTTAAATAGGTGCAGCCTAACATCTAGATAATACAGACATTATCCATCTTATATTTGTTGTATAACACTATCACATTTTTCTGTTTTGTTTCTTGATTTGTTTTGATAAATCTATACAGGAAGATATTTAAATCCAGGGTTTTGAGAGATGGGCGAAACTGCTAAAATCCATTCCGCCTGTGGACCTGGAAAATGGTCTGGGAAAAACGTACATATATCCAGAAGTGTAAAAAAAATAACTTTCCTCACGATCAAGCTGTTTTTCGAGATTACACATTCTATTTTCGAGGGTCAAAAGGAATTTTCTAAAATTTTGTAAAAATGATACAGTAACTTACTGTAAATGGCTCTGGGACCTGGAAAAATTGTCTGGAGAACAGATAATCAGATTCTTTCAAATCAGAATTGGTACGATCAGATTTTTTCAGAAAGTAACTGATTGGTATACTAACCAATTAGACTCTTTCTGAAATAAGCTGATTGTAACCAATTCTGATTGGAAAAGAATCTGATTGGTTAGTATAGCAATTAGATACTTCCTGAAAGAATCTGATTGTATCTAATCATAATTGGTTACAATCAGATACTTAAATAATAATCTTATTATTTGAAATAATCTTATTGGTATGCTTTCTGGGAGAATCTGATTGTAACTAATTCTGATTGGAAAGTAATCTGATTGGTATACCAATAAGATTCTTTTTTTTTTAAAAAAAGTTGAATCAAAATTGGTTACAGTCAGATTCTTTCAGAAAGAATTTGATTGGTATGCTTTCTGAAAGAATGTATTTGTAACCAATCAGAATTAGTTAGGAGAGGAGGAGATTGACAGCCACCCTCCAACCTCAGGTGCCTCTAGGCACGTGCCTACTGTACCTAATGGTAAATCCCTGGAATTGGTTACAATCAGATTCTTTCAGAAAGAATCTAATTGTCTTTTCCCCAGACCATTTTCCAGGTCCCAAAATTATTTACAGTAGGCTACTGAATAATTTTTACAAAATATTAAAAAATTCCTTGAAATTTTCTTCGAATTTTCGAACGCATCTTGAAAAATTCTGCAAAGCTGAATTCCCGCAAAATGAATGAATCACGGAAATCCGTTGCCAAACTGGGTTCAGATCTGCGATCCGGTCCATCTCTATTCTTGATCTATTTATTGTAACATTGTATAGTTCAGTAGAAACACCACAGTGAAATATAATTGTTGTGCAGAGCTTGAATCAATCTTCCCCCTTAAATTTCCAACCAGTAATAGAACAATAGCAGATCCATTGGATCATTGTGTAATTAAGGTTATCAATCTGTCTTTCAATACTCACCCTCCCCATTAAGGCCGAGGCCACACTACAACGCACCAAATCGTGTGCACAATCGCAAGCGTAATTGGCTTAACAGTCTATTTTGAAGATTCCATTACAGAACAGGAGGGGGGACTACTATGTAGTTTTATTTATTCATAGATTTTGCCGTATTTACATTTCTATATACTTTAATGGCATTACTACATATTTGTTAATATTGATATAACTATTATTTAGTGCTTAAACAACACATAAACACTGCCCCTATGTATATTACTTTTACCCACCCCCACCAACATAGTACCTCCGAAAAACCCAATGTATTCCCCATGAAATTATAAATTTATTTAGTATAAGTAAGGGATATATATATATTTATATATAGAGAGAGAGAGAGAGAGCTGTAAAGTAAAGGACGCACTCATGGGTCTTTCTCCTTGTGTGCTTTATTCAACGGTGTTGGTTAACATGTTTCCACCTGACTCTTCAGACTCGTGAGTCAGGTGGAAACATGTAACCAATACCGTTGAATAAAGCACACAGGGAGAAAGACCCGTGAGTGCGTCTCTATATTTCCTTACGGACAGCACCGCGGGCATTCGAGTATGAGAAGAGAAGTGCCTACCGCTATTCCTGCTACCATATATATATATATATTACATAATAAAATTATTTAATAAAAGAGTATACTTACACTGAAGGTAAAGCTAACAGCTGCAAGCAAGTTGCTTTTCAGATGACCTCTGATGTCAAATCCTGAGTAAAATTGTTAAGCGCATTGTGACATCATCAATGATAGTTGATGATGTCACAAATATTAATGATATCACTACAAGCAGTTGGAAAAATAGGAATTCCTGAAATTAAAACCTGGTAAAAATATATTTCTGGAATGCTGGATCATGAATTGAGTAGGCCAGGTGGTGTTCTGAAATGTCATCTGGTAAGCTTCAGTGTATGGGCACCATTAATGTCTGCAATGTAGACTGGACAGTACTTACACCAGCAAATATGGTCAATTATTTAGATACGAAAAGAAAAAAATGCATGTTACTAGATCAGGGTCCAATGCAGGAGTCAGGGTCCAATGCAAGTGAAATGATAAAAATTCCTAGCAAGATTTCACTTTGTGATTATTCAGGTTATACAGGCTAGTGAGATAGCTGTGAAAGGCATTTTTTGCCTCCTAATTTCATAACAGATTTATAACTCATTAAATACACGGGTGAGGTCTCAATCTGTTTATCCCCAGCAACTGAAATTTTATGTCTTGTACAAATGTGCGAGTAAAATATCCTTCTATGGGCTATGGCAGGCACACTCCCAGCGGAAATAGGTAAGTGGAGACAAGATACCCTGGTGCTACAAGCAGATCAAATAGTTAAATATAGTAAGAGAGTCCCGTGCACTCAGGGATTTTCCAAACAAATTAACTTAATTTTGTTACATAAAGGAACGTTTTGGCTCAGGTCTAGAGCCTTCTCAAGCCTATCCAACAAAACACAATCTTGTGAAACCAATAAATAAGGTGGGGAGACTCCTCCCCTGTACGTGACATCAGTGAACATAACATGTGATCAAGCTTCCATGACACAAATAGTAAATGGTTAAAGTGCTACTAGTGCAAAAAATTTTTTCAAAACATTGAAATCTTAATAAATAGTGTAAAAAAGTTAAATACTAAAAAGTAAATCTAGGTGTACATTATTGTAAATCTGATAAAACGTGATTAATAAATTGTAAAAACACAGTGTATACATTGTATTTAAATACAGAGTGCTACATTCAAATAGATAATACTGAAAGGGACACAATATAAATATATAAGTAGAAATCATAAATCCCAAAGTGCAACATTCTACAAGTAGTATCACAAATGTGGGAGAAACAATTCTAGACCTTGTTAAAAATACACTAAAAATACACTAAAAAAGGCACAAGTGGAACTACAGTAATCATATTTCAATGGCCTACTGGGATTACTACTAACATTGAACATTATATCAATGCAGGAAATAAGCAATATACAAAGTATCAGAATAAAATATTAAATAAAACAGTTATCACTAGGTCTCCAAAGTAGATTGTGGTAAACAGTCTTATCTTCATCCAGAAACCATTGAAGGGGGCATGCTCATTAAGACCTCTGGGGCTCATCGTGTCCAGAAGTTTGATCCAATAGACTTCTCTTCTCAAGAGGAGTTTGGATCTATCACCCCCCCTACGAGGCAATGGAACATGATCAATGGCTGTAAATTGGAATGCAGACACCCCATGTCCCACCTCCAAAAAATGCTTAGCTACAGGTTTATTAGTTTTTTGATCTCTGATTGCTGTGTTAATAGAAGATCTGTGTCCATCAATGCGCAATCGTAGGGCCAGATCAGTCTTTCCGATGTATGACAATCCACATGGGCAAGTTACCATGTATATCACATGTGTCGTTGAACAGGTAATAGCCATTTTAATTTGTATGTCTTTGCCAGTATGTGGGTGTTTAAAGGAAGTGCCTGTCCTCATGTACTTACATGAAGTGCACTTCGTACACTTATAACTCCCACCCTTTTTACCAGGGATCCATGTGTTTTGGGGAATATAGCTTCGAACTGGGTCAGTGCAGACAAGTAAGTCCCGTAGGTTTTTACCCCTACTAAATCCAATCATAGGGCTTTCAGGGAGTAATTTTTTCAATTTAGTGTCACCCCGCAAAATATTTCAGTTATTCCTAAGAACTTTTTGTACATCCCTAGACAGTGTAGTGAATTTGGTGGAACAAATAAATTTGCTATCCAAAGTCCCCTCATTGGTATCAACAGCCCTTTTATTAGTTGCTCTAAACAGTGCCGCATTTAAGCATCTGTCATTATAACCTCTACTTTTAAATCTCTGCCACATGTCATCAATCTGTTGCTGCTTAATGCCCTCCCTTGAGTTATTTCTAATAACATGGCAAAACTGGGATACAGGGAGAAAATTTATAAGAGACGGTGGGTGGAAGCTTTTGTAAAGTGTAAAAGAGTGTTTCTGTTGGTTTCTTTACGAAATAAGCAAAAATCCAAATGATTACTTGCGTTTACCATGATACGGACATCAAGAAATTCAATGCTATTCTGGTCCATATTGTGTGTCCATCTAATTGTAGAGTCCAAGGAGTTAAGGCATTGAAGCATCTCCAAAAGAGATTCTCTAGAACTCTGCCAAACGAGAAACGCATCATCAATAAATCTGCGGTAAATTAAGATGTTACTCCAAAACCTGGACAATAGATGTAATTGTTCATAAAAATGCATATAGATATTTGCGTATGCAGGCACCATGGCCGCACCCATGGCGGTCCCGGACACCTGCAAATAAAATGTTTTTTCAAAACAAATTTTTTTTTGATGAAGTGCCAAATCCAATAATTCTAATAGTTGTTTAACCACCAAAAGTCCCTCCCCATGGGGGATATTAGTGTAAAGGCTAGTGACATCCATAGTCACAAGCCAACACTCTATGTTTTTAGGTAATACAATTTGCGACACAGTCGATAGGAAGTGACTAGTATCCTTAATATAGGAAGGAAAGTTTTTAACAAAAGGTTGTAGAATAGTGTCCAGGAATTTCCTAATAGGTTCCACAAGGCTTTCTTTTCCAGACACAATCAGGCGACCGGGGGGTTGTTGTAGGGATTTATGAATTTTAGGTAAGGAATAAACAATGGGACATTTGGGATGTGATTGTAGCAAATAATCACCCAGAGCCTTGTTAATGACATTACTAGTCACTGCTGAATCAATTACACCCTTAATACTCTCGCTTTAAAGGGTACAGTGGGATTTTCAGGAAGTATTCTATAAACATTTACATCATTAAGTTGTTTTAAGATTTCCATTCTATAATCCATATAGTTAAGAATGATGATCCCCCCACCTTTATCAGCAGGGCGGATAACTATATTGGCATTGTCCCATAAAGAGTTAATAGCATATCTTTCCTGTTTAGTAAGATTAAATGCATTTTTCCTACCTCTGGAGGCGATGTGTTTAAGGTCCTCAACAGTCATTTGCTGGAATGTTTTCAAAGCCGGGTTAATAAAAGGGGATCATACGTGCTCTTAAGTTTCAGGATTTGAGATTCTGGAGGTCCTGCAGTATTCCCAAATTGTTCACGCAATGCTATCAATCTGCACATTTTATAGACATCAATCTCCCAATTAAATAAATTAAACTTGGTAGTGGGAACATATGATAAGCCTTTTTGTAGAATGGTTGTTTCTGCATTGGTGAGTACATGTGTTGAAAGATTAAAAATAGGGATCAGGCCCTCCTTACTTGTTTTGCGGCCCCTACCCCTCTGGATTGGGTACCTTTTCTTACTATGGTTGTAGGAGATTTTCCCCGTATTCTGTGGCCATTTTCTAAAAAAGAGTTTGTGTTGATGTCGGTGCTATGATAGGCACTATCGGATCCCATCGGTCTTCTAGCCGGCCTCTTTTTACAGCCATCGAACATGTTCCATTGCCTCGTAGGGGGGGTGATAGATCCAAACTCCTCTTGAGAAGAGAAGTCTATTGGATCAAACTTCTGGACATGATGAGCCCCAGAGGTCTTAATGAGCAATGCCCCCTTCAATGGTTTCTGGATGAAAGATAAGACTGTTTACCACAATCTACTTTTGGAGACCTAGTGATAACTGTTATTTTAATATTTTATTCTGATATTTTGTATATTGCTTATTTCCTGCATTGATATAATGTTCATGGAATGTTAGGTAGTAATCCCAGTAGGCCATTGAAATATGATTACTGTCGTTCCACTTATGCCATTTTTAGTGGCATAGTCTAGAATTGTTTCTCCCACATTTGTGATACTACTTGGTAGTATGTTGCACTTTGGGATTTATAGATTTCTACTTTATATATTTATATTGTGTCCCTTTCAGTATTATCTATTTGAATATTGCACTCTTTAAATACAATGTATACACTGTGTTTTTACAATTCATTAATCATGTTTTATCAGATTTACAATAATGTACACCTAGATTTACTTTTTAGTATTTAACTTTTTTACACTATTTATTAAGATTTCAATGTTTTGAAAAAATTTTTTGCACTAGTAGCACTTTAACCATTTACTATTTGTGTCATGGAAGCTTGATCACATGTTATGTTCACTGATGTCACGTACAGGGGAGGAGTCTCCCACACCTTATTTATTGGTTTCACAGAAGTGTGTTTGTTTGGATAGGCTTGAGAAAGGCTCTAGACCTGAGCCGAACGTTGCCTTTATGTAACACAATAAAGTTAATTCGTTTGGAAAATCCCTGAGTGCACGGGACTCTCTTACTACATTAATAAATATATATATATATATATATATATATATATAAAAATTACCTGTCAATCTTACCCCTATGTTTGCAGCATGTAACACTTCTTGTGCTTTCTCGCCACATCAGATAAATTCTGGTGGCCCTCTAATTATAATTACAGTTCATTAAATGTACATTTTTAAACATTTTAATTATAACATAACATAATTATAATATAAGTCTTATAGTTAATTATAACTAATTAATGTGTTCGACTCTCCCATCTAACTTTTTAATTGTCAAAAATTTAAAATTTTTAACTAAATTTGCAAATAGTCTTCTTATCACTTATAATGTCATGCATTATATTAAGCACCTGGCTAATGCTCCTGGTCAATATTTCTGGGAAGGAAATAGCCCTAACAGCAATTTCTTCTTGACTCTGTTAGGATTCCTGCATACAGCAAGTCAGTACTTTAAAAGCATTTATTTATTTATTAACAGAGCAATTGCTAGATGGGAAAAACCCCTATTCATGTTACAGTCCCTATCCCAAGCAGGTAGAAAATCCAATTCTGACTTAGCTGGTGGGGTGGGGTGGTGGCTGCATGCAGCATGTGAACTGTAAAAGAACCTCTTGTGTGAGGTAGACAGCTCATTGCTCGTCCCCAGCATCATACTCTCTTAAATGTCTAACATGAGAATAAGGAAATACTTTTTTTTACCCTTTTTTTTAAATTCCATTCTGATTTATTAACATTAGCAGGACAAAGGTAACATTGATTATTCTTTAACTTAATAGGCTTTATCCCCACCCACTTTACTGTGTATTAAAGCAATGATACACTGATTGTCAGCAATTCACATAGAAGTTGTCGTGGGATGATTTGAATGATTTAAAGGGTAAGTTTTTTGAAATGCATAATCAAGATTTGGTTATTGGAAGAGCAGGTATTGCAATGAGTAGATTATATGATGAAGAGATCCCTTTAAAAATGTAATTATATTAATATGTTATGAGTGGATTTTTTAAACTGTGCATACAAATGCTAATATTTTGGTAAAGTTTAAAAGGGGTTGTGAGTATAATTTGTTAGTTTGTGTAATGCCTTCTTAGTTATTCTACATATTCTCTTCCATTTTGAAAAATCAGTCCTAATCTTAGGTGTGTCCGAACCTTAAGGCTGAGGCCACACTACCTCGGATGGTAATGCACAGAAAAAGTGTTACTGTGCATTACCATCCACTTGTGCTGCAATCACGCTATGGGAGCACATGCGATCTGGAATAAAATCATCTCATGTGCTCTGAAAAGAGGATCGCAGCGCAAACACGGTGCACCCAGTGTGGCCAGACCGATTGGCCAACACTAGCACGAGTTTCTTAACGAGTGAACAGATCGCAACTGCAATTGGAGCCCACATTAAAGCACCCTGCTGTAGTGTGGCCTAGCCACAAACAAAAATCTCACAAGGAGAGTGAACAGGGAGAACCACAAAAATAACAACAGAATGAGATCCTGACTGCAATAGGTGTAACAGACTGTTAACATGAAGGTACTTAGTGAAACGAGAAATAATTCATCATGATAGTAATAATGAAAATGATTCATATGGAAATTGGATAGTGGCACTGACCCATAAGTAAAATCTAAGGCTGGGTACATACTGAGGGACAATTTGTCCTACGAGCGAGTGCTCGGCTGGGCCAAATGTCCATCGGTCGCTGCAAATTCGGCCACGGCCGAATATGCGAACGATCGATCGAGCGTTCCCCTAGGGAACCGCGTGATCGATCGTAATTTTCCGACACGTCCGATCCGGATGAACGAACAATCGAGGTCGTCCCACACCAGCCGATATTTGCGGACGACTGACCGAAAGTGCTGTGAATTGGTTGGTCGGCCGAAAATATAGACTGGTATGTACACAGCCTAAAACCCTAATTCCTAGTTAGGAATTATAGACCCATTAATGCTAATTTATGATTTTAGCATTAGTTTATCTTTAAGTGAAGCAGCTGTTAAAATAAAGTAAGCACAGAATTAACATATTACTTTGTTTGCCTGTAGATGTTTCGAGTATTGTCTATAGTTGCCATCTTAGTGGAGGCTACAAGAGGTAAGTTCTTGTGAAATAGTATGCATTTACTGTCTACAGAGACTCCTTTCAGATGATATTTTAAGTCTATCTTTCAGATCCTCTGTCATCTTTCAAAGATCTGCATACACACAGTCCCAGGCACTCTCTATGCACAGCGAGAACTCTCGGGACTCTGTGTTCCCTCGGCCATGGCCAACTCCCCTGTAGGGAGTCTACCACGGCCGATGGAATTTTTCCCTCTTTTGCGAAAGAGCATTCGGCCGACCCGATTGTTCGGCGGCCACGCACTCGTTCAGAAAAGTAAGTTACACACAGTACCGATAAAGCCCCGATACCGTTGGATTATAGGTACTGTGTGTACCCAGCTTTACAAACCTGTTGCCTTCACCACAACATGTTGGTGTCATTTTCAAAATCAGCATCTTTTTTTTTTTATAAAACATAATTTTATACAGAATTCTTTTTAGGAAATGGAGTAATACATTAAATACCAATAAAAATCAGTTCGCAAATGCAGTTGTTCTACATTTAAAAATAACATATTCTTAGTATTTTTTTTTGTTCATTTATTTTGGTTTTCTAGTATATGGTAACAAATTTACATTTTTTAACAATAACAATAGCAACAAAGGTTCATACAATTTTTACAAGAAAAAAAGTTTGTGCAGTGGTATTCATATACAAAGAGAAATCTTATTGCATATATAGGATTAGTTTATAACCATAAGCTGTAACATAAGTAATATTTGGCCTTTATCCCACGCCCATTCATAAGATATTCTCTGTATTTTAATGATTTTCAGGAGACGAGGTGTGTTTTGACAGGATTGGGTGCTTCAGAGATGATATTCCATTTGGAGGAACCGTGGAACGGCCAATAAAACAATTACCTTCATCTCCAGAAAAGATCAATGCTCGCTTCCTTTTGTTCACAAAGCAAAATCCTACAAGCTTTCAAGTAAGTGCACTTGACTCATAAGTATTACAGGGTACCTCTACTGGAAATTAAAGGGTATCTAATTTTCAAAAATTATACTTAATTATACTTTAGATACAGCAAGACCCCACTACTTCAAAACTTTTTTTGGATTTTAAATCTGAGCTGCAGACCCTGAGAAATCTTCATTTTAATCACAGCATTTACAAGAAAAGACCTGTCACTCACAGGAGCAGAGATTGTAATATGTGACCCATTAATGACCTCTTATTAGGATCTAGGAATACTAGCTGCCTGCCAGCACACTTTCTGCAACAATTATGAGAATCAGCTGGGAAAAGAAGGCAGTGAGGAGGTGGGATTGAGATGTGTAAACAGAGCAGGGTCTATGGTGAGGCTGTGCAGAACTTATAAGTGTCACAGACACTACAAGGAGGCAGTTTCAGATAATGTAAAGTTGTTTGAGTGAGTATAGTGACCCTTTAATTTTTTTACATTTAGTTTTATTGAAGAACAGGAGATAAAGGAGCTGTGTCTTACCTCCCATTCTTCAATAAAACCTGCAGGAGCCAGGAGAGAAGGTAAGAAACTTACCTGATTGCTTGCTCCTCCACCGCGTCCCGATGGACTCAGTCTTCTATATGCATGCACATGTGGATTGACCAGGATTGTTCAATTTTGGATGTTTGAAGACTATGACTAACAAAAAAATTAATTGTGTAAAGGGCGAGATGAAAGAGAGTTTATAATAGAGGAAAGGTTAAAGGTGATTGTGAACAATGGGTGTGGCTTTGATTGACAAGATGCCAACTAGGTTTGGGAGAGTTTGATCTTGATGGGGCCCCGACAACTGTCTAGTTTATTAAACTGATTCCACCAACAAAATAAGGAAAAACTAAAGAAAAAAAATTAAATCAATACAATGCAGGGAGCAATTCTATACACACACAAATGATGTGTCCAACTACCTTAATCCACGTGTGTAGAAATAGAAAGTGTACTGTGTATGATAATTAATATTAGTCAATTGTGTCTTGTTTCTGATTCACAGGAGGTAAATGCTATAAACCCTTCCACAATTTCTTCATCAAATTTTAGAACAAACAGGAAAACACGTTTTATTATACATGGATTTATTGACAAAGGGGAAGAGAGCTGGCTTATGGACATGTGCAAGGTAAGTGATAAGGGTTTAGAAATTATAATTGGAAAATGGGGATCAACTTTGTTTAAAATAAAATAACCAACATTTATTTCTGCTAATTTCTAGACAATGTTGCAAGTAGAAGATATAAACTGTTTTTGTGTTGACTGGAGTGGAGGATCCCGTACTCTTTATACAAAAGCGGCAAATAACATTCGCGTTGTTGGGGCAGAAGTGGCATATTTTATTGACATTCTCTTGGTTTGTAAATGTAACATTTCTATTTATTATGCTATTCAGAGTTACATTTTAGGTAGGGAAGGGAGGATATATGCCTTAAACTGAGGATAGTTCACAGGCATAATTTATAGCAAGCAGAGGAATTTCATTTTGTAGAAATGCCATTAAATTATTCACACTTCTAATTCCCTTTTGCTAAAGTAAAGAAATGCTAAGCACACGCATGTAAATTATTGTCTTTGGAAAAATCATTCCAAAGACAATTATCTAAAGAATGTTGTACAGACAGGTTGCAGTGGCCAAACAGACTGTTTAAATGGAGAGGGGAGAATAGGATCCCCCCCAACATGGTCAAATAATCCGATTGAATGGACCACTTAAAGGATAAGTACCCCGTAAAATCAACTATAGTTTAATTAGAAGAGACAGCTTTAAAAAATGTTTCCCCACCTGTTTTTTTTTCCCTAGGTCCAGGTGGGGAAACATTTTTTAAAGCTGTCTCTTCTAATTAAACTATAGTTGATTTTACAGTGTACTTATCCTTTAACAATGTCAGTATCATCAATGTTAAATTGTTGGGCGATCAGGTCTTTTGCCGGCAGTTTAAATTAGCCCCAGAACCATATAGTCTGAACAAAAATATTGCTTGTGCCTTAACTGTGAGCAGCAAGATCCCCCCCCCCAAAATTTTTTTTTAGAAGTTTAACAGGTTACAAGCTCTGCCATTCAATGATCTATGAATTATCCATCTAGAATCCACTCCTAAACCTAATTGATCCATAAAGCCTTGTACACACGTCAGATAATTTTCGCAAGATTTGCCCGATGAACTACCCTTCGTGCGACATTAGTGCGAAAATGAAGCTTTAACGATCTTTTAACACCAACGATCCGCGACTATTTTCGGCTTTTTCCGACGATCAGCCTGGCGGATTCGTTCTGCCGATTGTCGTTTGTTTGTACATTATCGGTAGAGTGTAACAGAAGATTGAATGAAATACACATGTGCAACATTTCGAGATCACGCGATATTCCGAACGTCACTTAATACGTACGTCACGTAACATCTTTATCAACAAACATTATCTATCCACTATCGTTGATGTATGTACAGGCGTCTAGTGTACTTGGCAGAACTAGTGTATAACGAGACGGCTGCTGAACGTTCTTCTGGCACATCGTACGAAAATGATTTGACGTGTGTACGAGGCTTAAGGGACCCAACTGACCAATAATATCCTTATAACCAACTTCTACATAGTAGCACGCAGAGTACAAAATTAAGAAAGTGAACAGGAACCATCTTTAACTCTCCCCCTCCTTCCCCTTTTCGAATTTATGTACTGTGAATAACACTGGTTCTCCTCACCCACTGGAAACCTAACAGCCATGCGAGTGGTAACAGCAGCCGAGAGGAAAGGGGAGCGGAATGTTCAAAATTCAACAGGATTTTTTTCTGGTATTGGCAAGGTGTATAGGGCCTTTAAAGGACATGTCTACCCCCTCAACTGAAATTTGTCCCAATATTGACCACATTGTGTAGTGTTAAATGATCCCTACCTTTCACTACTACTGCATATGGTTGTCCTGCACGGCCAAAATACAGCACAGGAAACTAAAGAGTAGGAGCCGTTCCCTGGTTTAATCCGTTTCTGCCTTTAACTGCTCCTCTGAGAGGTTTCTGGCATGTGCAGTGGGGTTTCTCCCTTAACAAAATATTATTACATTATAAGCAGCTTGTTCCTTTAATGCATAACTGCCTGAAAGTGTGCTGTCACCCAACTAAATTTGATGTAGAATATTTATTATATTTTGATTCATCTTTTTAGAACAACTTTGGATATTCTCCTTCCAATGTACATGTAATTGGGCACAGCCTAGGAGCTCAAGCTGCTGGGGAGGTTGGAAAGAGAAGAAGTGGCATTTCAAGAATTACAGGTAGATGCTCTGTTCTTTGCTGAAAGTGTGTGCAAAATTGGTCATTTAGGATAATCGGTCCTGCTGGTGAATGACAGCTCATCTTGTGTATTTCAATATGCAAACA
This sequence comes from Hymenochirus boettgeri, assembly GCA_019447015.1. Classification (NCBI taxonomy): domain Eukaryota; kingdom Metazoa; phylum Chordata; class Amphibia; order Anura; family Pipidae; genus Hymenochirus; species Hymenochirus boettgeri. The sequence goes on from CM033471.1 coordinate 176,603,938, forward strand.
ATTGGTTATGAATAAATATCACCTGACACACTTAAAGGGCATGTCCATCCCCAAAACTACATTTTAACCCAATACTGGCCAGTCCCAAATGGTTTCTGCCTCCTGTCTCTCCTCCAGGAGAATTATGCCATGCGGCTGCCGGTCTGGCCCCCGGTTTGCAGTTTCATGCAAGCATAGGGCCAGGACTGAACGTCGGGGCAATGTAAGTAGAGATTAGGAGAGTTTTTCTGCAAATAACTATGGCGGTTGGGGGTGGGAGAGGGAGCCCTACACTACAGAAAAATTGTACAAATGGGGGTGGACATGCCCTTTAAAGCAAATCAAAAGATTATTAATCTGTAAATTATTTTGTAGCCAGGAATTGACCTTTATGTGTACCAGGTCTTATTGTGTAAGGCAGTGTACACATCAGCCAATTTGTCCCATCAGAAAAGATGAAACCCGATCAGTCTGGTGGGAATATTTTGGCGTTGCCCATTTAAAACCACACAATTTGATTACTGATGCATCCAATCCATAGTTAAACCACTAATAAGCTCATTTGGGGCAAACTTTTTTTCACCAATATCTCTGCCTGATTGACCAATGCATTTAAATCTTTAATTTAAGAGTAGCAATCTCCCGGGGGTAGTTCATAAACAATATATAATATAAGTGCACTATATTTGTAGAAATAACTGGTTAGTTATCTGTACCCAGTTGGTCTCCCTGTGGCCACTTTGGAGCTGTGAGGTAAATGAGCATATACCCACCTATGGACCTCACTGGCAGTTATTAGACTTTCCTGTCAATACTTTGAAAGTTCACTGTCAGCGTAGTTACTCTCAACTCGATATCCTTTCCCTGGTCACCTCAAACTAAATGACATCACTCCGAACTACGCAACATCAACACAGCACAACATACGCTCTATGTAGGATTAATGGTGGGCAGCTCCTTTGCGTTTTGGCTCTCTTTATTGGTTTGTTAGTGAGCCCATCTGCAAGTTTCATGGCCGGTATCCTGACACACACCCCACCTCTTTGCAAGTATGTACAGTAAAGTTATGTGCAATCAGCTGTTTAAAACACTGGTTCATACTGGCAGCAGCTTAAAACAGCTAATAGCGTGTACCTTTACTAACATATGCGTGATAATCTGTTTAAAAACAGCTGAAGGAGACAACCTGATGAAAGAAAGAACACTTTATTGCACAAATATAATTCTTTACACAATGAGGTAACCCAAACAAACTACATTGGATATAGAGGTCAGATATGGTTCAGATACTATATTAGGATAAAGGAATGAATATAATCCAGAGACTGGCACCAATAGTCATCTCTTGACATAGCACAGGCTACACATCCCGCTTTATCCCATCCTATTGTCATTTGACACTGATCCATTCAGTTATTTTGCCAACCACCAGGCCCCTTCTAACCATAAATCATGAAACATCATGACTTAACCCATTTAGTACATTTTCTAAATACTGTATTCTTTGTTCCAGCTACTATTTAATACATTTATCGCCTTACTTCGTCTTTCCTGTCGCAACTTGTAACCCTCTTGGTTTTGTCCATAGCTCCCTGTCGCTCCTGAATGCTAAAATTTCCCTCACATTAAAAAATGTATTTTACAAAGTTATTTATTTCTTTTATGATCCAATTTTTCGGGGGAGGGGGGGGGTTGTGATACAATATTGCTCCCTGGTGCTCCTCATGCACTGCCACATTGTAATCAATGTGCAACGGTAACTGTAAGTAAATGAGCACTGGGTGGATGACTTGTTTGTATTAGGCCACTAAGATTCAGTCCTATGCACTGATTTCGAAAAGTTTCAAAAATGGGGCAGCCACAGCAGAAGGGGTAAACCCCCCCCCCACGCTAACCCAATACCCAGGCCTTTTACTACATTTCCCCCTAAGCCTTTAATTTTTCCGTCAGCTTTAAAAGCTGAAGGGATTGTATTCTTTTCCTTCGGCAGCTACTTGTATGGAACTTAGGGACCAACCATATGTTACAGAAAAAGACCCTGCTGTTATTAGGGTGGAAGTACATCATCACTTCTCTAAATTCCCTGCAATGTTACATCTTCCACTTAATATAAATGTAGCAGTGTGACATATATTTACCTAGCTTGATCAGAAGATTGGTGTGATCAGATCACAAATTATATTACATAGACAGGTTAGAATATTTGGACACAACACCACCTGCTCCTACATACCCGTTAATAGTTTATACCCCTGTTAATAGTTTATACCCCTGTTAATAGTTTATGCCCCTGTTAATATTTTAAATTAAATTTAAAAAAAATTCCTTATTAGGTTTGGATCCTGCTGAGCCTTATTTCCAGAACACTCCGATTGAAGTTAGACTGGATCCATCTGATGCTCGATTTGTTGATGTTATACATACAGATGCAGCTCCAATGATTCCCAACCTGGGTAAGTGCAGCACTGACACACAGTGATGAAACCAAAAAGGTAAAACCTAAATCCAACAGTATGCAGAATCTAAAAAAAAAAAAAAATCTAAAAGGAGAACTATTCCTTAAAGGGCACGTCCACCCCCAAAACTATAAGTTAAACCACTACTGGTCCCACTGTATAGTGTAATAAAATCCTTACCTTGCATCCTAGCTCCAAATGGCTGCCCTGCAATGTCCCCCCAAAGTCCCCAAAACTGGCCACCAGGAGTCTGGCAGAGTCCATGCGCACTGCAGTCCCCCCCTTCCCCCCTACCTCTCCTACCCGTTTTTGCTCTCCCTCCCCCTAGTGTAAAACCCCTTTGGGGTATAGTAGGTTTCCCTCCCCCAGCCCCAACCGCTATAATATTATGTCCAGAAACTCCCCCGATCATTACTTACCTTGCCTCTCTCCTCCGGCCTCTAAGCCAATCATGGACGTGGCTGTCGGTCCGGCCCCCTGCTTGCAGTTTCATGCAAGCAGAGGGCCAGGACAGTATGATGGAGGAAAGAGGGAAGGTAAGTAATGATTAGGGGAGTTTCTGGACATAATAATATGGCGGTTGGGTCTGGGGGATAAAAACCTACTGTACCTTAAAAGTTAAAAAAAGGGTGGACATGCCCTTTAAAACAGCAGTTCAGCAACCTTGATAGTTGCCGTAAACTCTGCAAAGTATAGGTTATATATAAATTTACCTTAGTAGTCTATCTTGAGGCTGGGAAATGAACATCAGCCTCAGTAAGAAGTCCTGCTGTCCCTCAGTCACCAGTAATCACAGCAGGAACTGGCACACATACAGTCTAGCTGGTCAAATCACATGGATTTCTGACTTGATTGATTTTTGACGTTTTGTTGTCCTTTCATTGTCCATTTTTTGCATCTGTTGCAAACGGTAAAATTTGGCAGCAATAATTCTAGATATATACACTGACTGCTAGTGTAAGCCAACATTACATGCACTACGTGGTTGAACGCCTATTGTATTTTACTATTGCAGGATTTGGGATGAGTCAGGTAGCTGGGCATATTGACTTCTTTCCAAATGGTGGAGAAGAAATGCCTGGATGTAAGAAGAACGCTCTTTCCCAGATTATAGACATTGATGGAATTTGGCAAGGTACATCTACTTATCTTTACACAGAAATTGTCTTATATACAGCATACATATTTCATTTTGCATCTTTGTGAAAATTCACCTGTGGCTGCAGCTGTAAAAGATGGGGCTAAAGTCCTACTAACCAATTCAAAACCAGTCAGCCTGATTTTAACCACTTGCTTGCAGCGGCTGTGCGGGTATCGCATTAGACACCCACGTTGATGCCACAAGATGGTTAATACAAGTTTATGGGTTCAAAGTTTATGGGTTTTTCGGCTTTTCGCAGGGCTTAAATCTCTTATAGGATTTACCATGTGCTGCTCTGGGTAAGTCTCCCTGACTGTCTATTGGTGGGTATGTATTTATGACCTTGTATCCATTTTATTTGAAGGGTATGTGCACTTTTCAACTATATATTTCTCGGCATCTGAATGTACACTATATGTACAACAGGTATTTAGCCATTTGCCCACTACAACTACAGAACATTCATGACATCCCATTCCACTTATCTCTTGGCACAGATTTTGTGGTGTGGTTAATGCTAGAGCACAATGGTGACATTTATGAACTCTGTATCACAGCACTTGGTGACTTTCTTGTTACTTCCTATTGTCTGCCACTTGTTATCTGAGATCCTGTTGATTCCTTCAACAATAACATTTAAAGTGGACCGTGAAATCTAGCAGTAACCAAATCAGAAATCAAAAACGGACTTATTGCCATCCAATGACAGTACCATGTATTAAGTTCTCTGAGCACTTCAGACCAATCCATACTTATATAATACATATATAATAAATGTTTGGAACCCTGTCTACATGGCTATGTGCACCATGATATTATATACCTGTGGCAATTGGACTGAATGAAACACCTGAATTCAATGATTGTTGTACCGCAATGCTTTTGTCCACATAATTGTGTATAATTTAACACTGTTGCAGTCCTCCTGCTAATTAATATGGAGCAGAGTGAGTGAGTGACATGCAGAGGTGCACTTGATAGTGCTGTAGGGTTGTATTGAAGTTTTGGTATCTGGCTTGTCTAGATAAACCTAACATTATCTAATTGATTACTTGTATGGCTGTCATTATCATTTTATGATTGGGTAGGGTCAAGGTTAAAGATTGTTTTTGATAATGCAATAATATCCCCATGTGTTCTAGGAACCCGAGACTTTGTAGCCTGCAATCATCTTCGAAGCTACAAGTATTATATCAACAGCATTCTCAAGCATGATGGCTTTGTGGGTTTCCCTAGCTCCTCTTTCAGCTCATTCAGTACGGTAATTAACAGCTGTCGACATTTTGTTCCCACCACCTACTGTTAAATTTCCATAGTCTATGTTAAAGAAGATAGTACCCCTGTGATACAGGAGGAATTATTGTTATTTGTAATTATATAATATGTAATTACCTTATTATTGAATTTTATTATTTATTTAGCAAAACTTGGGCAGAAGCTGTGACATTGCAGAATTGAAACCTAGCATTTGTTTTACTTTTAATAATGGGATTTTTGACCAAAGCATCCAATATAAATTTAAGGGATCCAAAGGCTAACACACTATCCTACTAAGAAACCATTTCCTCCTTGCATGGATATTTAACAGGATGATTGGAGATGTAGTTAGCTAACTAAACGGAATCTGTATATAACACCACTCAGATGAAGAGAAATGTGAATACGATTGTGTTCTAATAAAGTTCTCCACCCTCTCCAGGGCTCAGGGTTCCCATGCCCTAGTGGAGGATGCCCATTAATGGGTCACTATGCCGATATGTATTTGGGAGTCACATCTAGCAACCAAAAGTTTTATCTGAACACAGGCGATGAAAATGATTTTGCACGTAGGTTTTTCTCCGCCTTTATTTCTTGGCACTTGCTGTATTTTTTACATTATTAAATTTGCTTTTTAACATAACTGACTATGGGAGGTGGGGGTAGTGCTTTTTCTTGCACCCCAAGCTAGTGCTCCCCTCATAGCTCATTTGAACTAGTTTTCTCATACATGAATTGGAAATGACTGTTTCCTATATATTATTTAACAACAATAAATGTATGACAGTCCTATCATGGCATGTTTAATTGTTCTCTTCCTGATACAGGTTGGAGGTACAGGGTGAATGTGAAGATCAGAAGCTCTAAGAATGTTGATGGATATTTTAACGTGGCGTTATATGGTGCAAATGGAAACACTCGTCAGTATAAGATATACAAGTACGTTTTATTGTATGTAATAGATATTTACATTTACAGTATCGAACAAAAATGAGTACACCACTCACTTCTTTGTAAATATTTTATGTCTTTTCATAGGACAATACTGAGCATGTGACACTTAGATTCAATGTAAAGTAGTCAGTGTACAGCTAGTACAACAGTGTTCATTTGCTGTCCCCTCAAAATACCTCAACACACAGCCATACACACAGCCAACAAAAATAATTATACCCCTAAGTGAAAAATGTCCAAATTGTGCTCAATAGGGTTTAGGTCTGGAAACATGCTTAGCTAGTCCAGCACCTTTATCCTTAGTTTCATCTTGGAGGTGTGTTTTGAGGCATTATCATGTTAGAATACTGCCCTGCATCCCAGTTTCTTAAGGGAGGGGATTATGCTTCAGTATGTCACAGTACATGTTGCCATTCATTGTATCCTCAATGAACTGTAGCTCCCAAATGCTGGCACTACTCATGCAGCCCCACACCATCACACTCCCACCACCATGCTTAACTGTAGGCAAGATAAACTTGTCTTTGTACTCCTTACCTAGTTGCTGCCACACACTTGACACCATCTGAACCAAATTTGTTATCAGACCACGGGGCATGTTTCCAGTAATCCATGACCTTAAGGTTCGTACACAGACACAGATCCGCCTGGCGGATCGTCAAACGACCCCCAGCCATACAAATACATACCCGGCAGAAATGGCCGTTCATTGCGCGAATGTATCTGCATTGGGGGTCCTGGCTCGGTGCACACATCGGACTTGTGTACGAACCTTTAGTCTGCTTGTCTTCAGCAAACTGTTTGCAGTCTTTCTTGTGCATGATCTTTAGAAGAGGCTTCCTTTTGAAGACCAATTTAAAGGACAACTAAAGCCACAGAACAACACTGAACCAGAAGAACACCTTGATATAAAGCCAGTAATCTGTGTCTTACCTCCCATTTTGATACGGGAGCTGGGAAATTTACCTAAATAACATATGGTTTGTGCTTTACTTCCCAGTATTCTAGTATCACACAGTTTGGTCAACGACCATTATGTTCTGCACATGCTCAGTCCTTAGCTATGGCAGAAATATTTACAGTTGGTCACACCCATTAATAATCACTAGCCAATCCTTTTACTGGACAGATGCAGCAAGGAAGCATGTGACTGAGGTCAGGAGGTGTGGTCTGACACTGCACATACACACAGATACTTCATCCAGTTCTTAACAGGCTTACATTTACTTTAATACAATTTACTGGAGTGGTATTTTATAGCTTATTGGTGTTTTTAGGGGGGGTTGTTTTCAGATTCTAGAGTATAAAAGTTGTGTTTACTTCTCCTTTAATGCAGCGCGGTATACATATGGACTGAGCAAAATACTGTAATTCCTGTGGTACAACACACTAATATTGCAATATAGCTTACTACTATTATAACTCCCATCCCCTTACCAATTTATGGGTTTCAATAGAGGTTCATTCTAATAGGACTAGGTGTATGCCATACTCTACCTCAATATTATAACGATTAGACATTCAATTCAAAATGAACTTTGAATTGATTGTAATATCAAGTGGAGCAACAACAGTTTAACTTTGGTATGTTCCCTCAACACTTCCTAGCTACAATATTATGATATCATAGTGACATCACTAAAAAATGCACCCAGACACATTTGAACACTATTTTAAAAAAATGTAGAATAAGAAGTCGAACCAAATCCAATGCTTTTTTGGGTCAAAATCCAAATCTGTGCAAATTAGCATGTCATACTGGTATCATTGTGACATCACTAAAAACTCACCCACACACATTTGAACACTAAATATATAGAATAAGAAATCACACCAAATGCAATGCTTTTAGGGTCAAAATCCAAATCTTGGGGAAATGATGATGTCATAGTGACATTACATTTAAACACTATTAAAAAATAGGGAATAAGAAGTCACACCAATTGCATTTTTTAGCGATGTCACTATGACATCAGCATGACATCATCATTTTGTACAGATTTAGATTTTGACCCAAAAAAGCATTGCGCTTGGTGCGACTTCTTATTCTATCAGGGAGATTAAATAAAAGTTCTTATCGTTTAAAATGGTGCTAATTTTGCCCCAACCAATCAGATATTATTTAACATATGAAAGCTAACATCTGATTGGTTGGGGCAAAATTATCAGAATTTTTAACGATAAGAACTTTTATTGAACAACCCCAGTATATCTTTTAATAGTGTTTAAATGTATCTAGGTGCCTTTTTTAGCGATGTCACTCTGACATCCTTGTTTTGCACAGATTTGGATTTTGACCTAAAAAACCATTGCACTTGATTTATTCTATATATTTAAATAGTGTTCAAATGTGTCTGGGTGCATTTTTTATTGATGTCACTATAACATCAGCATGACATCATCATTTAGCACAGATTAGGCTTTAGATCCAAAAAAGCATTGCACTTGGTACAATTTCTTATTATACATATTTTAATTGTGTTCAAATGTGTCTGGGTGCATTTTTAGTGATGTCACTAAGACATCAGCATGACATCATAATTTCCCCACAGATTTGGATTTTGACCCTAAAAAACATTGTTCTTGATGTGATTCCTTATTCTATATCTTTTATTACTGTTTAAATGTGTCTGAGTGCATTTTTTAGTGATGTCACTGTGACATCAGCATGATATTATAATTCTGCACAGGTTTCAATTTGGATCATAAAAAACATTTCAATTGGTTTGACTTCTTATTCTACATCTTTTAATAGTGTTCAAACATGGTTGGGTGCATTTTTTAGTGATGTCACTATGACATGAATCATGCTTTTGAGCAAACGCGATATTGAATCGCATTTGGGAGATTTACCCAGAGTGATAGCGGCTTTAGGTCAATAACCCTGTATATCTTTTAATAGTGTTCCAATATGTCTAGGTACGTTTTTTTCTGATGTCACTATAACATCAGCATGACAACAACTTTTTTTTAAAGATTTGGATTTTGACCAAAACAAAATTGCACTTGGTGAAACTTCTTATTCCACATTTTTAAATAGTGTTTAAAATTGTCTGGGTGCATTTTTTAGTGATGTCACGAAATGTCAGATCATAATTTTGGATTTTGACCCTATTATATCATTACAATTGGTGCAAAGTTTCATATTTTTTAATAGTGTTCAAATATGTTTGAGTGTATTTTTTAGTGATGTCACTATGACATCAGCAGGACATCATAATTTTGCACAGATTGGGATTTTGATCCAAAAAAGCACTGCATAAGCGCAATGTCTTATTTTAAATATTTAAATAGTGTTCAAATGTGTCTAAGTGCAATTTTTTATCAGCATGACATCATAATTTTGTTATTGATTATTTGGTTATTGGATTTTGACCCCAAAAAAGCATTGCACTTTGTTCATCTTCCTATTCTTTATCTTTTATTAGTGTTCAAATGTGTCTGGGTATATTTTTGATGTCACCATGATACCATCAAAGTTTGTACAGATTAGAATTTTGACCCAAAAAAGCATTGAACTTGGTGTGACTTCTTATTTTATATCTTTTAATAGTGTTTAAAGGAGAATGAAACCCAAAAAATCAAAGTTTGAGTTAGAAAGTACTTGCCTTAACAACCTTCTCAGAATGGAAGATTCCACTCAGGGGCCTTACCTTTTCCTCTATGAGCTCATTTTAGTTTCTGATCGTTCCCCAAAGCAGAAGCTGATGTTTTCCCTGGTCTGCCAGTACTTTTGACTTTTGTGTCAGGGAGCTTGGCCTCCAATCTCGCTGGGGGTCCTGGGTCCCTGCAGTTACGCCCCCTGTCACCAGCAGTGACATCACAGATTGCCAATTTCTACACTTACGGGCTGAATTCATAAAGAGAGACAAATGGTTTTACTAGGTGACCGTTATAAAGTTTGTGGATCTGCCTTTGTATTTTTGGTTTCATTTTCCTTTGATTTAACATTTTTTGTATGTAAATTCACAACGGCATTTAAAGGCTTACCATCCCCTTAAGCATGTAATTGGATATTATCTGTTAAGAGATGGAATAGAATAGAGTTGTGTGTCCCAAAAAAAAAATAGGTTGCTCTTATATTTTACATGGATAAAGGGGGAAAATGACTTCAGGCAGCTCCTACAGCGCTTTTATCGATGTGGAGACAGATGTTGGGCCCCTAAATAAAGTGAAATTTGTCTGGAACAACAACATTTTGAACCCTTTGCTGCCAACTGTTGGTGCAGAATCTATAACCGTTCAGTATGGAAAAGATGGAAAATCGTAAGTAAATGACCTTGTCTGTATGCCTTAAATACAGTGAATTAAATATAAAGCATTTCATTTAAATTACTTTTAAATGAAAGCAGAACAGGAAGTAGCAGGGGCATAACTAACAGGGGAGCAACAGCAGGGGGCCCAGGAGACAAATCTTTTTATTTTTCCCATGAAAGATATAGCTTCCTCCCAGAAAACCGCTGTGGATGAAACACGGGTAGGGGCCCCATCATAGTTTTTTTTTTTTGGGGGGCCCAGTGATTCCAACTTGCGCTAATGGGAAGTAGACATACTCGCTCTTACGTATTCTAGATTTAGAGGGGAACATTTTTTAGGGCATAGTTGCCCTTTAAGTAACATGTTTTGAAAGTTGTTACAAATCTTGAAATGATTTTAGGCTAGTTCCAGATTATCTACATTCATCTCATTATGACATATTCATTTGGAAACAATACTGGCCTTACAGTTACACATTTATAGCATGTACAGTGTATGGCCACTGCTATTTCTAAGGTTTTGTTGATGTTTGACATTAATTTGCTGTCCTATTCTATTTGATGTTTTCAGATACAGATTCTGTGGAAGTGGTACAGAGCGAGAGGAAATTCTACAGACCCTCACTCCATGTTAAAATGACTTCCTAATAAAATGGATGATAAGATATTAATTCCCTATAATATCTATAGATATAGATCATTGTATACTAAATACGTCAAATTAAATGGTCTTGCTTTAGTAATTGAAAATGTCTTATCTAAGTGGCTTCCTCAGTGGTACTGGCATTATTCACTAATAAATAAAATAAAATAGGGAAAGCATAAAGGTTCATACACACGTGCGATCACGGGTCCCGATCCGAGACACACGATGTGTACAAACGTCCATTTTGGGTGATAATCGGCCCGTGTATGGGCCCTTTATTGGCTGAAACGGCTGATCATTCGGAGATCCACCTGGTTGATTTCCGACCGAACAGATGTTTCAGCCGATAAACGGCCCATATACGGGCCGATTATTGGCTGAAACAGACGTCTGTACACATCGTGGGTACGCTGTGTCCTAAAACAAACATTTACCCGATTTTATTTCTTGCTTAACATGGCTTTGACATGGATTGGAACCATATTGAATCTCAAACTTTATTGGTTGCAAGTAATATATACCCCCTATGGGTGTATAGAAGTTGGAGAGAACAAGTACATACAAAAAAATCAAGCAACCCCCTTATCACAATAAATCACAATAGACAAAATAACTAGCTTACTTTTAAAGCTCTAAGGCTCAGGTGCTTAAGCCACAAGCCTGTCACTGGCATCCAAACCCTGCATAACGTATCCTCATATCGAAAAGGCAATATAACATGATGTTTGTGACTCACCACTCCTTGTTGGTGGTTCGGGTACTGCTTGCCCTGAACCCCTCACTAGGTTCCAAACAGAAGAAGAAATCAAATAGTGGGGACTCCGCGCAAACCGGTACACAAGGACGCCTTCACAGTTAATGATAATTTAGAATTGCTTTATTCCTAGTGCTTACCATTACATCAAAAAAGCACATCAAGCCTTAAGCGTTTCAGACCTACTCCGGTCCTTAGTCATAGGCTTTAACATCCGCCATGGCTGATTTCTTTTGAGGAGTCATGATAGGGTTAGGATCTGCCATCGATTATGATGAGGTACATATCCACCCCCAGTCACTCCCCTTCTCTCGAGGAATACTATTAAAAACTATTAGTAGTGCCCGATCCCATACACCCCAAGTGACTAGTGAAATGGTCATACAAAGGATCAAACAAAGAAGGAAAAGGGGGGATAACCTACCATTAAAAACAAAATATAACAATGTTACTTAAGCCTCGTACACACGCTCGATTTTCGAGCGAGGCACGACCCCTGACGGCAGATCGGTACACCGGACGAACATCTCGGCCAATACCTCCATTCACCGCGTGTACCACTCTACCGTCAGGGGTCCTGCCTTGCTCAAAAATCGAGCGTGTGTATGAGGCTTAATTCAGGATAGCTCGGGAACATTATAACCAATTGGTGTTAACAGACATCCATGTAGATACAATAAAAGTTCTTATTGTTTAAAATGGTGCTAATTTTGCCCCAACCAATCAGATCTTATTTAACATTTGAAAGTTAACATCTGATTGGTTAAGGCAAAATTAGCACCATTTTAAACGATAAGAACCTGATTATGTACACAGGATTGTAACACCTGTTGCTACGATAAGATTCTGTTTGAAAAAATAAATAACACAGTGACATATTATATGGCAGAATAATAAATGATAAAAATTTTATATTTATCTAGAATAAGAATGTTTACTACTACTAGTATCATCTTTCTGTAAATTATGTATAGCTTGGGATTCTTTCTAAGTTAAGTTATTCCAATTTTTCTTATTGTTTTTGTTTCCAATTTTATTGGAACCAACTTGTTTCTCCCAGAGTGCCTTACGTTCCCTTTCCACTATCTGTTGAAACTTATCTATTTCTAAGCTCCATAGATTCTTAGGCTGGGTACACACCAGCAGATATTTTCAGCCGACCGACCGATTCACGTCACTTTTGGTCGGTCGGCTGAAAATATCTGCTTGTGTGAAGCGGCCAACCATGACCGACCTCGATTGTTCATACGCCCGGATCGGACGATTGGACGTGTCGGTAAATTCCGATCGATCGTCCAGTTCCGTATGGGACCGCATGATCAGTCGTTCGCAAATTCGTCCTCGGCCAAATTTGGTGCGACCGACGGACATTTGTCCCGGCCGAGCGCTCGGTCGGGACAAATAGTCCCTTCGTGTGTACCCAGCCTTAGGTTAGAAAGATGATTTGGGCCTGAATCTATCCTCATAAGAAATGGCTTCTAGCTGCATTCTGTTGCACAATGTAAGTCATGGCTTCCAAAAAATATGTGGGTTTTAAAAAAACAGCATTTTTGGGCCCACCTGGCATCTAGGCCCCAGGCACATGATTTTTTTATTTACAAACGATACCAAGATAGTCTAATACCACCATTACTAGAGTAATAATATCACCAATACTAAAGTTTAAAACTACAATGCAATATCATAGATACTGTAGTAATATTTCTATAGTTCTTTTCCCCTTATACCTATTTTCCTTAGCCTTTGACCCTCTGGCCATCCATCCAGCCTGTCTTACTCCTGCAAGCTCAATTATGGCATAATAGCAAGAAGGAGTTGGACACCCCCCCCCCCCCTTATCCTAAAAGGTTCTCAGAGCCACAGCAGCTTTTTTAAGAGCCAATGGAGGTCCTGGTTTTGAGCTGCAGAACCCAACAAAGGCACCTGTCAGTGCTGCAAGGGCACTTATAAGTGCCAGGGAGGGGTCCCGGTTTTCGAGCTGAAGGACCCCTTAAGCCCCAAAAGGCTCTTTTGTCTGCAGAGGTGGGGGAAGGCCCCCCTGCTAGCGCTCATCCCCCATGGGGATGGCACTAGTGCGAAATGCACCCCCCCTTTCCCAACAGCCCCTCGGGCCCCACCTTGCCCGCAACATTGTGATAAATACAGTGTTGTGGAAAAAAGAGAAATCTCTATTGCTGCAAACATGATCGTCTTTATAAAAATGGTGGAAATAATCATCGTCGATGTGCGGCAATAGTAAAATGCAGATGTAAGGGATTCTTTGTAACTATGCCCCCTTATGCTCTTAATACTCTTGATCTGATTTCATAATTTATGCTTTTCTACCTAAATGTTGAACTTACCTTCTGTCTTTGTGCCTAAATAATTTCAGAGGTTGAATTCAATAGATGACCCATATATGGCTAGTCTTTCAGATCTAATAATTACAATACTGCTGATCCTACTTGGTGTGTTTGTTCCCACATTAGATTGTATGGTGCATCTGCTAAAGTGACTGTGGAACAAAAAACTATTGTGAATCGGGCACACGTATAACCTATTCCATCAGTCTTTAATGTACAGGTCAACGTTTGTGTCACTGTCCCAATTGCCACAAATTAATAGCAGATTCATTCATTTGAAATCTGCCATGCAATTGGCCAAAACATCTTCATGTATATGGGCAGATATCAGGATAACTCCTGCTGGATCTGATGAGAATAATTTCCAGGTAATAAAGATCAACTATAAATGAAAGGATCTGAATGGCCCTAGATTCACCCTAACAAAACAATTTAGACTACATGGCACAATATTGTAGTTTCTATTTCTTGTTTTACTGAAAATGGAAATGTCCCAAGGTATGTAAAACAAGGGGCCTGTGTTATCAATATTGGCATGTTCTCATAGGATAGATATTTGTAGTCCAATGAATAGACAAAGGAATGTTGAGTGCGCATGCACTGATGACATCCCACTCGGGATATATCGTACGCTTTTTTAAAATAAAGTAGACAGCCTTTGATACAACATCGTGTGTGTGTATTTTTCTTGGGACTGTCTCTGGGTATACCCACAGGAGAATCATTGAGGTCTAATTAGGCCTAGGCAGACTCTCCTGTACTCAGGAATTGCAAATCCTTTAAATAAATAAAACACAAACCCTCCAATTCTGTTATATAACCCCGTTTATATAACAGAAGATTATAGTAATTTCTCTTTTAAACCATACAGTTCTCCTTTTATGAACTTCTATGCCCACGCCGTACCCCTGTGCAGGAGGACGCTTTCTACATTCTCCCCCTACATTTTACTTGCAATTCCTGAGTACAGGAGATAAGGGAGCAAAAGTAATAGGATCCAGTAAGGGGGAGTATAGTTATCTTTTTAAGGGGGGTACACACTGTACAAATCTGTCAAACATGACAGACAGAATCTGCAAGATGGGAGTACACACAGTCATGAGCATTCTCCCTATATAAAGTATACAGGGTTACCCTTTTGAAATAAAAAATAACAAAAGTGGTATTAAGGTGATACCTTTATTGGCTAACTAAGATAATCATAGCAAGCTTTCAGAACATTCTAGTTCCTTTTCCAAGCTGATTACAATGAAGCTGTGGTGCTCTCTGATATATATACAACATTTAGCTCATAGTTCAAATGACCAGAAAATAGTTCAAAGAACCAGAAAAAAGGAATATCTGTGTGGAAGGTGACAAAGTCATATAAAGGGGTCTGCAAGGGACAAACAGATAAGGTACAAGATTCTGTAGATCAAAGTGGCTGGTATAAATAGTGGTAAGTTACTGAAGTGTGAAGTAAAAGGAATTCCATTTGATTAACTGGCCCAGTGTCTCTACAGATGTTGGTATTTATGGCTTGGTGCAGGCAGTCCTTATTTCATATGGCTTATTGCCATAAATCCAAGGCCCAGGTTCAGTCCATTCTTCACAGAGTTGAAAGTTTTCATTAATTTGTACTCCCATACCTTCCTTTCTCTTAAAGGGCATCTATAGTGCAATTTGAAAAGAAAAATGTCCTTATTTAAACAAGTTCTATAATTCCCCAAAACCCCAGAAGCACCTTTAGTTTCACTGAAATCCTTCTGATTGCTGAGATAAAGGACTTAGAAAAAGCCGTGCTGACTAAGACCTGTTGCTACGTCTGCTGTCTGTCAAGCTGCCCCTCCCCTTGACCTGTGACGTGAACCACAGTAACACCATGCTTACTTTACGTGCGCTTTCAGGAGAAGGAGAACATCACGCTGAGTGTTTGCACTGGCTGGGGGGGGGCTGACAGATACTGGCTGAGGGGGGGGACTGACAGATACTGGCTGAAGGAGTATCTGGTAAAGGTGGGGTCAGTAATATTGGAAACTAGCAAAGTAGAGACAAACATAGTTACAACCCCCTCCTGACTTTTACTGCTCACAGTAACAGACAAAGATAAGCTGCTTGAAACAGAATGTGAATTCCCCCCCCCTTCCCTTACTCTCCCCCGCTGCACATTAACCCTTTCCTTTTCGCTCCCATTTAAGTCAGAGCCTGCCTGGGATCACTGCTTAGGGTCAGAGAAACGTGCCTTTCAAGATCACACAGATAAGATTTACTCACAGTCACAGTGCAATGCAACAGCCTCCATTCTTTCATTAATCACCCACCACGTTCTGAAAACATGTTTTTAGTGGGAGGGAAAAAGCAGAAAGACAGGAGATTGAGCGGGCAATACAAGCCTAAATAGAGGTGGGGGGGTTCGACACCAACTGTCTGCCATGTACAATGCTGTTTTGACACCTTACCCTGGGCGTTCCTATAACACCTCTTAGCCACTATCCAATCACGTCCTTAACACTTGGCTGTGATATGCTAATTGGGATTTTCCAGGGTACATAATTGCCAAAGATTCTTGTACAAGTCATTCTGAATTGAGAAAGCCAGTCGGATGACTAGCGAAACGTCTTCAAGAACTAAACTTCAAGTCCAGTTGATCTAATTGAATACAACAGATATACTTTCATTCCCAGTTTAACACATTCCACCCTTCAATCAAACTAAAAATGGAGTATTCTTGGATTTCTTGGATACCACAGTGTCTATCGAAAACAGAAAACTGCACACATCAGTGTACAGAAAACCTACTGACAGGTGTAGCTATCTTCACAACAGCAGTTTTCACACCCAACACAGATGGGCCACCCTACACAGCCAGGCTACGAGATACCACCGTATATGCTCTGACCCAGAAGACAGAGACAAGCACCGTAAAGTTTTTCAGAATCATTTAAACAAAAAGGTTACAAGGTCAAGCCCATAAACACTAGTATCAATGTAGCATTAAAACCCATAGAGAAAAACTGTTGCAGTACAAAGAGAAAAAAATCTAGTACCCGTATACAGCTAGTAACCACATACAATACAGTACTAGAAGGAATACGGAAAGTCATTAAAGAACTACAGACGATCATAGCAGAGGATGAGATTTTAAAAGAAATCTTCCCAGAACCCCCTATTTGGGTTTTCAGACAACCAACCAACCACAAACACAAACGGGTTAATAGGAAACTTCACACGGATAACAATATTAACAAGGGCCCTAAACCGTGCAAAGGAAACTGTTGCAAACTATGTGATCACATCAAACAAGCACAAAGTCTTGCACATGCTATGGGAACTTATAACATCGCAGGATCCTACTGCTGCTCATCCAGCAATGTTGTGTATCTCATACAGTGTAACAAATGTGATAAGGGATGTTACATTGGTGAGACATCATAGCCTTTAAAAAAAAAGAATGATCTGACATAAGAATACTATAAAACAACACAGAGAGGAGGATCATTGTTTGCATGTTGGTAACCATTTCAGCCAGGCAGGACACACAGATGGAGATTTAAATGTCTTGGTTTTGAAGGAAAAAGTAGAGTGCTGTGATACTTTTAATGGACTAACAGTTTATTTTAGTAGACAAGCTTTCGAGGGATCAACCCTCTTCCTTAGGTCAGAGCAGTAATGATTTAAACAAAGGTTAACAGAAAGTAAAAAGCTAATTACATAAGGTTACAAGATAATAACCCCCCCCCCCCCCAAAAAAAAGTCCAGAATATACTGAGGAATGAGAGGGGGTAATAAAATAGAGTGATAACAGCATACTAGGGTGGGCAACCAAATGGAAAGGAGAGTGGTAGTGGGAGGGGGGGGGGCTTCTATAAACAAATATATCAACAGTTATAGTGGGCTAGGAATCCAAAGTCTTGGTTTAACCCATTGTTCTTGGAGTCAAATAACAGAATCATTTTGGCTTCAAATGTTCTTCTATCTTGGTTGCTGCTAAACTTTCCCTTCAAGATCAGGACTGGGAGGTTTTCTATGGAGTGTCCTGGTTGAGAAAAATGATGCCCCACAGGCAGTTATTAATCTCATTATGGTTGGTGATGCTACTTCTGTGGGAGTTCATCCTCTCATACAACTCCCTTTATCAAGATATGGGCAGTGACTGATTCTGTCTTTTTACAGTATCTTACAGATAAGCCAGCTATAACAGCTAAAAGAGCATGCAACCTAGCAGATCATCTTATGCACAGTCACTTTAAAAGCAGAACCGAATGTCTAGGCAGAGGCTACCGTCTACAAGGTAGCTATCCATGTGGTGAATGCAATTTCTGCAGGTTCATTGACCATAAAGATAAGAAAGTGAAAATTTGGAATGCTACAGGTGACAGATACTATAAGATTAAAAAATACTTCAATTGCAAATCCAGAAGTTTTACTTATGGTATTAGTTGCCCTGTAATAAACTATACGTAGGGAAGACTGAACAGATGATGAAGTCACGATTTAGTAAACATTTATCGGACATTAGACTTGCAGAGAGGCACTGGAGAGAAGGCAGAGTAATTTCAAGTGTTGCAGCACATTTTGCCAAGTTTCACCACAGATCAGACAAATGACTTAAATTCTTTGGCATTGACACAGTACAAAGCAACATTAGAGGAGGCGATCTTACAAAGAGACTCTTACAGGCAGAAACCAGGTGGATTTACTGGTTGGATAGCAGGGTTCCGAAAGGACTGAATGAAGATTTTGATTTGATACCTTTTATTTAATTGTATTTTTTGTCCTTACAGATGAAGCATTATCTTCCTAGGACATCTTCTTTATGATATTATGAGAAAGAGATGTAATGTGAAAACTTATTCACTATTTCTACCTTACTTTGTATGATTGCTACCTTCTGGATGAAGTTTTTTGGCAGTCCTGTACCCCTTCAGGACGGTTGCGGAATCTCTTCAAAATCTTTTTAATGGCTTTGTGGATTATTAACCCTCATTTTGGACATGCTGCGATACCTTGGGGGATTTTTGCATGGGGAACACCATTTTATTAAGTATACTTGGTACCTTTATATCTTTCTTGAAAAGTACGCCTTTGGATTATCAAGCAAATCTTTACATGTGGCGTAGGAACTGTCCTAGCTTATATTTCAGTTGAGGTTCATTATACTTACCTGAGTATCCAAGTCTATGTGTACTTTTATGGAGACTTCACGGATCGCCTTTTCTCGCATTGGAATGCCTCTACATGCTCACGTATTTAGTTGAATTCATCATGCCAATGGATGTTGCTAACATTTAATTTTCCTTTATAGATTGTGATTTATATGTATTGAGATCTCTCTAATTGTTTGTTCCTTATTGGAACGTTTTCTCTCACTCACGTATTCAATTTATATGTATGAATGTACTTACTTGCTTTACCTTTAGTTTTTCACTAAGATTGGAGGCTGGTATCTAAAGGGTTTTCTGATGTGACATTTTGACACTGGGTTTCTTATAAAGTTTTAACATTTTGAATTAGTTTAGTCCCAGCTCTGCCTGCCCGTTATTCATTATGGTACTATGCGCATGCTCACCGACGCTACCAATGGGTTAGCGCCGATGAGACGTGCGGGGTCATTCGCTTCACCGGAAGTGAAGGCCTACACGTGTGTATTTTTAGTGCGGTGGGGGGGACACTCGGCAGCATGGTTAAAAAAGCTCTAGCATGGCGTTATAGAGGGAAACGCGTCCCGATGCTGTGTCGTTCTTAGGTCCTGCCTTTCCTCCAGATGCCCACTGACAAAGACTATGACTTGACTGGTAGATATGTTTAAGTAGGAGTGTTAGGTACTCTTTACCACAAATTGTGGATTTTGTTTTGGTTAAACCTCAAACAAATGTATATAGATTAAGTTTGAAGATTTTAAATGATTGTGTGTTTCTTATTGTACAGGGGCGTAGCTACCAGGGTTGCAGGGGATGCGAATGCACCAGGGCCCTTGTCCAAGAAGGGGCCCCATTTTATGGTAAGGTTCTGAAAATACCAGTCTGTATGGCAACTGCTTTCCCAGTGTTCTGTGTACAAAAGCATTTTGAACATGATCTGTGTTCCAAGCATTTAACCAGTGCCTGGCTCTGCAGTGCCAGTTTTCCCAACAATGTATCAGTGTGTGCATGCCAATGTCCTCATGGTAGCATTGCAATGGTGCTAATTAGAAGGTGAAATGTGGAGTTTGGTCTTTACCATCTGCTTTGGACCTGTGTGGAAATCACAAAATGGATTTGAGACCACTGCCACTTTAACAGCAGCCATTAGCTAGCTGGTGTTAAATAATGTAGTTAAAAGTGGTGCAAATGCATTCTTAAATACATTGCTCCCGTTGCATAGATATCTTTAGGAATTCTCCTTCAGCTGGTGCTAATATGTAATGAAACTTGCAGTATCCAATTTAATCTTGTTTAGCTCAACTTTAACCTTGATTTTCAGCACAGAGCATGTATGCTAATGACATCCACTATCTATTAATGACATATACCTTACGTCCGCTAACATGACATTATACAGAAAATATTGTATTTGCCAAATCACAGAGGATGAGAAGCAAAGAGCTGAGGAGGAAGAAAACACAGATGACATGAACCTGCTCCCTCCACAACAGACACCCCACTACTACTGCTGAGGACGCCCACACATCCATCTGGACATCGACATTAACAGAAGACAAATGGCAAAGAAATGTTTGGTAAATCAAAAGCACATTTATTCATGTGAACAATATAGAACAAAAAAAAAACCAACTACTGACTAGAAGCTAGTCGACTGCTTCTTCTAGACGGTTTTTCTGAAGTTTTGGCCTGCTTTTTGTTTTTGACAACAGGGCCTGCACTTCCTGCTGAACATTCTCCCATCTCCGCAGCAGTTGTATTATCCCCCACGGCTTGCTGGGCCTGGAGAATCTGTAGCTTTTGTAGCTTGATGTTTTTAAGCTCCTTTAAAAGGTGCAGCTCCTCCCTTTTTAATTTCAACATTTCCTGCTGATACAGGCTTTGTTGCTGTGTAAACTCTGCCACCTTCCCATAGATTTTGGTCAACATTGTATACTTTCGACGTCTTTCTTGGTGTCATTGCCTGGTGATTCTTCTCAGCAGAGTTTCATTGGCCGACACATGTTGGAGTAATTGGCTCCTTTGTGCTGCTGTAGTCGGAGGACTGGGTGGCTGGGTCAAGGTAGTCACGGCAATAGGGGGAGTCTGCTGAACTGTGGATTCCCAAGCCGGTGAAACCTGGTGGAGGAGGATGGGGGTATCCTCTACATTTAAAAAGAAGAAAGAAAAATTAGCCACATTGCTAGGTATTATTAAAGTCATAAGTAAAGAGAAATGGGGTTGACTGGAAACTCACCACAGATGAACAGGACAGAAAGATGATCAATGACACTCAATCCCATAGGACATGTGTGAAATTGTAGTTGACTTAGGGTTGTGGAAATATCATCTTTAGTTATGCATGTCTCAGTAATCAGTGTGTCTGTTTTACTGACTAAACTTGTTGTTTCCTTCCTCAGATTGTTTCTCTCAGAAGTCTTTTTTCAACGACACTTACCATTATCTTCGGGTTCTGAAGCCACTGCTGGCAGGTCTATATCTCCTGGCCCCTCCGGTATTGCTGGCCTGGCAATTTCTGCTGGACCCTCAGGTGTGGCTGGCATCTGAGGCACATCTGTTCAAAAATGAGAAATATTGAAATAATGCAAAGCCAATTACACAATCATGGTCATCAATCTCAAATGTTGATTTTACTAGAAAAGTGTTTCTTTGTCCATGTGGGTGTATCTTTGTCTGTCCGTGTCTGTGTCCATCCGTGTGTGTCTGTCCGTATCTGTGTCTCTCCATGTCTGTGTATGTTTCTGTCCGTCTCTGTGTCTGCCTGTGTACAATTTCCTTCAAATAAGAAGATAAACTTAAGAGTAAACTCTTATTTGTTGGCTTCCTCATTACTAATGTCATAATATTATGGTTAAATAACAGATGTAACATTTCACATTTACCTTCTTGGTCAGTGTCCGCAAAAATGGTCTTTCTAAACCAACCACGACCTTTCCTCCCATTGCAGCATAAAGTTGCTGTTCATACTCAGTGAGGTGAACCTCCTCATAGGGTCCTCCCCCAGTTCTTTGGCCCAAATTTTTGTTTTTTGACAACTTTTTCTTGATGGACCTAAGTAGAAAGACAAGATTTGGGACAAAGGGATTAATATATTTACATCACAATTGTATGTTGCTGGACTATATTGTTGCAATCTTTGTACTAAGATACATTATTATTTTTCTAAAAAGATATTCCAATCGCTTCTCTTTAATTGTTTGTATAGTAACCAAATAAACATTTACCCCTTAATATCATTTAGTTGTTTTTTGACTAATGAGACATCCCTTCTGTATGTGCTCACAGCATTCACTTGGTTGACAATTTGGGTCCAAATTTGATTCTTCTGGCCAGCTGATAACTTTAAGGACTGTGCACCAAATAATGTGTCCCATTTGGGGACAACAGCTTCCACAAGTGCCCTATTTTCGTCATAGGTGAAACGCACATTTCGGAGGCCTCCACCTAATATATTACAGAAGTGAAAGCATTTAGAATGTTATCATTCACATAAATACGGTTTTAAGAGCCAACCTGCATTTATCTTACCCAGTTTTTGTGTTTCCCCCTCTTCCAAAGTTGGCTTTTTTTTGCTTTTGGTCCCTTTAGGTGGGGAGGTGGGAGCTGGAATGGCAACCACCGAAGGGGAGGCATGCTGAGGCTCTGTTGGGGACATCGGAGTCTGCTCCAGTTCCTGAGCTTCCTCTGAGCTCAGCTCCAAATCTGAAAGGTCCTCCTCCAGCATTTGATCAAATATGGCTTTTAGGCGTGCAGCACGCTTAGCTTTGGGAAGTGTCCCATAATGGGTGGGAGCTGCCACATCTGTATCTGTTAGCAAAAACACATTGTTTTCTGTTATTTTACATATTTTTCTTTATAGTCACAAACAAAAAATGTTTTCCATCGGGTTTGTGTATTTTGTTGGTTGGTGGGAAGTCTGCGTGCAATTGTTTGATGTGTTGAAGAAACATTTTAAATTCAGAATCTTTGAAGTTGTGTGAATTCCTTGATAGGTTTTCTCATGTTTCCCTATTTCACAGTAGACTTTTCCTATCTCCCTGCACAAGCTAATTTTTGCTTTCATCTAAGCATCATGTAAGAACACAATGGAAAAATGTGTTATTTTCACATTAACTATGTGTGCTAAGGAACCATTTTGTAACCTACACCAAAGTGAAATAGCTCCTAATCTTTGCATTTATGGAGTAAGGAGGATTGTTGTGTTTGTGCACAAGTATGTTGTATATTTTTTGGTCAGCATGGACTTAATCCAACATCATTTGTGCAGATACACACCTAGTGCAAGTTTCTGACACTGCAAAGAAGAGTCCAAAAAAAAAAGGGAACACGCATTGTCAACAGTTATATTTCCAAACGTTGCACATTAGTCCCATAGATGATATTTACCATTTTTCGCTCATTGGTTGATTTTTCGTGGGCGAAAGACCCGCTAATTGCGCATCAATACGGATCAAAGTGCAACTTTTTTTCACGCTACACATGCGTATTCGTGCTTTTCATTTCGCGCGCAACACATATGCATGCGTATTTGCCATTTTCGTGCTTTTCATTTTGCACGCAACACATGCGCATGCGTATTTGCCATTTTCGCGCTTTTCATTTTGCACGCAACACATGCGCATGCGTATTTGCCATTTTCGTGCTTTTCATTTTGCACGCAACACATGCGCATGCGTATTTGCCATTTTCGCGCTTTTCATTTCGCGCACAACACATGCGCATTTGCCATTTTCGTGCTTTTCATTTCACACGCAACACATGCATATGCATATTTGCCATTTTCGCTCTTTTCTTTGCGTATTTTGCATTTGCGCTTTTCTTTTCGTGCAAAAAACATGCTCAAGCATTCGTATTTTTCCCTTAGGAAGGTGGACAACTAGGTGGTCCTTGTTGTTTTCTGCAGCCATGAAATTGGAATATTTGCCATGTAGAGATTATGATTCAGACTTGGGGCTTAAAATTTGGTCATTTATCCAATTCCCCCCCCCCCCAAATTCTACAAACGGAAAAACAAAAACCAGGCCACTACTTAGGCACACATGAAAAGGCCTTCCTCCTCTCCAGTCTCTTGAGCCTTTTTGGAATGTGGCCCATGTCCACCATAATAACTTCCAAATACTCCGCCATATTTAGCCTGAGTAATTGGAGTTCATTGCTGCTGTGCCTCCTCCTCCTGCTGCAGCACCTCCTCCACCTCCTGTGGCTTCTCCTCCTGCTGCTAGTCCTCACCCTCCTCATCATGGTCCATCTCCTCCTCCTCTGGAGCAGTTGAGCCAACATCATCTTGAAATGTGGTAAATTTCTCCATTTGTTTAGAAATGTATAATCTAATCTTAGATGAGTTTAGGAACGGACAAATCTGGTTTGGAATGGTCTTTGTTTCAAGCACATGATATGTGCAAGATGTGCACAATGGAATCTGGTTTAGAATTAGATACATCATTGTAAAATAATAAGTTCATCTAATCTATCACATTATATTAGGTTACCATTTTTTATTGCAAAAATTACCAATTCAACGTAGGAATATGTCATAACTTTTTGGGACCAAGAATAATGTGTATTGTCAAACTACTACCAGACATCTTGCTCCTTTTGTCGGACACAAATCCAGGCATCCTCGTCTTTCATTTGCTCCAATTGATTTGGATGTCCTTTAACCAAATGTCCAGGTGAGATTTCCTGGAAATGTTCCTATGCAGACTCTCCATATTTGCCCTTTTATTTTAGAAAGCAAATAGCGAAAGCAAACATGTATTTTCGCGTTTAAGAGCGAGGCTGTTTTGGCGCCAAAGCAAGGGGGCGGGGCGTTTTCGCGCTATTCAGGATGATGAGGAGGTACCTGAAACTCTGCCTGTGGGGACCACAGAGAAAAAAAAGAAAAAGCGGCTCATAATGGAGAGCCTCCAAAGAAAAATTGGCTGCAAGTATGGCCTAGATCTATCACTCCAGGACCTGCAGAGGAACTGGAGTGATCTCAAGAGAAGGAGGCCCGCATTTGTGCAGGAGATTAGGAGCAAGATGCGTCCAGGTATTTTTATAATGCATATTATTATTATCCAAAAAAATATTTTCCTACTTTTTTGTTTTTGTAAGTTTGAGAATAGAAAATGATAACTGTATAAAATGTGTCATTAAGCAGATATAATCCTCCCAATGTTTAAAGACAGATATAATTTTGCAAATTGTGCACATATCACGTGCCTTAAGCCAAGGCAACATTACAACGCACCAAATCACGCACACAGTCGTGAGCATTCTCGCACACGATTTTGTGCGCAATTCTTGTTCGTTTTGCGTTTTCACATGCGTTTTCCCATTTTCCATTATGGCAACGCATGCGTTAACGCCACAAAAATGGGGAATGCATGTGTTAACAAAATGCAAACAGACGCGCAATCACTTAGGGCTAGGCCACACTTACGCATTTTGTAAGCATTTGCGCATGCGTTTTGCGTTGGCAAAAGCGCATGCAATTTGGTTATAATGGAAAAATGTGTGCGCAAACGCTTAAAAAACGCGTAAGTGTGGCCTAGCCCTTTAAGCATCGTAAATAGCATGAATTTGCGTGTTCCCTCCATTTCCATTTTAGCCCAAATCACAGGGCCAATCTAGTGCAAGCTAGTGTGGCCTAGACCCCTTAACATGGCATTATAGTTGCCAACTTCTTGAACTTTGTTCTAATTTCAAGGTGATATGGAACGACCAGAGGAGGAGGAGGAGGAGGCCGAACCATCTGTTCAGGAGAGCCCTCTACCACCCACCCTCTCCCCAGTTTCCAGACCAGCATCTCCACCAGTCTCCAGAAGACAAACCCCACCACCCCTGGAGCAGGATTGGCGTGCCATCATGCAGGCGGATTTGCACCAAATGAAGAAAAGGCTGCTCCGGCTGGAGCGCCAAATGGCTCTTTTAAGGCACAAACTTTAATTTATGTTATGTTTTGTTTTAAAAAAAAAAAGTTTTAACATATTTTACCAGAAATATATAGTTGATATTTTAAATCAAAATGTAAAGTTGTCTGTCTGTTTCTTCTTCCCAAACTATTCCAATTCTATTTTTTTATGATATTAAGGTGACCATACACTAGGAAAATATTCCATACATAAGATGTTTGATGTAATGTCTGCCTATTATATGTCCAGATTGGCTTAATTATTCTCCCCAAAGTTAAGATGGGATATATTCTATTTCAAACACACATAATGAATTCTGGAATACAATGTTCCATCCTTGCATAGGCAGGGACACTTATCCACATAACATGCCATATTATTCCTAACAGATTAGTCAATGTAAGGCTGGGTACATATTTGAATTTTGTTTAAAACGAATGATTGTTCATCATTATGTGGCCCAAAAATAGATTAACATGTGTGCAGGCCAAACAAGTTCATTTCCCCATTTTTCAGACTTGCCAATCAGGTATGATTGTGCGGTTCCCTATGGGGCTGCACGATGGGTCCCGAGAAACAACAGCCACTGTTGTGGCAACAGACACTCATTTGTCCTGACCAAACGCTAGCTAGTATCAAACGCTCGGTTGTGGCCAAAAAGCCAACAAAACCCTGTGGCATGTGGCCATTGGTAAACTTGTGGTAGAGAGCTGACCAGTGCAAATTATTCTTATGGGAGTCGTGTCAACTTCCATGATACGCACCAATTATACTCATAATGTGCAGGTGTGAATCGCACACCACCTGAACATTAAGAGAATGGACGTGTTTTCTGTTAAGATACACTTCCATTCTCTGTTTAGGCGGTGCGAGCGCAATATGCATACAATCAATGGCTCATATGCATTTCTGAAAAAACCCTTAGGATAAAATCACTTTGGATGTTTTTCCACTCTGACTCACTAGACGGAAAGGTGATGTATGCCATAGACCAGGGTAAAATTGCATTCATCACCTTTGGAAGGATCCTGGAAAAAGAAGGCTGACTCCTGACGAGAAGATGTAAGGTCACAGGCTGGAATGAGGCATTGCTCAAAAAAGCCAGGACACAAAGGAATTGGGTCATTGTCCCTGTGCCCTGCTGAGGTTGCTGGGACCCACCGGAAAAGCCATCACACATTAGAAAGGCAATCGTACATTTTAATGGGGAATATGCCTTGGAAAGGCAAGAGTACATTATAATGGGGGATATGCCTTTGAAAAGCGATTGCACATTCTAATGGGGAATATGCCTTGGAAAAGCGAACGCGCATTAGAAGGGCGATCCCGCATTAGAATGTAATATCCCTTGGAAAAGCTAACGCGCATTAGAAAGGCGATCCCTCATTAGAATGTAATATGCCTTGGAAAAGCGAACGCGCATTAGAAAGGCGATCGCTCATTATAATGTAATATGCCCTGGAAAAGCGAACGCGCATTAGAAGGGTGATCGCGCATTAGAATGTAATATGCCTTGGAAAAGCGACACGCATTAGAAAGGCGATCGCGCATTAGAATGGAATATGCCTTGGAAAAGCAAACGCGCATTAGAAGGGCGATCGCGCATTAGAATGGAATATGCCTTGGAAAAGCGATCGCGCATTAGAAAGGTGATCGCGCATTATAATGTAATATGCCTTGGAAAAGCGAACGCGCATTAGGGCGATTGCGTATTAGAATGTTATATGTCTTGGAAAAGCGAATGCGCATTAGAAAGGCGATCACGCATTAGAATGTAATATGCCTTGGAAAAGCGAACGCGCATTAGAATGGCGATCGCGCATTATAATGTAATATGCCTTGGAAAAGCGAACGCGCATTAGAAGGGCGATCGCGCATTAGAATGTAATATACCTTGGAAAAGCGAACGCGCATTAGAAAGGGGATCACGCATTAGAATGGAATATGCCTTGGAAAAGCGAACGCGCATTAGAAAGGCGATCGCGCATTAGAATGGAATATGCCTTGGAAAAGTGATCGCGCATTAGAAGGGTGATCGCGCATTAGAATGTAATATGCCTTGGAAAAGCGATCGCGCATTAGAAAGGCGATCGTGCATTAGAATGGAACATGCCTTGGAAAAGCGAACGCGCATTAGAAGGGCGACCGCGCATTAGAATGGAATATGCCTTGGAAAAGCGATCGCGCATTAGAAAGGCGATCGCGCATTATAATGTAATATGCCTTGGAAAAGCGAACGCGCATTAGAAAGGCGATCGCGCATTATAATATAATATGCCTTGGAAAAGCGAACGCGCATTAGAAGGGCGATCGCGCATTAGAATGTAATATGCCTTGGAAAAGCGAACGCGCATTAGAAAGGCGATCACGCATTAGAATGGAATATACCTTGGAAAATCGAACGCGCATTAGAAGGGCGATCGCGCATTAGAACGGAATATGCCTTGGAAAAGCGACCGCGCATTAAAAAGGCGATAGCGCATTAGAAAGGCGAATGTGCAGTGGAAAAGAGAATTGTATTCCAATTGAGAAATTCTAAAAAGATTGTCTAAATAAGACATGGGTGACTTCTTGGTAAATGTGAAGTGGCCATTTTGAAGTTTACATCGTTTTCTTGTGGGCTTTCCTGGTTTCGAATGGTTTTCGCAATGCAGTCTTCTTAGATGCGTTAAGTTTTCACTGAGATACTTTTCGCTCTTTATCGCGCCCGTTCGCCCGTTCAGACGCATGTATTTTTTTCCGCTTTTTTATAAATAAGGCGAAATGAAGCCCCAAATGGCCCTATTTTCACTGCGATGTGCTGCGGTGATTATTAGAGAATAGAGAATCCTTTATAAATATGCCCCATAGTGTCCGTACATTTGTTACATTGTATTAAATACACCACATTGCTGGATGTGCAGCTGTAAGATCCCTGGATGTTAAATACCCCCTTCCTGTGTGTTACAGACGGAGAAGTATTAATATTGTTGCTGTTTACACCGAGGACCCCTGCATGGTTTGGTGCCTGGGGTGATATTTTCATAATCCGTGTGTAACTTTCTTCTTACTAGTTTTTGGTGAAGGTTTAGTGGTTGCCGAAAGGGGGGTTCTTTGAATTTTTTTTAAGGGTTTCATCTTAATTAATCATAGGTTGTAGTTCTTTCATTATTGTACGTATTCCTTCCAATATTGGGTTATATGTTGTTACCAAAGGTATCCGGGCGTTTCTTTTTCTCTCTTTGTACTGTAGAAGGTTATCCCTGGGTGTTCTCAGTGCTTTGTTAATGTTAGTGGTAACTGTTCTGCGTGGATATCTCTTTTGTTTCAAAGATGTACCAAGTGCACCTAGGTGTGTGTCTCTCTCTTCCGTTACTGAACATATTCTGTGCAATCTAATAACTTGGCTGTATATGATCAGAGATGGATTAAGATCATATGGGGCCCTAGGCAGGGCCATCATCATTTAGGGACCTTTTTTTGCTACATATATTGTATAGACTATAATATTGTTACTAGTTCTGAAGCTGGGCCCCCAGAAGTTTCCTGGGCCCTAGGCAGGTGCCTAATGCTGCCTTGTGGATGGTCCTGCTCTGTATATGATTCGTTTCTTGGTGTGGTGGGGATAAAAACTGTTTAAGTGGAGATAATTGTATCTGTCAGGGCCGGAATTTGATATGGGTGACCTGTGCGGCTGCACATGTTGCATTACAAGGGGGGCACCAGCAGGAAGTGTTAAGTCAAAGTTGTAGCACAAGCATAAAAAGTTTGATGGAAGCGCACTCTGTTTATCAGAAAATATTCTGTTTATTGCATCACACAAAAATACACAACGTTTCGGAGAACACTATGTCTCCTTCATCAGGTCTCCACCTGATGAAGGAGACATAGCGTTCTCCGAAACGTTGTGTATTTTTGTGTGATGCAATAAACAGAATATTTTCTGATAAACAGAGTGCGCTTCCATCAAACTTTTTATGCTTGTGCTATAGCTTGGAGTCCTGAAGGTAGAGGACTGAGGGAAGCAGCACCTGGTATTTACTGGCACATTGCCTGAAGGAGTGCCTAGGCCCACATTTGTAAGTCAAAGTTGTGCATCAGTGCTACAGCTGTTAAGTCCTGCAGATTAAATGTATGTCACAGCAGCCCCCCACAGACAAATGCAGCATATATGTTTGCTGTGCTGTTATGTCTGTGCATTTAGTGCATTACGTGTTACATAATGATGTACACATGATATATACAAGCACGCACTGCAAATACTGAAAGACAGGAATTGCAGGTGGAGGACTTGATTTGAAGCAGGCCAAGGCAAGCAGCATTCAGCAGTGTATTGTGTGTGCCCTGGGAGTGTTTTGGAGAGGGTGGTAGGCACCAGTAACAAATCTTGCACAGGGTGCTATTTATCCTAAGGCCGGCCCTGGTATCTGTCAGTGGGTTTTTTGTATAAGGATGTTTGAATTCTTCCATCTTTCAGGGTGACTGTAGTGTCCAAAAATGTTATGGATTCCTCAGAAAAATCCATTTCAAATTTAATTGTTGGGTGGTTTGTTTCAGAAATCCTGAATAAAATGTAGCTGTTCTTCTCCATGTGTCCATATCATAAAAACATTGTCTATGTAACGATAGTAACTATGTGGTCTGTAATGTTGGGTTTTGAGAAAGCTGTCTTCCAAGTCAGCCATAAATAAGTTTTTGCTTCCCATGGCTACACCTATCTGTTGTAGGTAAATTTCTTGGTTAAATGTAAAATAATTATGATAAAGAATGAAACCAATGAGGCTGGTGAGGACTTTGGGACTGTATTTACAGTGGGGGGCAGTTTTTACAAATTTACCACATGTACCACATATACCATCAGTATGTGGTATGTTGGTTTTGAAGGGGAATTTTAAAACTACCCAAGAAAGAAAACCCTTTGAACTCAGAATGATAATCCTGTTCAACACAAGATAAACTGGACTCAACATTGACTTGAGCCATTTAAACCACTCTCTCTCCCCTTACCAATTATTCTCTACCCCCTTTCACATTCCAATTATCCATCCCTTATCTTTTACTGCTTGTTTATATTGCTATCCTCACCCCCAATGGCATTATGTGTTCTTGTATATTGTAAATGTTTGTTGCCAGATGATTTAAAGATCTGAAGAAGGGAGGAAGCTCCCAAAGGTAATCTAGTTATCTTTAGTTAATTGATAGTGCAAATAATAAGAGTATCACATACTATACTTTCTAATTTTTTGTAAACATCTGTAGAGACACTGGGCCAGTTAATCATATTGAATTCCTTGTACTTTACACTTCAGTAACTTACCACTATTTATATCAGCCACTTTGATCCACAGAATCTTGTACCTTATCTGTTTGTCCCTTGCAGACCCCTTTATATGACTTTGTCACCTTCCACACAGATATTCCTTTTTTCTGGTTCTTTGAACTATTTTCTGGTCATTTGAACTATGAGCTAAATGTTGTATATATATCAGAGAGCACCACAGCTTCATTGTAATCAGCTTGGAAAAGGAACTAGAATGTTCTGAAAGCTTGCTAGGATTATCTTAGTTAGCCAATAAAGGTATCACCTTAATACCACTTTTGCTATTTTTTATTTCAAAAGGGTTAAGCCTCATACACACGCTCAATTTTCAAGCGAGGCTCGACCACTGATGGCAGATCGGTACACCCAATGAGCGACTGTTTCGGCCGAGAATCATTTGTGAGTATGCGCTCGGTCGGGGGTCGTTCGTTGATCCGCCTTTACCCTGTAAACATTTTGGCTGGCTGACACGGTAAACCACATTTTCCTGTGTATATAAAGTTTAGGGAGATTGTTTGCGATTGCCATACTCCCAAAGTCTGTCTGACTCCCTATAATTTAGTACAGCGGGCCAACCGTGAGCAAGGGAAATTTTTACAGTCAGACCGACCATTTCCATTGCCGACGCCAAATGTTTGTGGACATCAGAAACAGTTGTTTCAGCCATATACACATGGGTTATATAGGCCCAATTATGTTAGTATTGACAGGATCACCACTATATTGTTAATGTGTGTACCCAGCTTAAAGCCTTGTACACACGTTGGATAATTTTCGTACGATGCAGCCCACGAACGTTCAATGACATTTTTGTTAATCCTCATAATTGAAACGACATCTGTACACACAGCAACAATAGTTACCACAGTAGTCGTTAGATGTAGACGTTCGTACGTAACGTAATGTTTATATTTGTTTATATTCATATATTTTATATATGAATATATTTTTCCGTAGAACGATAACGACAATCTGCCGACCATGTACAAATATACGATAATCAGCAGAACAAATCCACCAGGCTAGACGACGGTCGTTGGTCTTTGACAATCGTTGATGCTATATTTTCGTATGAATATTGTGCGATTGCTCGTTCGTCAGCTGCATCGTACGACAATTATCCAACATGTACGAAGCTTAAGTCTTTGTATTTGTATTTTGAACTGTTTTTTTGTCACAGGTAGATAAAGAGTAGATAATAAGCCTCCTTATCTGAAATAAAATTCTTACTATATCTCTCCATGACCAGCTAATTAGAATGTTATTTTACAAGCTTGAACTGTGAAATGTCTTTTTAGATTCCTATTTACTTAAATCTTATCTTTACATTCCAAAATCAAAGTAACCAAAAGATTATAAATAATCAATAAGATATATTTTGTATATGTTCTTGTTTAACAGGGCATGTGAGTTTATTTGTCTTTTGTTGACTTTATCTGACTTTTGTTTTCAGACAGAAATGTTTATCAGTCGATAACAGATTAGATAATTTGTTTTATATTTATGATGTTTCGCAAGATCAACTATGAGATGTAACTATTTTTTATTTTCAATGATATTAGTTATGGTACAACTGATAACAGAGACATAATGTATTACATAACAATAATGGACACTAACTGTTGCCTGTTGTTCTTGTAAATGTAATCAGTGGTGTTCCTACGATGAAATAAACCTAATGCTATACTTACCTTTTCCATATTCTATAGCTGCATAGTACCAAGGATGAGAACATAAATTGCTAAGGCCAAGAGGCCAGTTTCAGACTGGACTGTTAGGGCCCACCAGGATTCTCAGACCAGGGGCCCCCAGGATGAGTTTAGGGGCCCACCTAATATTTCATTATCACTCATTTACATATCTATATTTCTCCTACTGACTCGTACTGACACCGGGTCAGTTAAGTTCGTTTTAGATGCATCTTTGAGATTTCTAAATATTGCAAAAATGGGGTTTGGGTGGGGTCATCTACGAAAATATTAAAGGTTTATTTTAGGCTGGACCTGCCCTTTAAATTTTAGCAGTTTTCTTGGTTGAATGGGCTGTGGGCCCATCGGGGAATTCCCCTGCAACCCTGTGGGCTCGTCTGACATTGCAAGAGGGTTGCTGCTCAGAAGAATCATCAACAGAAAATCATAAACATTTTCTGTTTATCTGGAACTCAAGTTCCAGATAAATTTTATGGATCTGTCCTTTGCCAAATCCTAAAGGTACACCTACTGTCACGAACGCCAGTTCGCTGGGCACGTGATCTGACTAATTAATCGGTATTCGCTGCCACCACTTTAAGTTACGGCCTTAAAGACGCCCCAAAAACCCACTCTTGACTCTCACTGACTATGCCCACCCCTGTCCTGGCAGCTAAATGGTTAACACTACACCATTCACTCCAGCAACTAACTGGTTAATTAGCATCAGTCCTTCACAAGCAGTCACAGAGTTAATTAGCATTTACACTGCACACTCCATACAACCACATATAAACTTATCAGAGGCTAACTGAGTTCTTTTAGAGCATCAAAGACAAAACTTATTAAATTTTAGATTTAATATTCCAAAAGGTGGACAGTGCATATAATACAAAAACAAAATAAAATGGTGTTATAATAAAATGACATACAATAAGTACAACAGTTATAGAAAATAAAAAGGATAAAAATATTCAGACCCTACTCACTAGAAGAAGTCCTGTATCCCGGGGCGGGAAGAAACATTGGGTCCATACACACGTTTTTAGCATGTCCCCAAGTATGAACAACATTATTTTGGACTACATGGACTTTTAAACCATTTGTTGAACTACGCCCTCCACATGAGGTGGGAGTGTCCAGGAATGTCCAGATTTACGACTAGCCAAAAGCACTCATTCCCCCTCATTTAGGCAGACTCCATATAAATGTAGATATGTACTTTGTATTGGGATATTGACCACATATTCCTCTCCTTTATTAATTATCAATTCCTCCAATACCAAACATGACCTGTGTGTAATCCATATTTCCCCAGATATTAATATCTCACCTTGGCAAGGGAATAAGGGCTCCATGTTGGGTATCCTATTAATGGGCATATTATTATATTTACAAATATAACATTGGTTTCTGTCTTACACATTCCAATACCGAAATACAATTATTTTACATGTATGACTTGTCCTTAAAATGACCTCTTAGTACCCACCAGACCCCTAGCTGGAGAGAATTCCAGATGCACGGTTCGGCCCCACATTGTCTGAGAAAGGAGATCTGGTTCTATGCTTCACTAATCGTAATATAAACAATAGGACTGTTCCAGGTTGGAATGGAATGTTTATTGGTCCTTTTCAAGAACCAATACTACTAGTTAACCCATTCTTACCAAGTCACTCTACACATTTTCCTGACACCTCCCTCTTTAAAATTGGCGCACGGGATGTGACTCACAGGTCACTCCTACTGCGTCCATAATCAGGTGGTTCCGATAGACACGAATATCCACCTGCATCCCCTTGGTTCGGTGAATGTAAATCATATTGCTCCATGATGTGATTCCACCTGCACATTTTTACAAAACCACCATCCTCTTTACTGTGGTTATGAGAACTGGGTTTGGGTTCACAGTCATTCACCCAAGTAGACTGGTTAACCTCTTGATGTCCAGTCTGTACACACTCTGATATAGAGAGCAAACCACCCACACTACCATCTGTGTGACCACTCTGTGTGCTGACAGGTACAGTTCTGTATTTACCACCTGGAGTACATTGATATGTAGGGGACTGTACCCGGCCACTCCTAACCTCAGGCATCTGTCCTCCCTCTGACACACTCTCCTGCTGGACAGATCCTCCTTTATCCTCACTGCTACCTGTATCCTGTGAGTCTAAAGTTCCCCATTCCCTGGGTCTAAACTCAGACAGATACTGGTCACTCTTAACCCTTTCCTTGCCTTCCTGCTCACCATATCCCTGCTCCCTCTTAGACTGGGACAAACCAGTGACTGTTACTGGTATGGTTTGGTCCTCAGGGATAGCTACCTTCTTTCCATCTACCTGGGACACTCCTAGCTCTGTTAGCTGTCCCTCTTTAACCCTTACTCTTCCTTCTCCACCCACCACTGAGGTTGGCACTGGCGCTACCGCATGCCCACAGCTACCCTCTTCTCCCTCAGTCTGAGTGGAAACATCCCTTAGGACCCTGCTTTGAGTCCTTACCACCTGCCCCACACACTCTTGCACTAATTCCTGACTGCTATCCAGGACCTCAGGCAGATTGGGCACAGGATCAGGGATCCTACTCTGGAAATCCCTCTCTACTACGGGTACTTTACCCAGAACATCACCCTGGGGATACCTTTCCTCCCCCTCTACATTCACACATGTAGACAGTACTGGTTCTGGCACTGACTGACACCCTCTCTGGTCTCTCAGCCCTCCCTCCCAGCTACTGTGACAATCCCTACCTACAGGTACTATACCTGACTCTACCAGAGAGTGAACTGGGGGATCCCCCTCTCTCTCTCCATTCACACAGTTAGACAATACTGGTTCTGGTACTGACTGACACCTGCTCTGGTCTCTCAGTCCTCCCTCCCAATTACTGTGACAATCCCTACCTACAGGTACTATACCTGACTCTACCAGAGAGTGAACTGGGGGATCCCTCTCTCTCTCTCCATTCACACAGTTAGACAATACTGGTTCTGGCACTGACTGACATCTGCTCTGGTCTCTCAGCCCTCCCTCCCAGTTACCTTGCCCCTTGTTACCTGTTCCCTTTACTGATTGCAGTGGGTGGTCACACTCCAGCGCGGCTGGACCTAGTGAGACCGGATCATTTGGCACAAAAGCAGAGACCATTCTCCTAAAATCATTCCCCAATAACACATTGACAGGAATTTCATTAGATATCCCCACTTCCCTCAGACCTCTCCCCACACCCCAATCCAAGTAAACATTAGCCACAGGCACCTGTGGATGACTCCCACCCACTCCCTTTACCAATAAAGTCTTCCCAGGAATAATGTCCCCAAAGTTAATCATCTCTGGACGCACCAGAGACAAGTTAGCTCCTGAGTCCCATAACCCCTGGGTAACTTTATCTCCCACAGTCACAGTCTGCATATGATGACATAAATTCTCTGTCTTACCAGATACGAGCATTACCACAGGATTGACTGGTGACACTGGTCCCTTTCTTTCTGGACAGGAAGCTCTTACATGTCCCGTCTGGTTACATATAAAACATCTGCGTGGATCTCCATGGTTTACGCTCACACTGGGCCTTTCAGACAAATTCTCACCCGCCTTGACATTCTGCGGTGCGGCTTCCCTGTGGTGACGATCCTTCCAGCTTGGTGATCTTTGTAACGTTGGACCTTTTGGATATGTTGGCACCCTGTTGGCTGCATAGGTGTCTGCCACTTCTGCTGCTTTCTGCGCTGTTTTTGGCTCCCGATCCAATACAAACTGTCGCACATCTCCAGGACAGATATTAAGGAACTGATCCATTACCATAAGATCCTCCAGCTCCTCAAATTTGGTAACTGACAGTCCTTTAATCCACTGCCGAAAACTGGTTCTCAGATTACTCACAACATCTGAGTAGCTGTCAGTTGGACCTCTCTGCAACGCTCGAAACTTTTTGCGATACACCTCTGGCGTGAGGTTAAACTTCTTAATCAGAGCCTGTTTCAAAGCCTCATAGTCCCCATCAAGCTCTGGTGGTAGTTCAACAAAGGCATCTAAGGCTTTGCCTTTTAATCCAGGTGTCAAGTATCTTGCCCACTGCTCCAGTGGCAACTGATACTGTCTGCAGCACTTTTCAAAACTTAACAAAAAAGTGTCCAAATTGCTATCATTGTCCATGACAGGAAACTTGGGTGAACCATGCAAAGCAAACGGACCCTCTCTGGACTCACTGGACTGTGGAGACTGGGTCTGGTGCTGGAGCTTTGCTAACTCCAGTTGAAATGCACGGTCTGCGGCTTCCGCTTCCCTCTGCGCTTGCCTCTCCGCTGCTGCGGCTTCCATTTCACGCTGGGCTTGCCGTTCAGCTGCTGCGGCTTCCATTTCACGCTGGGCTTGCCGTTCAGCTCTCTCAGCTGCTGCTGCGGCTGCCTCCCTCTCCTGATGCTGCAAGATCAATTGAAGACGTAGCTGTGGGTCATCTGAACCCAACAATTGTAAATCCTTTTGCAGGGAAGAAGTATGTTCCTGCACTGTGGTATTCTCATGCTGAGAAAATCCAAGGTTAACAGTCCTCTCTGGGATAGCTAAATCCACATCGCTTCCCGACTCAGTTGTGTAGTTCTGCTGCTCCTGGTCACTCTCCAACAATGCCCTTATCAGCAGCTCCTTGGACTTATCCAGGACATCAATACCTTTTTCCTCACAGAGATTGATCAGGACCTCCTTGGTTTGTCTCTTGTAAAAGGTTGCCATCCTCAGCTAACCTTGCCAAATAAAATATAGGAAAGAAAAAAAAAGAGAAGGGGAGGGAACAACTGTTTGTACGTATGTCTTTTAAAAATAAATGCACTGAGTTTGTCTTTGAAGACTGATACCCTCGCAAGGATACAGTTCTTTAGTACAAGGTTTAAATAACTTAATCCAGGCACTAATGCTCTAATAAAAAATAATTTATCCCACACGCTGCCAGCCAATTTGTCACGAACGCCAGTTCGCTGGGCACGTGATCTGACTAATTAATCGGTATTCGCTGCCACCACTTTAAGTTACGGCCTTAAAGACGCCCCAAAAACCCACTCTTGACTCTCACTGACTATGCCCACCCCTGTCCTGGCAGCTAAATGGTTAACACTACACCATTCACTCCAGCAACTAACTGGTTAATTAGCATCAGTCCTTCACAAGCAGTCACAGAGTTAATTAGCATTTACACTGCACACTCCATACAACCACATATAAACTTATCAGAGGCTAACTGAGTTCTTTTAGAGCATCAAAGACAAAACTTATTAAATTTTAGATTTAATATTCCAAAAGGTGGACAGTGCATATAATACAAAAACAAAATAAAATGGTGTTATAATAAAATGACATACAATAAGTACAACAGTTATAGAAAATAAAAAGGATAAAAATATTCAGACCCTACTCACTAGAAGAAGTCCTGTATCCCGGGGCGGGAAGAAACATTGGGTCCATACACACGTTTTTAGCATGTCCCCAAGTATGAACAACATTATTTTGGACTACATGGACTTTTAAACCATTTGTTGAACTACGCCCTCCACATGAGGTGGGAGTGTCCAGGAATGTCCAGATTTACGACTAGCCAAAAGCACTCATTCCCCCTCATTTAGGCAGACTCCATATAAATGTAGATATGTACTTTGTATTGGGATATTGACCACATATTCCTCTCCTTTATTAATTATCAATTCCTCCAATACCAAACATGACCTGTGTGTAATCCATATTTCCCCAGATATTAATATCTCACCTTGGCAAGGGAATAAGGGCTCCATGTTGGGTATCCTATTAATGGGCATATTATTATATTTACAAATATAACATTGGTTTCTGTCTTACACATTCCAATACCGAAATACAATTATTTTACATGTATGACTTGTCCTTAAAATGACCTCTTAGTACCCACCAGACCCCTAGCTGGAGAGAATTCCAGATGCACGGTTCGGCCCCACATTGTCTGAGAAAGGAGATCTGGTTCTATGCTTCACTAATCGTAATATAAACAATAGGACTGTTCCAGGTTGGAATGGAATGTTTATTGGTCCTTTTCAAGAACCAATACTACTAGTTAACCCATTCTTACCAAGTCACTCTACACATTTTCCTGACACCTACCTAGACCAGTCGGTCTGTTAGCCATAGATGATTCTCCTCTTCTACAGGGTAAACCTCTTGGTTTA
Source organism: Hymenochirus boettgeri (assembly GCA_019447015.1). NCBI lineage: Eukaryota > Metazoa > Chordata > Amphibia > Anura > Pipidae > Hymenochirus > Hymenochirus boettgeri. Next base: position 176,642,916 of record CM033471.1, read on the forward strand.
CAATTGCCAAGTGTATCTCTGAAAAGTCTGCCTACTTATTATCTAGATTACTATATATATTTGAGGATAGACATTACAAATAACTGGTCATGCCTTTTGGTCTTATAAATGCCCCTTCAGTTTTCTAAGATTTCATCAACGATGTTTTCTAGGAATTTCTGGGTAAATTCATTGTAGTTTATCTGGATGATAGTTTATCTGCATCGCTCTTAAGCTGGGTACGCACTGCACTAATCTGTCAAAGATAACAGACAGTATCTGCAAGATTCTGTCAGTCATCTTTAAAGGATGGGTGTACACACAGGCACAAGCATTCTCCCTATATAAAGTATAGGGAGATCATTCATGACTGTCATGATCACTACGATTGCGGGCGATTCCCTATAAGTACAGGGGGCCGACCGCAACCGAGGGAAATATTCCGTTCTGAATGACCATTCCTGGTGCCAACACTGAACATTGGTTAACTCTGGAAATGGTTTTATACGCTTATGCAGACTAGAAAACGTTCTACTACTGCGATTTATCAGAGAGTCTGTAAAACCTTCCTAGATTGGTGTACTCACAAGAAACTGACATCTTAAGATTCCCAAATTCCTATCATCCTGGAATTTTTAGTAGAGGGGTTGGATAAAGGCCTTGCTCCAAGCACCTTAAAATGTCAGGTGGCAGCCTTAGGTGTGTACTATAATGCAGACATTGCAAGAGACACATTTGTCAGAGTTTTCAAAGCTGCTTTCAAGTTAAGACCCAGGATTAGATCTATAGTTCCTAAATATCCGAAAGTCCGAAATATTGACTTCCTGTTTGCAGGACCACAAGAGAGACCGTTATGGTTTTGCCCTTGACCTAGCGCCTGGGTTGATTCAGTTGCTCAATAGAGATCTGAGCATCTTTGACCCATCCAACAGCCAATCAGTAGAAATTACTGTTAGGAACATTCCAAGAAAGTGATGCATTCTGGGAAGAAGAAGGACGGTTAGAACCTGAAATGTCAGCTCACTAATGTCAAGAGCAGGGAACAGCAAAGGGTATGAAATCAACAGATTTTTCAAAATGAAAGAGAATATGCAGAATAACTAGGTATGCATAATGTAAACTAAGAATTTAAAAAATTATATTTTCCACTGAACTTTCCCTTTAATACAGTCACTCACCTGGAAAACAGCTTTGTAAGTAGCACTCTGCTCGGCAAGACGTGTCAGTGAGCTTCAGGCACTTTCTTGTAGTAGTCCATTTCTACAAGTGAGTGAATAAGGTCCAAAACTTAAAATAGACCCTACCTTTATTCCCTAAGTCTCATCTAACTTCTATAAAGAACAGGTCTTCCTGCCCTCCCTGTCCAAGGAGATGATTAATGACTCTTGAAAACTTTTAGACAATCAGATTCCTTAATTGTTTTGTATGCTGGGACCAAGAAAGGAAAGGGTGCTTCAAAATCTACAATTGCCAGGTGGCTTAAACAAGCAGAAGCTTACCAAGTGTCCAAATTTTCGGTAACGTTAAACATTACGGCACACTCAACAAGAGAATTATCCATTTCATGGGCAGCAAGGGCAGTAGCAAATTCAGAACAAGTTTGTAGAGTGGCTACCTGGGTTTCATACAATACATTCGTGAAGCATAAAGGTGACCATACATATACCCGATATTACATACCCGACCGAACGTTCACGCTGTGTTCGTTCGATCCTGCCTAAACCGCTTCTCCCGATCTTCTATGCGACGGACGTGCAATTGCAAAATCCCATTCATTTTGCGATCACATGTCGGTTGCATAGAAGATCGAGAGAAGCGGTTCAGGAAAGATCGAACGAGCGCCTGGTGAGCGCCGCCGCGAGAGAGATATCAGGGAGGGAGTCCAGGGACAGATAGGTAGCAGTACTAGCAGCAGAGCCAAGCCAGATTAGATAGATAGATAGATAGATAGATGATAGATTGATAGATAGATAGATAGATAGATAGATAGATAGATAGATAGATAGATAGATAGATAGATAGCAGAGTTAGATAGATAGATAGCAGATAGATAGATAGCAGAGTTAGACAGATAGATAGATAGATAGCAGTTAGATAGATAGCAGAGTCAGCACCAGGACTTACTCTACATGACACCAATGTAAAGTTCCTGCTCTACGCAGATGACCTCTTACTGCTATCACCAACAGAGAGTGGCCTACAAGATAGTCTAGCCATCCTGGAGAAATTCAGCGCAACCTGGGCACTTCCCATAAATCCAAATAAAACGAAAATTATGATGTTCCAGAAGAAAAACAAAAAATCAACACACGACCCTTCATTCACTTTGAATAACGAGATACTCAGCAGAACAGTGAACACTCCCATTGGTCTACCTGGGAGATACAGGACCCTCCCATTGGTCTGCCTGGGAGCTAGAGAACATGCCCACTGGTCTGCATGGGAGAAACAGAACACTCCTATTGGTCTGCCTGGGAGCTACTGAACACTCCCATTGGTCTGACTGGGAGTTACTGAACACTCCCATTGGTCTGCCTGGGAACTACAGGACACTCCCATTGGTCTGCCTGGGAGCTAGAAAACACGCCCACTGGTCTGCATGGGAGAAATAGAACACTCCCATTGGTCTGCCTGGGAGCTACTGAACACTCCCATTGGTCTGACTGGGAGCTAGTAAACACTCCCATTGGTCTGCCAGGGAGATACTGAACACTCCCATTGGTTTGCCAGGGAGCTACAGAACACCCCCATTAGTCTGCCAGAGAACTACAGGCCACTCCCATTGGTCAGCCCGGGAGCTAAAGAACACGCCCATTGGTCTGTATGAGATATACAGAACACTCCTATTGGTCTGCCCAGGAGCTAAAGTACACTCCCGTTGGTCTGCCAGGGAGATACAAACCACTCCCATTGGTCTGCCCAGGAGCTAAAGAACACACCCATTGGTCTGCATGGGAGATATAGAACACTCCCATTGGTCTGCCAGGGAGATACAAACCACTCCCATTGGTCTGTCCGGGAGTTTAAGAACACTCCCATTGGTCTGCCTAGCAGCTAAGAAAACGCCCACTGGTCTCAATGGAGCTACAGAACACTCCCATTGGTCTGCCAGGAAGATACAAACCACTCCCATTGGTCTGTCCGGGAGCTTAAGAACACTCCCATTGGTCTGCCTAGCAGCTAAGAAAACGCCCACTGGTCTCAATGGAGCTACAGAACACTCCCATTGGTCTGCCTGGGAGATACAGGATACTCCCATTAGTCTGCCAGGGAGCTAGAGAACACGCCCACTGGTCTGCATTGGAGAAACAGAATACTCACATTGGTCTGCCTGGGAGATACTGAACACTCCCATTGGTCTGACTGGAGCTACTGAACACTGCCATTGGTCTGCATGGAGCTACAGAACACTCCCACTGGTCTGCCTGGGAGATACAGGATACTCCCATTGGTCTGCCAGGGAGCTAGAGAACACACCCACTGGTCTGCATTGGAGAAACAGAACACTTCCATTGGTCTGCCTGGGATATACTGAACACTCCCATTGGTCTGATTGGAGCTACTGAACACTCACATTGGTCTGCCTGGGAACTACAGGACACTCCCATTGGTCTGCCTGCAGGTATCCCACTACTCCCGGATCTTCTGGGAGTCTCCTGCAAATCGGGGTGGTCTCCCGCGCTCCCGCAAGACCACCCCGATCTCCCACAATGGAGAGGAGTCCTGAATCTCCTCCCCGTTATGCCCCCTTTATGTCTGTCACGCCCCCAGACTGCCCACACCATGCCCCTAACCCCGCCTCCCCCACCCCCTAGTGTGTGTGCCCCGCCCACTGAGTGACATCAATGTCACACCACGTAGCCATGCCCCTTTGTCACGCCCCCTTGCCTACCCTGCCCAGAAGAATGAAGGCAGGGTGGGATCTCTGTGCATGGGAGCTAGATAACATGCCCACTGGTCTGCATGGGAGAAACAGAACACTCTCATTGGTCTGCCTGGGAGGTACTGAACACTCCCATTGGTTTGACTGGGAGATACTGAACACTCCCATTGGTCTGCCAGGGAGATTCTGAACACTCCCATTGGTCTGCCAGGGAGATATAAAACACTCCCATTGGTCTGCCAGGGAGCTACTGAACAAAAGCATTGGTCTACCAGGGAGATACAGAACACTCCCATTGGTCTGCCAGGGAGATACTGAACACTCCCATTGGTCTGCCTGGGAGCCAGGCCAGCCTATCAACCTGGTCTATGTAAGGAGGAGCATGCAGCTGATTGGTAGCATTACTTTGGTGAGGGACAGATGGCGCGGGGTGTCAGCGCTGCACTGCCCAACATAACTAAAGTAATTTCCCAGTGTCCATATAGTCCTGCTCTGTGATGGAGACCAGGGTGTCTGTCCCCTTGGCTGGACTTTGAGTAGCTGCACTACTACAGGGAGGGATCTAGAGGGACTGGGTTGAGTCTTTGGTGGATCCATAATAAGTTCAATGTCTGACACTGGCTGGATTCAGGGAAGTGGAATAAATTCCACATTACACTGCCGGCACAGATAGAGAGACATAACACTGCAGTGTGTGGGGAAATCCCCCAGTGATCCAGTTCAAATCTGTCTCCTTTATAAGGCTTTTTGGGTCAGGGAAGGGTGATGGTGTGGTGGGCATGGGAATGGTGCTGCCCACACAGACCCAACAGTGACTAGTACAGACAACTTACATGTACATTGCCATTGCTGACTGCTACATGTACTTTGCCAGTACTGACTGCTACATTGAGTTGCCATTGCTGATGGCTACATGTGAGTTGCAGGTATCCAACTGCTCCCAGATCTTCCGGGAGTCTCCTGCAAATCGTGGGGTCTCCCGTGCTCCTGTGAGACCACCCCAATCTCCCGCAACGGAGAGGAGTCCTGAATATCCTCCCCATTAAACCCCCTTTATGTCTGCCACGCCCCTGGACCGCCCACAACATGAGCACACCCCGCCCCTAACCCTGCCTCCCCCACCCCTCGCGTGCATGCCCCGCTCACTGTGTGACCTCAATGATGTCATGCAGCGTAGCCACGCCAACTCGCCCACCCTGCACAGAAGAACAAAGAGGCAGGGTGGGATGTCTGAAGTTGCCAGTGCTGACGGCTACATGTAAGTTGCCAGTGCTGACTGGTACATATAAATTGCTATCAGTGACTGGTACGTATAAGTTGCCATTGGTGACTAGTACATATAAGTAATCCGAGGAAGAGGGCAGAGCGCTCCCTGAAACATTGTATCATGTTGTTTGCATAATAAATTGTAAGCTACATATGTAGCGTGTTCCTTCATCTTTCTTTGCTAATGGATTACCTTGAACCCCTAGGGTATATATTGTAGAAGAGTTTCTCTGCAGGAAGATAGACCAAGCTTCTGTGTGGTAGCTTGGTCTATCACTTTATCCCTTTCTATCCCATCCCTTTAATTGGAGGTCTTATGCCTTGAATACTAAGCATGTTTTTACTGTTTGCACTAGCATAGATGTTATGTTATATGGGGCCCAGGAGTGTGCATTGATCATCTCTTTTCTTGTTTGAGCCCCTAGGGTAGCGGGGTTTGGAGAATTGCACCTACCAATTGTCCGACTTATGAAAATTTTCCATCAGGAATGACTGACAGCGATGCCGATGGCTATAGTTTATCAGTGTTGTTGACAGCTGTTTTGCGGCCCCCACACCTTTCCGATACTCTGTAAATCCCGGCAGATGGGATTTGTCAGGTGTCTGTAATGTGTATGGTCACCTTTAGTTACAGATAATCTTAACATGCATCTACCCAGGCAGGCAAAGCATCAGATAACACCTATCCTCTGACAATTACCTGCTACCTGCTACCTTGCTTGATCCCTGATGACTCTTCTGCCTCCATTTCATTTTGATACTTCTGGATTTACCTGTATGTTGCCAACCTTAGTTTACTTGTTTTAGCCTACCCATGGTCCTTATCTAACAGTTGATCGGAAGGCACAAAAAAAAACAGTATGAAGAGGAAAACAATTCCTCCCATCTCCAAATGGCATGTGATAAGGACTCATTTTATTTGCTTCCTTCTGCATTCAATTAAACTAGAGATGGATTTTAGTCCGCTACTGCAGTGGGTTATTATTATTATTGTTGCTGTTGTTGATTCATATAGCGCCAACATCTTTTGTAGCTCTTTATAATTACATGTATACATTTACATCAGGCCCGAAGAGCTTACAATCTAAGCACATTTATTTGACACATACAACCTATCAGAATGTCTTTATGATTGTGGGAAAAACCGGAGTGCCCGGAGGAAACCCACACAAACACGGGAGGAGAACATACAAACTCCTTGCAGATGTGTCCAAGGGTGGAATCGAATTCAGGTCTTTTGCAACTTTTTATCCTGTAATGTCTTGTCTAAGTGAATAATAGTTACTATTATATGTACCTGCCAATACCTCTCAACTTCTAAGCGGCACAACCAGCCATGTCCCTGACCACCCTGGCTATACCCAGAATTTGTAGTTTTCTCCACCACTGGACAAAACTTGCAGAAAGATTTTCCCAGTGAAACTATAACCAAGCGGGGTTAACAAAAAAATTTAAGATGTTTGCCTGTGCTATTAATTTAAAAAAAAACTATATAATCCTATTAAAAACTAAAAATACAGACATGGAAAGGGATATTTCCAGATGTCTTTAGGTAAAGGTTTTATTCACAAGCATTGGGCACCAGATCACATGATCATCTGCTCCAGACACTAGTCATGTGACTGTCACCAACTGTCATCTTGGCAGTTGAGCTTTGGTGTTTTTGGTGGTGGATTGCTCAAATTTGCTCTTGAGAGATTTTGTGATTTGGCGATTTATTGCGATTTGGCAAGTTATTATAGAAGACAAAAAGAAGAAAAAGTCAACAGAGTAACATCTCGACTGAGAAGAAGACAAAGAGTAACATCTCGACTGAGAAGAAGACAAAGAGTAACATCTCGACTCAGAAGAAGACAAAGAGTAACATCTCGACTGAGAAGAAAAAAGTCACAGATTAACCATCTCGACTGAGAAGAAATAGTCGACAGAGTAACATCTCGACTGAGAAGAAATAGTCGACAGAGTAACATCTCGACTGAGAAGAAATAGTCGACAGAGTAACACCTCGACTAAGGAGAATTAGAGGAGAGCAATTGCAGAAAGCCATGGAGAGACGACCCTGCAAGAGACACCTGGAGAGGGAAGATGAGGATGGTAAGTGACTATTTAGATATTTCATTTCTCACAGCTCTGTCCCACCTGTAGTAAAACTAAATGATGTCAATCCTGTGCCCTGGTAGCTCCCCCTTTCTGTGGTGGTAGTTTTCTATTAAACTAACTGACCCATCTACAATATACTACAAGAAAGCAAATATGACAACAGGGGTTTTAATATTAATATTAAAGGGAAATGGTTCTGAAAAAATGATTTTCTCAATCTATTTAGAAACGTGTAGAGCAAGGAGCAATTACTCTGAGGTATATGTATGCCTTTAATCTAGTACTAGAGTGAAATCAAGCAAACCAACTGTCAAAACTGCACACAGCATACCAACTGTCAAAACTCTGTCACCATGCCAGCTACAGCAGGAGAGTTTATAATAATAATGGACTTGATTTACAGCTGATAGGGACAGATCAACACAAAAAAGGTACAGTGGGGGTTGGGAAGAATGATACTTTCCAGTATATGCCCTTTAAGGTTAGTGGAAACACCTAGGCCTAAACCCATCAAATTGGGTCCTAGACTGAGCTGCCATTTGGGGCTCCTTTGCAGGGTTGCACTGGACTATTGGGGCCCACCAGGGAATCAAAGACCAGTGGCTCACCAGGATGAGTTTAGGATCCCACCTAAAATTTTATATCTTTATTATCACTTATTTACATATTTATATTACTCCTACTTACTCCTATTGTTTATTAAAATGCATTTCTTACCATCCCTTTGGCTCTATATTTAAATTTTACAGTTTTCTCAATTATTTTGGGTGAATGGGCTGTGGGCCCACCAGGAGATCCCCCTGTAATACTATGGGCCAGTCCAACACCGCTATTTTGTTTTATATCCTGAGTGACGATGGACATGTGAGGATCGCCGACTTTGGACTGGTCGTGGAGAACGTCACCAGAGGGGTCACCGGAGTATGCGGAACACTGTCGTGGAGAACGTCACCAGAGGGGTCACCGGAGTATGCGGAACACTGGACTACATCGCGCCAGAGGTGAGGAATTAATTCATTGTATCTAGTTACAGGGAGTTGGTCACAGTGCTGTCAGATATTACCATTTACTAATATGATTTTAAGATGAAATATTTATATAATCTCTCTCTCTGTTTTCTAGATTCTACAAGGAAAAGAATACGGGTTTTCTGTTGATTTCTGGTCCTTGGGAGTCACAATCTACAGGATGGCTGCTGGACGATTCCCATTTTATGCCGGAGAGGAGGAAAAGAAGGTGCGAAGATCCATCCTGAAGTCCAGACCAACGTATCCAGCAAGGCTCAGCGATGATCTGAAAGACTTTCTGAGAAAGGTGTGTAGCAGGATTTTAATAAGAAAGCTTGTTATAGTATTTATACACTTCTCTGGTAAATTGGTATGATACTGTAGGATGTTACTAGTCAGTGTAATTTACCTTGTCTGGTATTAAAAACTGTTACGGTAATGTTTTTTCCTATAGCTCCTGGAGAAGAATCCATCTACGCGCCTGGGAACAGCTGGAGACATCAGGAAACATCCCTTCTTCAGTGGAACAGACTGGACCCATCTGGAGAGTGTAGAACCACCGTCCATTTTCCCACCCAGAGACATGGATCAGGGGAAATGCTGGAACCAGCCCAAAGGGGATTATGATGTATTACTAACCTTACTGGGATAGAATGAAATTAATCAGAACTGCCCGTTGCTCATTGGATGTTCCTTAATGGTCTTGTTATTTTATTATTCTTAATATTTTCAACACTTTGCTATCAGGACAAACAAACAGAGTCAGCACAACAAGGCAAGAAGAGATTGCTAGTAAACTCTATTGTACATTATAGTATGAGTTCTACCTGCCAGTCATACTTTATCATCTGCCAGAAAGGTCCTGGTAAATAGCACACTTTCCCTTTAATCTCTCCATAGACACAAACTGGTAATTTGGCACACTTCCCCTTTATGATGTAGCCCGGAGCCCCTTGGGATGCACAGGGATGACAAACACTTTGTTTGTCATCCCTGTAATCAGTTAGTAACATGGGCACAGTTTCACTTTGTGAGATTTAGAAGGTCCCTGATGCACTTACTCCCCAGAGAACTCCTGCTAGCTTTAAAAAATAAAAAAAAGCCCCGTGTCATAAAGAAATCAATGGTGGAAAACCAATTTTATCCTGATTCATCATAGATTAAAACAATATACCTCTTGTCTTTATAAGAAATTCATACCCAAAAACATACACCTGTGTGAAGATATGAAATGATTGCTTTGATACCCCCTTCCTCCTCATTCTCTGTGGGACAGACATGCTCAGTTTGCTTTATCCATAGAAAAAGAGAGCTGTCTGATTAGATAATCTTAATCTTCCTGTGCGAAAGTCGAGAAGGGGTTAAAATAAGTATCTTTGAGTAGTGATAAACTAGAAAAGCAAGTGGCATATCAGTTTAAAAAGCCTTTTTGTGCATATTAGGATGAATGTAGTTTAGATCATAGTTAAAAACCTTGCACTATATAGACTTTGCTAATTCTAAGCTTGTCAATTGACAAAATATCCCAGTGAATAACTGCGTAATAGCCACTAAACTGGGAGAACTCTACAGATATTGTTTTACTTACCCACAAGCACTGTCCACCGCTGGCTCTTCTGACAGGTTCTGACTTTCCAGCTTTAATTAAGCTATAACATGCATGCGTTGAAGAAACGGTGGTAAGACATAGCTCCTTTACCTCCCATTCTTCGATTAATGCAAGAATTAAAAAAAAGTTGACTACTTTCTCAGAGAACTATTTCTTTAAAGGGTATCTCCACCCCTAAACTAAACTTTTTGCCATGTACAGTCCATCCCATACCACCACTGCCAAGTTAGTTTTGCAAGAAAATCCTCAGAATCTTACAGACCTTGGATCGACCTTTGAACAGGCACTGCAGGAGAACCATATGGAGCAGAGATTTAAGGTAATGATTTTTGAACACTATACAGTGAGGTCGGTATGGGGTTAAAGTTTAGTTTTGGGGGTGGAAATGCCCTTTAAGTATAAACTTTGCATTTGACTTGAAAGGTCACATTTCAGAAAGGAATACACCACGGTTACACAGCAGAGCTGTAAAACATTACATTCATAATTCCTAAATAATCAAAACTGCCCTGGCATAGAATTTGATTCCATTATCTTAAAACCAAAGAATCCTTTATCTGAAAGCAAGATTTCATTGGTTGTTATTCCACATGGAGGACCACACTTTATATAACATATACATAACTTCCTTGAACCAGTCATATTCCTTTGCCAAGATGTTGACATTACAATCACTGCACTGCACTCCGTATATGATGTCGTTTTTCTTGTGTTTCGGTACTGGGTCTTTTGGATGTATCATTGTGTTGTTTGGTTTAAAGCAGACTGGGATACAGTGTTTTTTGAAAATTGTTCTTAATTTTTTGGGAACCTCTGCTACATATGTGATGACATCACAGATGTGATGCTAAGAATTTGCAAACAATAGTCCTAAGATGTTGGCAAGGTATTTTGCTACTTTGTATGTTACAGAGTTGATGCTGCTGACTATAGGTCTTTGTGGGGCCCCTTACTTGTGGATGTGCCTCACCAGGGCAGAGGTGATGATACATTGCTCGATCAATGGCTTTATCCTTTTCAAGGTGTTGTAGTAAGTCTGTGACCTTTTTCTTGTAGCTAATGGTGGGATCCCTTGTTAAAGCCTCATGTGTTGTTATCTGCCAGGAGTGTGGGTACATAATTGCCAACAGATTCTTGTACAAGTCATTCTGGATTGAGAAAGCGAGTCGGATGTCTAGCGAAATGTCTTCAAGGGCTAAATTTTAAGTCCAGTTGATCTAACTGAATACAACAGAAATACCTAGCCTAGAAAAAGACTCCCTGTCTTTTTCCTTTTATGCCACATTTTCTAGTATTTTACGTTGTGTATTTCACACTTGTTAAAATGCAATTAAACATTTGTTTTGACAAAAAATATATATATATTTATATTTGTATTATTCATTTATTTTGTAAATTTTGTACTGCAGGAATAAAATGAATAAAGAATCACAGAAGAATAATATGACAAAGAATCATAGAAGTAAAGATTTGTATTAATAAAGAAGTAATGAGTCGTATTAAAATAGAATCACAGAAGTAAAGAATCATATTAGTAAAGGTTTTCTAAAGTATATATATAAAAATAAATACGCGCCCATGTAGCTGAATTCTGATGTAAAGAGGCAAATGGAAAGGAAGAAAAAGGCATTTAAAATGTTTAAGTCAGAGGAAACGGAAAAGGCCTTTAGGGATTATAAAAACTGTAACAAGGAGGACAGAAAATGTGGCACCATTAATTAATGGGGATAAGTTAGTTACGGGGGATGGCGATAAAGAAAATGGCGATAAAGCAAATGTCTTAAATTTTTCTTTTTTTCTCTGTATTCACTATAGAAGATCCAAATACAGATATCATAGAGTAACAATAATGGTATAAAAGATGCAAGTGCAATTTGGTTAACCAAGGATATGGTACAGAAAGAACTAAATAAGGTTAATATTAATAAATCTCCTGGACCGGATAAAATACATCCTCGGGTACTTAGGGAGCTAAGCTCAATTTTATTTAGGCCATTGTTTCTTATTTTTGCAGATTCCCTCATGTCCGGATGTGTGCCTCTGGATTGGAAAAAGACTGATGTTATTCCAATATTCAAAAAGGGTAGTCGTTCACAGCCGGGTAATTACAGACCTGTAAGTTTAACTTCAATGGTGGGGAAGATCCTGGAAAGTTTAATAAGGGAACATGTTCTAGAATATGTTTAAAGGAATAGTTCAGTGCTAAAAAGAAGTTATGATTTACAGAACAAATAATTGTAACAGATCTCACACCTCTTACCTGTTTCTCTTTGTGATGCTCCTTTCCCCAGTAATCTTACTTGGTATAAGCTCCCCCGTTGTTCCTCCTGATTTTGTCTCTCTGCCCCTTGCCAGATTTGCGACTATGCTGGCTCCGTGGTGCATGCGCATTGAGAGGCCACTGTAGTCGTCAATCAGTGACCTCTCTTAGCGTGCATGCAACTGGGAGAGTGCATAGTGCTGATACATGTGTGCGTCATGATAGGTACAGGTACGCGCGCGAGTGAAACAGGACCCTGTGGCAGGAGTTAAAGAAGGGAATCGGGGACTCGTAGACTGGCAGAAGGAGGCAGACTGAGTGAGTTGAAGTGCTGTGCCTGGAGTTAACCTCATATTTAAATTGTCGGGATGAAAGAGACAGAGAGAGAGAAGATTTTTACTAATATGGGAGATAAAGTAAAAGCTTAAAAGTTTAAATAAATTGATAGACAGACACAACAATAGATAAAAAGATATTTAAATAGATAGATAGACATGTAGATAGATTAGGTAGGTAGGTAGATAGATAGATAGATAGATAGATAGATAGATAGATAGATAGATAGATAGATAGATAGATAGATAGATATATAGATAGATTGATAGATAGATAGATAGATAGATAGATTAGATTAGAATAAGATATATCGATAAGAGATATAGTATAGATAGTATATAGATATAATAGATAGTTTAGATATGATAGATAGATAGATAGCATAGTATAGATAGATAGATAGATAGATAGATAGATGATAGATAGATAGATAGATATCAGAGTTAGATAGATAGATAGATAGATAGATAGATAGATAGATAGCAGAGTTAGATAGATGATAGATTAGATAGCAGAGTTAGATAGATAGATAGATTAGATAGATATCGATAGATAGCAGAGTTAGATAGATAATAGATATATAGATAGATAGTATAGATAGATAGATAGATAGATATAGTAGATAGATAGATAGATAGATAGATAGATAGTAATAGTAGATAGATAGATAGATATAGATGAATAGATAGATAGCATAGTTAGGTATATATATTAGTAGATAGATAGATAGATAGATAGATAGTAGATAGATAGATAGATAGATAGATAGATAGATAGTATAGATAGTAGATAAGATAGATAGCAGAGTTGATAAATGATAGATGATAGATAGATAGATAGATAGATAGACAGACAGACAGATAGATATAGACAGACACACAGACAGACACAAACAATAGATAGATAGCAGAGTTAGATAGATAGATAGCAGAGTTAGATAGATAGTAGCAGAGTTAGATAGATAGATAGATAGATAGATAGATAATAGATAGATAAGCAAGATAGTAGATAACCTGATTTTTGTCTCTCTGCCCCTTGCCAGATTTGCGACAATGCTGGCTCCGTGGTGCATGCGCATTGAGAGGCCACTGTAGTCGTCAATCAGTGACCTCTCTTAGCGTGCCATGCAACTGGGAGAGTGCATAGTGCTAACTCGATAGATAGATAGATAGATAGATAGCAGAGTTAGATAGATAATAGATAGACAGACAGACAGACAGACGACAGACAGATGATAAGCAGAGTTAGATAGATAATAGCAGAGTTAGATAGATAGATAGCAGAGTTAAGATAGATAAATAGCAGAGTTAGATAGATAGATAGATAGATAGCAGAGATAGATAGATAGATAGATAGATAGCAGAGTTAGATAGATAGATAGATAGATAGATAGATAGATAGATAGATAGATAACAGACAGACAGACAGACAGACAGACAGACAGACAGACAGATAGATAGATAGCGAGTTAGATAGACAATAGCAGAGTTAGATAGATAGATAGCAGAGTTAAATATAGAGATAGATAATAGATAGCATAAGAGTTAGTTAGATAGATAGATAGATAGATAAAATAGATGAATTAGATAAGATAGAATAGATAGATAGATAGATACAGAGTGTAGATAGTATAGATAGATAGATAGAGTAGATAGATAGATAGCATAGATAGATAGATAGATAGATGATAGATAGATAGTATAGATAGATAGATAGATAGATAGATAGATAGATAGATAGATAGATAGATAGACAGAGTTAGTTGATAGATAGATAGATAGATAGATAGACAATACAGACAGACAGTAGAAGAGTTAGATATGATAGATAGATAGATAGTATATAGATAGATAGATTAGATAGATAGATGATAGATGATGATAGATAATGTAGATAGATAGAGAGTTAAGATGATAGATAGATGATAGATAGATATATGATAGATAGATGATAGATAATGATCGATAGATATAGAAGTAGATATAGATAGTAGTATAGCATAATAGATCAGATAATGATAGATAGATAGATCGATATAGCAGAGTTAGATATAGATAGATTATAGTCGGACAGAATGTCAAGGACTCTCAGAGTCTTGTTACATAGATAGATAGATAGACGGACGAACGAGAGATAAGATAGAAGATAGATAGATGACACGAAGATAGATGATAATAGATAGAAATGATAGATAGATAGTAGAAAGAGAGAGAGAGAGAGAGAGACTTACTTTTTTATGGCATACTTATCCTTTAAAGGAATAGTTCTGTGCTGAAAACAACTTAGGCTGGGTACAGACTGTTCATATTACACTATGCACTATGAAATGGGAAAGGGCTATGTGCGATGGATGACTGTTTGGTATCTACACTATGCCACACTGAAAGTGATGCACAGGCACTATGAAATGGGAAAGGGCTATGTGCGATGGATGACTGTTTGGTATCTACACTATGCCACAGTGAAAGTGATGCACAGGCACTATGAAATGGGAAAGGGCTGTACATCATGGATGTCTGTCTCCTACCTCACTACTATGCCACCTGAAAGTGATGCACAGGCCCTATGAAATGGGAAGGGCTATGTGCGATGGATGACTGTTTGGTATCTACACTATGCCACAGTGAAAGTGATGCACCAGGCACTATGAATGGGAAAGGGCTGTACATCATGGATGTCTGTCTCCTACCTACACTACTATGCTACACTGAAACCGATGCACAGGCTCTATGGGAAAGGGCTGTACACAGTTACACAAACACACTGACAGACTCACACATATACACAACACACTAATAGACTCACACATATACACAAACACACTGACAGACTCACAGTTACACACTGCTATTAGAAACATAGAAAGTAAACATTAACAATATACATTTTTTTTCCTTAATCAGTACCAAGTGAAGTGTAAGTTGTCTGTAAGTAATACTTAGTTCAGTAATGAGTTGTGTTAATTTCCCCTCTCTGTCTGCCAGTAAACTCTATCTGATGCAGCAAAAAAACAGTGCACGTGAAAGAGAGAAAGTCTATAGTCTATTAGTCATGGGGTCAAAGGGGCGGGGTTATAACATGTCAGTCAGCAAATAGTCAACAAGCAGTGCAGAGTGAAGGACACTCCCACCAAAACAAGCAGAACTTTACAAGCTGATTGCAGAGGCTACAAGCAGAATTTTTTCACAAGAAGGGATCCTGGGGGCTGGGGCACAGGGGGTTTTATTATACTGAAGTTTGTAAAATATTCATTCTTGTGAAGAACACTTCCTTTAAAGGACTGGCATTATAGTAGTACCAGCATGGATTTAGGAGGAATAGATCTTGTCAAACTAACTTGCTTGGCTTTTATGAGGAAGTAAGCAGAAATTTTTCACTGTGAGAATGGTAAAGCTATGGAACTGTCTTCCAGTGGACGTTGTTATGGCAGGTTCATTGGTCAGTTTAAAAAAAAACTGGATGAGATTCTGCAAACAAGGGGTTGCAAGTTACTGGTAAGAGAAGAAAAGTAGAGCTGTGATACCTTTTATTAGCTTACTAGATAAAAAAATTTAGCAAGCTTTCGGAGTCCTAAGCCCCCTTCATCAGGCTGGATGGTAACATCTAAATCTATGTGTGCAGTTCCTATTCCTCTAGTAGCTGTATCATTAGGACGTGGCAGGACGTCCGGACACCAGCACACACAGAAGAAGTCTATATAGTACATGCTAGTGCTTGCGGAGTGTATTTTTTATATACCCCATACAGTAATAGCCATACTGGATTTGGCTATTACTGTATGGGAATTCTTCTGTCCTTTAAAAGGTAACTAAAGCCTTTTCCTTGGCATTTGTAGTTTCTAAACATCTGTAGTGGCTCTGTAACCTGAGCCTCCCACAGGTATAATGGTATCTTATCTTACCAGTCCCACAAGACCGGACACGCCCTTCCCTGCTCCTCCATTGAAGTAGTTTGGCATAGCTTACGTAACAACCTGCCCGCGCATGCTCCATTGCTATTCTTTGCGTGTCATTCCATTAAATGAAATTAGCGATGTGACCCGAGTATAAACCAAGGCAATTTTTTAGGCTTATTTTAAAAACCTAAACCTCAGCTTATACTCGAGAATATACGGTAATAAAATTTAACGCTCCCGATCATTGCCTAGCAACCGAGGTCGTCAGAGGGGAGCGAGGTCACGGAAGCTGATTAATCATTGGTAACATTCTAAAGGCTTGTACACACACACAATGTGCGCACCGAGCCATGATCTGACCACTACCCCGCGACAACCGGGTGCTCGTTGTTGTGGTTCGGTGTATGGGGCCGTGGCTCAGGCGTACATGTGTATAGTATAGTATTTGTATAGTATTTGAGGTTGAATAAAGACATACGTCCATCCAGTCCAACCCATCTAGCAATATCCTCATTTCCTGCCTAACTGTTGATCCAGAGGAAGGTAAAAAAAAAAAAAACACCAAAATTTTGAAGGGAAAAAAATCCTGACTCCAGTGGCAATCGGAAATTTCCCTGGATCAACTGTACTTTATGTATCAATACCAGCCACGGAAGACAGTTCCATAGCTTTACCGTTCTCACAGTGAAAAACCTTTCCGAACTTGAAGACTAAACCTTTTTTCTTCAAGTCTTAGGGATTCCTCGTTTCCTCTGACATGTTCTATTGGTGAACAATGCCCCAGATAGTTTATTGTATGGCCTGTTAATGTATTTATACACAGTAATCATATCCCCACGCTAGCGCCTTTTCTTCAGCGTACATAATTGTAACCTAATCCGTCTCTCTTCATATTCAGCTCCCCAATCCCCTTTTTAATTTAGTTGCCCTTCTCTGACCCTTTCCATTTTAAGATGTCCTTTTTGTACACAGTATTCCAAATTGCACTGCATATTCCAAATGAGGTCTTACCAATGCTTTGTAAAGAGGGAGAATTACATTTTCCTCCTTGAATCTATACCTCTCTTTATACAAGACAATGGCTCTGGCTGTTGCCATCTGGCACTGCTTGCTACCTTTAATTTTGTTTATCCACCAAAACTCCAAGACCCCTTTCCAACGGGATTCACTTTATACAGAGCCATTTATAGTATAAGCAGCACAAGGATTTTTAAGCCCAAAATGCATCACCTTACATTTCTCAACATTGAATCTCATCTGCCACTTAGCACCCAATGTGAACATCTATCTAGATCCCCCTGCAACGATTGCACATCCTCTGAAGTTTTTAATGGTCGACAAAGTTTTGTGTGGTCGCAACACAGAAACCTTGCTGACAATACCCACTTCAAAATCATTAATAAATAGATTAAATAAGTGGCCCCAACACAGAACCCTGTAGCACCCCATTTAGCACTTTAGTCCATAATGATGCAGCCCCATTAACAACTACTCTCTGCAACCCTATTCAATAACAAATTTTCTATCCATGTACAATGTGACTCCCCAGACCTACAGACCTTAGCTTATACATTAGTCGCCTATGGGGCAGTGGCGCTCCAGCTCCAGAATTTTCCAGGGGCACAACATGGGCACAAAGGCTAACAAATGGGGCACATTAAACAAACACCAGTAATCTGTCAGTATAATGTAAGGTGTACTAAACAGCTATTACCATCTATCTATCTATCCTTCTATCTATCCTGCATCTATCTATCTATCCATCCATTATCTATCTACCTTATTATCTATATCTATCTATCTATCTATCTATCTATCATCTATCTATCTATCTATCTATCTATCTATCTATCTATCTACCTTATTATCTATCTCTGTCTATCTATCATCTATCTATCCATTATCTATCTACCTTATTATCTATATCTATCTATCTATCTATCTACCTTATTATCTATCTCTGCCTATCTACCTTATTATCTATCTCTATCTATATATCTATATCTGTCTATCTATCTATGTATCCTTCATCTATCTATCTATATATCTATCATCTATCTATCTATCTATCTATCTATCTATCTCTCTATCTATCTATCCTATTATCTATCTCTATCTATATCTGTCTGTCTATCTATCTGTCTATCTACCTTATTATCTATCTCTATCTATATATGTCTATCTATCTATCTATCTATCTATCTATCTATCTTCATCTATCTATCTATCTATCTATCTATCTATCATCTATCTATCATTTATCTATCTATCTATCTATCTATCTTTCTATTATATTATCTGTCAGATAGATAGGTAGATAATAAGATAGATATGGAAACAGATAGACAGACAGACAGATATGGAGATACCAGATACAAATGCAAAGCAAGAAGGCTTTCGGTCCACACTCGGCTTCCTTAAAAACTCCAGCTTTAATTTAAACAAACATTTTAAAAATAACACAGTATTTTTTACGAGTTTCGAGCATCCCTACACGCTCTTAATCATAGATATGGAGATAGATAAATAGATGATAGATAGAGTGATAGACAGATAGATATGGAGATATATAGATTATGCTACACACATACACTGGCATACACAGATACACATGGCTTACCCACACATACGACATCCAACATGCACTGGCATACTGACACCACAACATTGACCACCCACATACATGGACACACATAAAACCATGGACTGATATTCTGACACACACTGTGACACACATGCACTGACACAGACATACTGACACACGCATGCACTGAACCACATACTGACCTACAGACATACACCCATGCACTGACACATTCAGACTGACATACTGGCACACACATGCACTGACACATACAGACATACTAACACACACAAGCACTGACACATACAGACATACTGACACACACATGCACTGACACTTACAGACATACTGACACACACATGCACTGACACTTACAGACATACTGACACACATGCACTGACACATACAGACATACTGATACACACATGCACTGACACATCCAGACATACTGACACACAAGCACTGACACATACAGACATACTGACACACAAGCTCTGACACATACAGACATACGACACACACATGCACTGACACATCCAGACAAACTGACACACACACACATACCCTCCAACTGTTGGGATTTGGTATGGAATCCTCCCCATGTGTAATAAATAAACATCACTATATAAAACTCACTTAAAAGGGCAAAAAATTAGTTTAAAATTCCAACATGGCTGCTGGAACACCAACAGCCAGCAAATGGAACACAAATGTCACTTCCTGTTACAGAACAGGAAGAACCATGTAACTTGGGTTTAAAGGCAGTTTAAAGGCAGAGAGACTTTTTACACTTTACTGCTAAGAGCTGCAAGGATTTGAACGGGGAACTCGTTGGAACTACCTCACTACGTCATCACCAAGATCACAAAACCACCACCATGATGTAAAAGGGCCACACCATAGCAGAAAGTGCAACTATAACAAACTGTCATTGGACTGTTTCTGCTTTTTACTGTTTTAATTAAGTTTGTGGGCAGCCTTATTCCTGTGCAGAGGTTTTTTAGAAGCTATACAGACCATAAACGGAACAAGCCTCAGAACAGCACAGGATTAAGACAGCAATATCCATAGTGGTCGATAGACAAAAGTAGTGTTTTAAGATTTTATTATATGGAAGCCTAATTTAAATTTAAAATTTTTTTTTTTTTACAGATATTTTGATTTTAACCTATTTTGAGGTGTGAAAGAGGGACAGATAACAGGAGGGTTTGCGGTGCATGCAGGGAAAATTACCACACCTACTTTTCAAAGGCCATGCCCACTTTGTTTAGGTCACGCAATTGGACACAAAATGTCCAATTTATTTCTTCAAAGAACCAGTAATGTAACATCAGAGTTTCATAATTTTTTAATGGAAATACTCAAAAGCAAATATATATATGGTAGATAGGTCTTTTTTTTTTTTTTTTTTTAAACAAAAAACCCACTCAATAATAAGCTAAATATATTGATGTTGTTTATGACAGGAGATAATTTTCCACATCATATAACTCGGGGTGAGCAGGAGGGCACTCCAAGGCTTCTTTCTAAAGCTTCATACAGATGTCCTATTTGGTGAAGACCAGACCGCACATCACAGGCGCGAAAACGTCTGTTTCGGCTGATAGTTACGTGTGTATGCCTTCGGTCATGGGTCTTTCATTGATGTGCCATAGCGCGCATGTGAATGTGGTCCGGAGTCTGTCACAAAATCGGACTTCTGTATGAAGCTTTGTCCAGCCCACACTGTCAGACAAAGTAAACTACAAATGTAAACTTTAGACATGGAAGTGCTTCTCCTATTACTCTGGCAGTCAGGGCAGTACTTAGAAAGAAGCTGAGTGCAGCAATGTATGGGGGTCTAAGAGACAAAGGGCAATGCTTTGTTGCATGCAGCACCCCCCAGGGTGATTCTAAATTTACTTAAATGGCATGTCCACCCCCCAAACTGAAATTAACCCCATACTGGCCCCACTGTACAGTTTTAAAATTCCTTACCTCCTAATGATTCTACATTCCATGTCCAAATTCCAGGAAAGTGCAGAGTATGGCTGTCTTGCTGTCCAAAATGATGCTGCCTTCAGTCTCTCCTCCGGGGAGGATGGTGACATGCGCACAGGAGCCCTTTCACTCCCCTCCCTCCCGATACCTATCATCAAATATCTCCCCTAGCATAAAACTGTTATACATATGGTAGAGCAAACCCTTCCACCCCCACCGCTAAGTTAAAAATTTAAAAAACGTTTCCAAACTATATTTACAGCTCCTGGCTGCCAGCGTCTTCTACATTGCTGGCAGCTGTGATTGGCTGCCTCTCAGCCAATCACAGCTGCCAGTCCGGCCCCTGCTAGAAGATCCGGCGGGCAGGGGAGCCGGACCGAGTGATGCTGAACCAGGAGGTATAAGTAGGTATGGGATCGATTTTGAGTCTTTAACTTAGCGGTGGGATGGGAGGGTATGCCATACAATAAATAAGTGTCACTATGGGGGGGGTGGAGATGCCCTTAAAACCACTCAGTCCATCGCTGGTTGGTGCATGCCTCCTCTTCCTACCATTGCTAGCTGGTTACGAGCATGCACATCAGCAGGTTGCGCTCATAACCAGCATGTTCTGTAATGGGCAATGGCCATGAAGAAGACTGGAGGTAGTGGTTAAAGTAAGTTTATCCTTAAGTACTTATTAGTAAGTATCCTTTTCCGCATTAAAAGCATGGCACACAGGATAAAAATCATGGATCCCTGACGCGTTTTGTGACGTAGCAGTGTGACGCTGCTATGTCATTAAAAATGTGTAAGGGATCCATGATGTTTCTCCTGTGTACCATGCTTTAATGTTGAAATTAAGGATACATTTTAACCCAGCAGTTGATGCATTCGAGCTGTCTGTTACTTACCGCAATTGATACATTTAAGGTATGATACACCTGCTGTTTCTTCTTTGTATGTTAAATAAGTTTAGAAGCTGCTAATGCAAAAGTAAGTATAGAGGTTGTGGGGTTTGGGGGGTTCTTGCATGAAACAAATAATTTTAATTTCTCTGTTGGTTAACCATTTAAGTACAGATTAGCAGCTAACCTCTCCTATCTTTTCATGGGAATGCCCACCTCTCTGGGGAAAAAATTACTATGTTATGCAATCCCCCTAAACCTAGACTTTGTTTTGTTTCCAATATTTAAATCTGCTTCCAGCATGAGAAATCATACTTACAAGTTCACGATCCACCACCGCTTCCTGTCTCTGCCCTTCCTCTCCCGCTGCTGCTGTTTTCTTTTTCTGTTCCCCAGCAACCGCAGTGGAGGCTGTTCCGGGAATGACAATCAGTGATTGGCTGTGACGTCACTGTCACGGCCGACACTAACTGCCTTACCCGGAAGTGGATATTGGAGTGCAGTGCTGCTGCGGTAGGAGCTTGTAAGTATAACACGCAGATTTAAACATTGAAACATAACAAAGTCTAGATTTAGTGGGTTCTTGCATAACATACTCATTTTTTCCTAGAGGGGTGGACATTCCCTTTAAAGTTTAACTATATGCTGCCTTGGTTGAGTCTGATACATGTGCATGGGGGGTTATGAGAAATGCATAATTACCAGCCAAAGCAGCATGTAGTTAAACTTTAAAGATAGAGAAGTTAGCTTTAAAGAAAGCAGCAGTGTCCCCCACAAGCTGTATACAAAGGTACTAACCCTTCCTACTGGCCAGCATTGAAGACAAATGCTCTCAATTCAGCAGCAGTAAGTTTGAGAGGTTGTTCCCAACTTGTACCCATCCTTCCAGTTATTCACATAACTTCTACTGGCCAGGCAGTGTCCTGACTGAGTTTTTTTACTTGTAGAGGACTTTTTGAAAATCTTTATGGCAGAACTACACTACCCCGCCGGTACAATAACAGGACATGCAGGAACATAGAAGGGGTGCCAAGATGCCAGGAAAAGCAGCAGAAAACGGGACAATCTCAATGAAACCGGGATGGTTTGTGATCTATGTCTATACATCCTTAATATATATATATATTGGAGGGTAGTATTATAAGGTAATTGATACATATTATGCAAACTAAAAACTGTTCCAACATAAAAGTTAGCTAAAATGTTTGGCTGTAGGGGCCTTTATAATTGACATTTGTCTCTTTAGAAGTTTTTCTGTTGGGCATGTATAGTTCTACCTAAATAGTTGAGGGACTGTTGAGCTTGAAAGGATTTGTAAAGTGGCAGAAAATAACAGAACATTTTCATTAGTTTTCTGTAATTTTCTTTTTCTGTAATGAAGCCGGCAGTGGGCAACCTTGGTAAAATCCCCTTGCTGTGTGTAATCAGGACATTTTAAAAGGCTCCTGACCTTACATACGAAAACAAAAATAGGGAGGCGTTTGCTCACTTTTGTGCTTCAGACAGAAAAAGAAATTTCTTTTTTCCTTTGTGCCTACACACAGCAGTGGGCAACTAAGGCTAACCCAAGTAAAGCCTCCTACACACATGCAATTGCGGAGGCCGACCCGTGACTCACAATTTGTTGTCACTTTGACATCCCGAAATGTATGGGCAATTTGTCATCCGAAACAGCCATTCAGTAGAGGACATTAATTGCCCCTCATGACACGATTATCGGCCAAAACGCCTGTGCATACACATTGTGCGTTGCGGGTGGCCCCCACGATCGCAGTGTATGCCCCTTTAGAACGAAAAGGTGAGGGAGACAATCTGCCGCAACAGGATTTATTTTACAAAAAGCCTCAAGGTAAAATAATTATAACCTAGCTTATAATGTTTTCCGAAAGTAGAAAAAGATGACAAAGTGGCACTCTACAAAGTGTCTTTTTTCTGAAGCCCCTCCTGCATAGGCCCAAAATGTAGCAATTGCACAAGTTGAATGAGCCCTTATGGTAGGGGCTCCTCTCTGGAACTAAAGCTGGGTACAAACCTTTCAATCTTTTCCTCCTAACCGAGCATTTGGCACCTCTTTTTGGCCCCGTGATCGCACCTGTGTTTGCACCTTTAGCGATCATGATCTAGTTATCTTTTTGTTTTTTTATAAGATACTTTAATCTTCTAATGGCCATTAGAGGGAGTCTTTTAGCTTCAAAAGACTAAAACTATATATAGCCTTCATGTATTTATGTAGCCAGTTGAAGTGTTAAAGAATAAATACATGTGACATAATTCATTTATTGTCTAACACACATGTACAATTCGTAATCCGATGAATGACCCTGAGCGCGCATACATGTGCAAGAAATGGCCGCACACATGCGAATTCGCCCAAAACTGCCCTTCGGCGCTCAAGTGCTCTGTGCTTGGGGTCGTTCTTCGTTTGAGGAATCGTACGTGTGTATGGCCTTACAGATGATAACTATAGCAAGCTTTCATTGAAAATTGTAGTACCTTTTTTCAGCTAATGTTAAAATGGTTTGGATGGACAACGTGCTAAGAATTGAAAGTTTGTAGTCTTTATGTTGCCATCGGACCATTTTACATTAGCTTGAAAGGGTAACACCATTTATGTGGTCAATCCCTATAAAACTTTTACATACATACAGTTAGTGTGTTCATTTTCCTGCTATCTTATTTCAAGGTCAATTTTCTTCCTAGCCCCAATGTATAATCTCCATAGCAGTGATGGAGACTAGGGGATGACAGAGGATTGCATTAAACGTCAAGATAAATAGCAGGAAAAATGTGAACATATAATTTAGGTATAAAGGCTCGTATACACGTCGATATGGGTGCCTGACAAACAAATGGGCGGAACGCATGCGATGAAAGCCATTTTTGTCCAATTTTCATTTCCAAAATGGCTATACACGTGCAATTATCAACTTCGGGAATTTGTCGCACACTTATCACCCACTTGTTCACTGGGTGTCATGTGCCATATTGTAGTTGCTTTATGATTGGGCCTGGAAAAAATGTTCTGTAAACATTAAAGGTGATGATCAATAGCAGTAACCAGACGTGCAATATTTTTATCATATATTATACATGTTTTCTAGTAGTAGATGGGTCTCTCAGTGTGGCTGATCCACCAAAGTTTTTGCATACTTTGCTGTTATTTACTGATGTAGCTTCTCCCAAATAGCTACCAAGAGATACCTGGTCACTGCTTAGTGGGAGGAGTTTGTTTCCCCCCTGCTTTATTTTTGAGTCTGCCTATCAAATAATGACATCAAATGTTGTCTTCGTCACATTAGACTAATTAAAATAATCATTCCTGCATGCTTTTTGTACCTCCGGGGCTAAGCCAAATTTATGGCCATGTTAGACTGCATTCTATTGCATCCTATGAATCTGAGGGAAAGTATATATTGGGTTTATGGGTGAGTCTGATACTGTGGGTGTTTGATACCATTTATGTAATATCTTAAACTTTTTTTGAATTGGCAATGATTGCACTTAAAGATTGGCAGATTTTGTCCATTGCTCATCAGATTTGCCATTCATGCTATTGAGTACTTTGGGGTTTTGAGCAGAAAAATGGTTTGCCTTTAGTTATGCATAATATGTCATAACTTGTTTGCTTTCTCTGGCATGTGTTGGCTGTTAAGTTCCTGGTAGTAGGTGACAACATAATACAGGATTTTATTTCTTTAAAGGCATTTATAATTTATTTAAGTTTAATGACAATAATAAAATGTTATCTGTTTTCCTGGCCCTTCGTTTAGCAGGTCTTTAGTGATGGTGAATCGAAAATAAGAATTTTGATGCCCAGAAAAGTAGACAAATATTGTAAATCGATACTGCCACATATGATTTAAGTACAAGCTAATTCTAATCTGGTTACAGTTACCAAGTGCCACTGTATTTTACAGATGTATGGTTTAATGCATATATTTCAAAGGTTGCTTAGTGTGGCCAACATAATTTACGCGTGTCAATCTCTGCAGCGTGTCCGCTACACGCTGAACCATCCAGCAGGACCAAAGCAAAAGCGGGAGACACAGGCAAAACACATCTGGCAATCCAAAGTGATTTTTTATTGCTGCTTAAACAGGTCACAACATGTTTTGAACATGCAGCGATCTTTCTCAAGTGTAAGAAAGAACGCTTGCACGTTCGAAACATGTTGTGACCCTGTTTAAGCAGCAATAAAAAATCACTTTGGTTTTAAACCGCATATGGTGTAGCCCTTATTTTGCAAACTATATAATATTTTTCTTGATTGATTCATTTTGCAAAACTTTTTAAAAGTTGGGCTGTTGGATGATACATCTACTTGTATGCAGCCATAGTTGGAAAGACAAAACAAATGGTGTCACATTTAAATTTATTTTAAAGGAAAATCCTTGTCCTAAAACAAAATCCCCTCCCTTAAAATTACCCAGGCCAGGGTGGTGGAAGTAAACCACACTCACCATGGGTACAGTCTCTATCTCCAGATATACTTTCATATACTTTCCCCTACTGCAACCGTTCTAAACCCTGTGACAGGTCCATGGAATTGGGCTCTGCAAGAAGTGTGGCCTTCCCATTGGCCAGATTACAGTCAGATGCTTGAGCCGTTGACGACAAGGGAAAGTTTTGGTAAGTATATCTGGAGATGAGACTGTGACCCAGTTGTGAGGATTTAGGTCCTCACCAGGTACTTTAATGGACAGAAGAGGAGGAGAGCAAGAAAGGTATATATTATTAAATTTAGTTCAAAATAATGCTAAATGCATAGATTTTCATTTAAAATTAAAAATGTTCTTTTGAAATACAGCCTTTAATTTCACTGGTGTATATTAATTAGGTATCTTTGTTAACGAGGAGGGCGTGTGAAAAAGACCCATAGACGTGTCGCCATTTTGGTCAGGGGTTGTTTGTAGATCCGGTGATCGGATCTACAAACATACCCTTACTTCTTTGTGCTAACCTTGTATATGTGTGTACGAGGCTTAGCACTAAAGTTTTATAATTATTAGAAACTTGACAGACAAACCTTAAATTTTGAAAACTTTATTTATGTAAATTTAATTTATCTGTATAATGCTTGCACTTATCCATTTGTAATACTTAGTAATTATAATATACAGCGCTGCGTATCCAGTGGCGTTATATAAATAAAATTATACAATACATACATACAATACATCCTTCACACCTTAGCATTCCTGGCATTTTCTTCTCTAGGTTTCCTCCCCAAATATTCTACTAAAATAGTGTGGTTATTTTAGTGTTATATTTATAAAACAATACAAGCAATGTATCTCTTTCTTCAGGTGTCCTAGTGATGGATGTGAAAACTGTAACTGCTCGTGATGAATTGCAGAGTTCTCTATCACCTTCTGTTTCTGAATTTCTCCGTCACATCTGAATTCACATTCTAATTGGAGTTACAGGCAGTGGGGCCGCTTTAAAATTGCCCGCTTCTTGTGTCCAGCCTTCAGCAAATACCAGGGGTGTGTGTGATACTTTTGATCTTATTTTATCTGTCTTTCTGCCTTTTCTTCTGGCATGTTTGAATTTTGCATCTTTTAATGTGGGGAGTTTACCAGCTGATCACTCACTGTCCTCCTGTAGTCTAAAAGGAGAACTCTATGCCAAGTTTTTTTTGTCGTTGACCCGTATTTTTGTGGACTGAATTTAATAGTCATTAACAATCACCATAATCTTCTTTTCAATCCCAGCAAAAATGTATCAATGTCCTTTTTCATGTAATATGGGTGTGCCACAACAAAAACTTTCTAAGACAACCTCCTTCATAATTTGGGATCTATATAAGAAGGTAAGTATAACAATACCGTGTACCTTTCTCTCTCTCTCTCTGGAGTTTGCTAGTTTTGCTACATAGCAATTTCAACTCAAGCTTAGAGTGATGCTGCTATCAAATGGGTGAAAAATGTGTGCTTGTGTTATTCTATTTTTTATTTTTCATATATATTCTATTCAAACATTACACACA
Organism: Hymenochirus boettgeri; assembly: GCA_019447015.1. Taxonomy (NCBI): domain Eukaryota; kingdom Metazoa; phylum Chordata; class Amphibia; order Anura; family Pipidae; genus Hymenochirus; species Hymenochirus boettgeri. The sequence goes on from CM033471.1 coordinate 176,670,691, forward strand.
AACTTCTTCCCTTTACGTTAAAGATTCAATTGTAAGTACAGAGAAAGCCAAACATTTCTACAACATGCAGGTATAGCTGTCCACTTATATAGTGACCAGGATGAATGGAAGGTAAGCTGTGATAAACTTAACATGTTCACTGTTTTGATTCCATTAAATTGATTGCAGGGGTGTCTGGAGGTAAGTTTCCTTGAATGTTAGGACTGCTACATTTTGTAATCCATATTTGAATGAAAATTGAGAGGGCCATACGGCGAATGTCACAAATGCTTGGAGGTAAAACTCATGGTGGTTTTCAGACTGAATGTCAAATCAAATTAGACTCTAAGTGTATATCTAGCAATACTTGGAAATTCGATCTTTCCATAGTAATATCTTATCAACCTGTAAATCAATAACATATATGTGGCTTTTAATATTTAAGAAAACTAAAGCTGACTATAAACCCATTAACTTCTCAATGCCAGTGGGGGGTCACAGCTGCATACTTTGTTACTGTATTGAGCGTCCCAGGTGTGCTGCCTGTGTGACTACCTCCCTACAATCTTTTACTTATAATAGTTACCCTGTGGAGTAAAGTAATCATTGAGTGGTCAGTCACTATCAAGTACTTGGTCAGCTGACCTCTCAACCCAGATCACCCTGGGTTAGATTCTATGGGTGGCAGAAATCTTGGGGGTGGGGCTATTGGTGCCAAAGTTGGCCCTTAATAACGTTTACATATTTGTGCTGCAACAAATGTTTCTGGTAGGCATACCTTTTAAAGTGCCCTGAAAACATTTAGGCTGGGTACACACATGGAACGACATTTGTCCTGGCCAACCATTCTCCACTAGCAAGCTAATCGGCCGGGACATACAAATAGTACACATCACTACTCACGGAGGTGTAGTTGAATTTAAGATCAGTATTATTCACATCTTTAAAAGCAAGGAGACATGATACTATTTCCACCTGCCTGACACGTTTCGTGGGCGTGTCCCACTTCCTCAGAGGCCAGGTGTAACTCATAATACACAGGTATAAATAGGTGTATACCAGTACCACCCATTCAAAGGGTAAGTATATCGAATGACTAAGACAAACTAAAACAAAAAATGCATTATAAACAACCACCCCAGTCTATAGAGACTGTGTACAACCAATGCATGAATTGGTCGCATGATAAAATATCTTTTAGTATCAGAATACAATATTATAATTAGGAGTCAGTATATATTATAAATAGTAGACGGAAAGCAGCTGGAAACATCAAAGTATTACATATTGGAAGGAAGTATAATATCAATGGTACTAACTATGATCAAATAATAACATCAGATAATGCATAGCACTAGGCGTCAAAACCTTAATAAGTATTGACAATTATTAATAATATGTCTCTAATGTCCATCAATAAGGTTCAGAATGATGGAACGAATTATGTATCCAGAAAGCAATTTATTCCCACTCTCTGTTCAAACCATCAGGGTGCACTGAATGAGCATGAATATCCATTGTGCCTCCAATCTAAAAGGCCCTTATTCTTATCCCCACCTCTATGTTTTCAGGTGATTTTTGTCATGATGGTAAAGCTGATTTAAATGTTCCATCATGGGCCTCCAAAGCATGTTTGGATAATAGCAGAGGATTTATCCTCTCTATTGAAGGCATATACTTATGTGCTCTGGATATTCTAATTGCTTTCCTACATATTGAAGGCCACAATTACATGTTGGCCAATAAACTACAACCAGATGTGGCGGCATTGACAAACGTCTTGATATATTCGGCCGGGACAAATGACTGTTGATCACAGCAAAATAGCTGAGGCCGACAGTCGGCTGTGAATTACCAGCATTCCCGATCACCCATTTGTCTGATCTGGACGAATGTCGACCGAGATGGGTTGTGGCCTTTGGCACCCACACCATACAATATTTCACAGTTATGTTGGTCGGCTTGGACAGGAACATCCTCTGACTCTCGCGATCGTTCGGAAATGCACTGCACACAGTCACGATAATGCACCGATACGTCAGATCCGACCTTATCGGTACTTTATTGTGACTGTGTGTACCCAGCTTAAGTGTGGCTTTTCAGGGTCGAACTGTGCATGGCTCACACTTATTGGAGTACCGTACTATAGTGGTAAGTTTCATCATAGGTTTTTTATGTTAAATTCTATATTTTTTTCCTTTTTTAATCGAATCCACTAATTGTCAGCCTACAATTCATATTTGTAATGTTTCATTCCAATAGTATTTAGACCCAGATTTTTACAATTTCAAAGAAGACTTGTTTCATGACCCCCCAAAAATGAAGAATTAAAGTCCACTCAAAACACTTTTCTCAAATTGTCTATCACCTCACCAAACCCCACTTTTGCTTTATTCCCATGTTCAAAAACGCTCCTGAACTTCTTACCTCGGCCCGGTCCCCTCGCCGTCTAGGTGCTGCCCCCTGCTCCTGTTTTGAGCTCATTTAGTGCAAAAAGGAGCAGGGGACTTTCGTCGCGCAACAGCCGCCTTCCTTTCCTGGTCGCGGCTGTCAGGCGATTGGGGCGTGACGTCGTGTCTTAACGGACAGATGCAACCAGGAATGGGTCGTCTGTCGGCGGCAGCGAGGGACCAGGTCAGGTAAGCAAATTCTGTAGCGTTTTTGAATGAGGCAAAAGCAAAAGTGGGTTTGGGAGTGATAACAATTTAGAAAAAGTGGGTTTTTTCAGTGGACATGCCCTTTAAAGGTGTTTTTGTACTTAAATCCATCTATGTTTTATAGGGGAAGGGTCTTTTTCAGCAGGATCTTGGACAGCTTTATTACAATACAAATTCAGTACTCTGATTATTTTGTCATTTGGTAAATGCAGTTGTGAGGGCCAGAAAGCTTCCTAGAGATATTACCTGGTGCTAGTTACAAGAGAACTATAGTGTGTATAAAGTGTTTTAAAACAAAAAAAAAACAACGTTAAAATGAAAAGTACTTGGGACGGGATTAACTGGACGTGGGTGGTGAGTGGTTCCTACCTACCAATATTGTTTTTGTGAGGAGCACCATCCAAGATACTGATTTCTGCCGCCAAGAAAAAAAGTCTTCCCCTTTGGTTACAACTCACACAAAACAATAAGATTAAATCAATCCTACCTTCCGTGCTCCAGGTACGTAAACTAATACTTAATAGTTAAATCCTTTATCCCTACTTTAAAGGGTTTGTCTTTTTTTGGATTTTATATATTTCTAAAAAAGAACTCGGCCTGTACTAGAGTTGTCAACAAATTCAGGATGTTACTTAATGTCCTTTAATTGCTTAAACGGTTTTATCGAAGTCTTTTCTAAAAATTCTTCATAATTTTTTTTTACTAGGATTTCTCGTCTCATTCTCTCTGTTTTTCTCTTCTAACTTTTTTTTCTGTCTTCTTGTCTTTGGATTGCTCTTTCTCTCTTGTTCCTGTCTTCATATTTATCCGTTCTTGCTCCTTGCTTCTGCTCTCTTATCTAACACATTAGGCACATTATCTTCCATGGTAAATTCTTGCTCTATTTCTCGCTGGTACTTTTGTAAATATAACTATCATTAAAAGCTTCATCCTCTCTGAATTTGCCTTTCTATTCTGGCCTCCTGTGCTAGTCTTTCAATGCATTCTTTTATTCCTCGGTTATTCTCTTACCTAGTGCCTACCTTTTCGTAAGCACTTACTGAGATTCTTCCTTTACTATTTATTCTATCTTCTCAATTTCAGTGTAGATCTTCTCTCTCTGAGGGCGTATGCTGATCTAACTTCTCTGTGTCTCCTCTTCTGTGCTTCTAAAACTCTTATCTTCGGTCTTTTATCTTCTCTTGTCTTCTTTAAACTCTTTCTTCTGTCTCTTCTTCTTTTTTTCATTCTTTTTTGTTTTTTCTGCTTCTTTTCTTCCTTTCCCTTTTTCTTTTTCCTTTGTCTTTCTTTCTTTCTTAAAATTGTCTTTTTGAATTAATGCTAGGAATATTTAACCAACCAGAATCTTTTACTCTGTACTTCGTTAGTAACTCCTCTGACAAAAGTCATTTTCTGTGATACATTTCCTGTGAAAAGGTGGAAACTCGTGTGTACATATGAGCTCCGTCCTTGTCACCAAAGTCTTCGGCAATCCTCTGTGCTCCCATTAGGAGATATTCCAAGTTTTGTGGAATCTCTAGTTTGTACATATTAGTAATTAAAAATTCATCCAAAAGAAATTGTATGTTTGGGTTGTTATTTAATGACACTTGTTTCAAAAGTTAACACTACGTGCCGCCTGTAAGGGCCTGTATGATTTTAATTTATATTGAGAAATACATCACCCCAATCCAGAGAGATTTCAAGGGATGGGACTCTCCGCCAATGAGAGGGTATGCGACATTAAATTAGTCTGCAGGGAGAAACAAGACTCTACTCCTATGCTCACGGGCTTCTTTATCATGGTCTGTGGTGGCTCTGTTTTCCAGTGCTAACACATGTTCATACTTGTACGTTTTGACAAGTCTGTTATTTGATGTATTTCCGAACAAAGTTACGTGTAAACTGTCACAGCTGGACAGGGCAATCTCCCATGCCTTGGTACTAGCCTTATTAAAAGGGTTTTCAAACTGTGGGCTTTTCTTTACTAGATTTTTGACGCTCCTCCCGGATTCAGACAGATGACACTATACTCCCTATAGTCGGGCTTAACGATCTCAAACTGTAGAGCATAACGCTAGCTTCATTGGCGTCTTGATGTATCTGCAATCTATCGTCTTGGCTGTATAACCGATGAAACACAAATCTACATACGTTTCCACCCCCCCACTCTAGTACGTGCGACATCCAATCACACCCCTCCGCTGTCTCCTCCTCTCTATTTTCTCAACCTAAACATGGTCCTATCCAACATTTTTCTTCTTTCTAAAAGAAAGTGGAACAATCGTACAACCTTAGAACGTAAGGGTCATGTACACCTTGAGGTCTCTCCTCAGGAATTCGGTCAAACACCCCCCGAAAAATCGGGAGAACTGGCTGAGACACATAATAAAAAAGGCACCTGTACCTACCCACCGTTAAAAACCACATACATATACACAATGTAATGTATAATAAATATATTTAAGTGCAAGTAAATGTAGCCGGCCGGCCACAATTAAAAAACCTTATAAAGGTACACACATATAGTATGATACACTAGTAACCTGCAATAACAAAAAAGTGACCATACATATATAATGAATAAAATATATATAATATAGATAAAGGGCAGACAGCTACAAAGTTCCGAAGGATATTCATTCATCAAAAATGTCGTCCTAAGAATTTTCATCCGCGAATATATATATATAGTCCCGCGCGTGATGGAATAGAAAAATTATTTGCAGCGGTGCACACTTAAGGAGTAAAAAGTATATAATATGTACCCAACGTACCGGGGGTTTTAAAATGGATTAATACGCAAACCGTGCTCTCGTCGTGTACACTGGCGCATCTATGCATCTCACTTCCGATCCCTCGTAAAAAAAACGACCTTTTATCCGTGGCAGCGCAAGCTCTTGGGATCGATATCTGATACTGCAGATCTGGCCCACTAGTAAGGTAAGTGTTCCGCGTTCCTCTTATGACTGACACTGGCTTCAGGCAGATAAACAAGCACGTCCAAGTACTAATATCACACAAACCTCCCGCAACTCTCGTGGTCACTCTTCACGTCCGGTATATTGAACACTTCACTGTACAACAACAATAACTAACTTCCTCCACATATAATAATCATTGAAAAACCATAAAAGTCCACTACTAACCCAAGGTAAATCATTGTGGTTTATCTGGATAGATTTTATCTTTCATCGCTCTTAGGCTGGTACGCACTGCACTAATCTGATCTGTCAAAGAGAACAGACAGTATCTGCAAGATTCTGTGCAGTCATCTTTAAAGGATGGGTGTACACACAGGCACAACATTCTCCCTATAATAAAGTATAGGGAGAGTAATTCATGACTGTCATTGATCTAACGATAGGCGGGCGATTCGGCATAATAGAGGGCCGACCGCACGCCGGGAATTTCCCGTTCTGAATGACCATATCCTGGGCCAACACTGGAACATTGGTTAAGCCGGACATGGTTTATTTACGCGTTATGCAGAACTATAAAACGTCTCACTACTGCGGACCCATTTTAAGAGTCTGTCAACCTGCCGTAGATTGGTTACTCCACAAAACTGACATCTTAAGATTCCCACATTGCGTATCTCCCCTGGAAGATTTTAGTAGAGGGTTGGATAAAAGGCCTTGCTCCAAGGCACCTTAATGTCAGTAGCGCCTTCGGTTGTACTATAAGATGCAGACATTGCCAAGAGCCATTTGTCCAGAGTTTTTCAAAAGCTGCTTTCAAGGTTTAAACCGGATTGATCTCATATTCCTAATATCCGAAAGTCCGAAATATATGACCTTCCTGTTTGCAAGACCACACAGAGAGACACCGTATGGTTTGCCCTTGGCCTAGCGCCTGGTTGTATTCTTGCTCAAGATGATATCTAGCCATCTTTGACCCACTCCACAGCCATCAAGTAGAAATTACTGTTAGGAACATTCCAAGAAGTGACTGCATTCTTGGAAAAGCGACGTGTTAGAACCTGAATGTCACTCACTATGTTCAGAGCAGGGACGCAAAACGGGTAGGAAACATCAACATATTTTTCAAATGCAAGAGAGTAATTGCAGAATAAACTAGGTATGCATAGATGTAAACTAAGACTTTAAAAACTATTATTTTCCCTGAACTTTCCCCACCGAAACCTTTAATATCTCGTCCACTCACCTGACACACATCTTTGTAAGTACACTCTGCTCTGCAAGACTTTCAGTGACTTATCAGGGCTACTTTCTTGTAGTAGTTCCATTTCTACCAGTGGTCGAATAGGTCACAACCTTAAAATAGACCCTACCTTAATTCTCCCTAAGTCTCATTAACTAACGTGTTACTATAACGAACAGGTCTTTTTCCTGCCTCGCCTCCTGCCAATGGATGATATTACTGATCTTGAAAACTTTTAGACAGATGCAATCCTTAATTTGTTTTGTATGCTGGACCAAGAAAGGAAGGGCTTCAAATCTACAATTGCCATTGGCTTAAACAATCAGAACTTACCAATGTGTCCAAATTTTCGGTAACGTTTAACATAACGGCACACTCACAACAGTAGATTATCCATTTCATGGGCAAGCCATGGCGTAGCAAATTCAGAACAGTTTGTAGAGTGGCTACCCTGGGTTTCATCAATACATTCGTGTAAGCATGCAAGGTGACCATACATATACCAGATTGCATACCCCACCGAACGTTGCCGCTTGTTCTTCGATCCTGCCTAAAACCGCTTCTTCCCCGATCTCTAGCGAACGGACGTGCAATTGCAAAATCCATTCATTTTGCGATCACATGTCGGTTTGCTAGAAGATCTGAGAAGCGGTTCAGGAAAGATCGAAACACGCCTGGTGACGCCGCCGCCGCGAGAGAGATATCAGGGATAGGGAGTCCGGGCACACGATCGCTAGCATTCTAGCATGCAGCAACCAGCCAGATTAGTAGTAATGATAAGAAGATGATAGATTATATGATGATAGATTAATAGATAGATAGATGATAGATAGATTATAGATAGATGATGAGCAAGAGTTATGATAGAATAGCATATAATAGATACAGATTAGACAGATAGTAATAAATAGACAGATATAAATGAAGATATAATAGACGCAGTCAGCACCAGACCTACTCTACATACACCATGTAAGTTCCTGCTCTACGCAGATGACCTCTTACCTGCTATCACCAACGAGAGTGGCCTACAAGATGTCAGTCCTCCTGTGAGAATATTCATCAGTCGACTGGGGGCCCCCCCACCTTCCCTAAATCCAATAAAAGAAAATTATATGTTCCCAAGAAAAACAACAAATCAACACCGACCCCTTCTTCACTTTGATAAGAGATACTAGCAGAGACAGCCTGATAACACTCCCCTTGGTCTACTCTGGGAGATACTGAACCTCACATTGGTCGGTCCTGTGGAGCTAAGACATGCCCACTGGTCTGCATGGAGAACAGAACACTCCTAGTGGTCTGCCTGGGAGCTACTGAACACCCATGGTCTGACCTGGGAGTTACTGAACACTCCCATTTTCTGCCTGGTGAACTACAAGGACCTCCCATTGGTCTCTTGCGGGAGCCTAGAAAACAACTGCCCACTGTCTGCATGGGAAAATAGAACCCCTCCATTGGTCTGCCTGGGAGCTACTGAACACTCCCTTGGTCTGACTGGGATGCTAGTAAACACTCTCCCATTGGCTGCCAGGGAGATCCTGACCACTCCATTGGTTTGGCCAGGGCAGCTACACAACACCCCCATGTAGTCCTGGCCAGACGAACTGACAGGCCACTCCCCATTGTTCCGCCCGGGAGCTAACAGAACACGCCATTGGTCTGTATGAGATCACTAGACATCTCCCTGCCTTGGTCCTGCCCCGAGCTAAAGTACACTCCGTTGGTCTGCCAGGGAGATCAGAACTCTCCCTTTGGTCTGCCCATTAGCTACAGTACACTCCCCGTTGGTCCTGCCAGTTAGATACAAACCATCTCCATTGTCTGCCCAGGAGCTAAGAACACAAACCCATTGGTCTGCATGGAGATATAACCTCCCATTGGTCTGCCAGGAGATACACACACTCCTCGTAGTTTCCACTCCCTTGGGTCTGTCGGAGTTAAAACCGTATGGTCTCTAGCAGTAAGAAAACGCCCACTTGTGCTCCTATGGAGCTACAGAACACGTCCTCATTGGTCTGCCGAAGTAAAACCACTCCATTGGTCTGTCCCGGGGAGCTTAGAACACTCCCCTTGGTCTGGCCTAGAGCTTAAGAACCTCCCACTGGTCTCAATGGAGCTACAGAACACTCCCATGGTCCTGCTGGGAGATACAGGATACTCCCATTAGTCTGCCAGGAGCTAGAGAACCCGCCACTTGTCATGCATTGGAGAACAAAATACTCACCTTGGTCTGCCTGGAGATACTGACCACTCCCCATATGGTCTGACTGAGTACTGAACACTGCCATTTGGTCTGTCATGGAGCTACAGAACACCCCCTGGTCTGCCTGTGGAGATACAGGATCTCCCTATGTGTCTGCCAGGGAGCTAGAAACACCCCACTGGTCTGCTTGGAGAAACAACCACGTCCATTTGTCTGCCTGGATTACGACCACTCCCATTGGTCTGATTTGACGCTACTGAACACTCTCACATTGGTCTGCCTGGGAACAGAGTACACTCCCATGGTCTGCCTGCGGTATCCCCACTACTCCTCCGCGATCTTCTGGGAGTCCTCCTGCAAATCGGGTGCTCTCCCGCGCTCCGCAAGACCACCCCGATCTCACCACAATGGAGAGGATCCTAAATCTCCTCCCCGTTAATGCCCCTTTATGTCTGTCCCGCCCCATACGGCCCATAACCATGCCCTAACCCCCGCCTCCCCCCCACCCCATGTGTGTGTGCCCCGCCCACTGAGTGACGTCCAATTCCCACCACGTTAGCCATGCCCCTTTGTCCGCCCCCTTGGCCTACCCTGCCAGAAGAATGAAGGCAGGTGGGATCTCTGTGCATGGGAGCTAGATAACATGCCCACTGGTCTGCATGGGAGAAACAGAACCTCTCATGGGTCTGCCTGGGAGTACTGAACACTCCCATTGGTTTGACTGGGAGATACTGAACACTCCTTGGTCTGCCAGGGAGATTCTGAACACTCCCTCCCATTGGTCTGCCAGGGAGATATAAAACACTCCCTTGGTCGCCAGGGAGCTACTGAAACAAAAGCATTGGTCTACCAGGGAGATACAACACTCCATTGTTCTGCCAGGGAATACTGAAACACTACCCAGTTGGTCTGCCTGGGATCCAGGCCAGCCTATCAACCTGGTCTATGTAAGAGAGCAGAGCAGCTGATTGGTATCATTACTTTGGTGAGGGACAGATGGCGCGGGGCTGTGTGTCAGCAGCGCTGCACTGCCCAACATAACTAAAGTAATTTCCCCAGTGTCCATATAGTCCTGCTCTGTGATGGAGACCAGGGTGTCTGTCCCCTTGGCTGGACTTTGAGTAGCTGCACTACTACAAGGAGTTGATCTAGAGGGACTGGGTTGAGTCTTGGTGGTGCCATAATAAGTTCATGTCTGACACTGCTGGATTCAGGAAGTGGAATAATTTCCACATTACACTGCCGGCACAGATAGAGAGACATAACACTGCAGTGTGTGGGGAAATCCACCCAGTGATCCAGTTCAAATCTGTCTCCTTTATAAGGCTTTTTGGGTCCAGAAGGGTGATGGTGTGGTGGGCATGGAATGGTGCTGCCCACACAGACCACAGTGACTAGTACAGACACCTACATGTACATTGCCATTGCTAGCTGCTACATGTACTTTGCCAGTACTGAACGCTACATTGAGTTGCCATTGCTGATGGCTACATGTGAGTTGCAGGTATCCAACTGCTCCCATATCTCCGGGTCTCCCTGCAATGGGGTCTCCCGTGCTCCTGTGAGACCACCCCAATCTCCCCGCAACGGAAGGAGAGAGTCCTGAATATCCTCCCCCATTAAACCCCCTTTATGTCTTCCACCCCCTGGACCGCCCACAACATGAGCACACCCCCGCCCCTAACCCTGCCTCCCCCCACCCCTCGCGGCATGCCCCGCTCCTGTTGGACCTCAATGATGTCATGCAGCGATAGCCACGCCAACTCGCCCACCCGCCACGAAGACACAAGAGGCCAGGGTTGATGTCTGAGTTGCCATAGGCTGACGGCCTACTATAATTTGCCAGTGCTTGAACTGGTACAATAAATTGCTATCAGTGACTGGTACGTATAGATGTTGCCATGTGGTGACTAGTACATATAAGTATCCGAGGAAGAGGGCAGAGCGCTCCCTGAAACATTGTATCATGTTGTTTGCATAATAAATTGTAAGCTACTATGTAGCGGTTCCTCATCTTTTTCTTTGCTAATGATTACCTTGAACCCCTAGGGTATATATTTGTAGAAGAGTTTCTCTGCAGGAAGATAGACCAAGCTTCTGTGTGGTAGCTTTGGTCTATCACTTATCCCTTTCTATCCCCATCCCTTAATTGGAGGTCTTATGCCTTGAATAATAAGACAGTTTTTACTGTTTGCACTAGCTAGATGTTATGTTATATGGGGCCCAGGAGTGTGCATTGATCATCTCTTTCTTTGTTTGAGCCCCTAGGGTAGCGGGTTTGGAGAATTGCACCTACCAATTGTCCGACTTATGAAAATTTTCCATCAGGAATGACTGACAAGGCGATGCCGATGGCTATAGTTTATCATTGTTGTTGACACGGTTTTGCGGCCCCCACACCTTTCCGATACTCTGTAAATCCCGGCAGATGGGATTTGTCAGGTGTCTGTAATGTGTATGGTCACCTTTATTGACAGATATCTTAACATGCATCTACCCAGGCAGGCAAGCTCAGATAACACCTATCCTCTGACAATTACCTGCTACCTGCTACCTTGCTTGATCCCTGATGACTCTTCTGCCTCCATTTCATTTTGATACTTCTGCTATGAGTTACCTGTATGTTGCCAACCTTTTTTTAGTTTTTACTCGTTTTAGCCTACCCATGGTCCTTATACTAACAGTTGATCCAGAGGAAGGCACAAAAAAAAACAGTATAAGAGGAAAACAATTCCTCCCATCTCCAAATGGCATGTGATAAGGACTCATTTTAATTGCTTCCTTCTGCATTCAATAAACTAGAGATGGTTTTAGTCCGCTACTGCAGTGGGTTATTATTATTATTGTTGCTGTTGTTGATTCATATAGCGCCAACATCTTTTGTAGCTCTTTTAATTACATGTATACATTTACATCAGGCCCAAGAGCTACAATCTAAGCACATTTGTTTTGACACAATACAACCTATCAGAATTCTTTATGATTGTGGGAAAAACGCGGAGTGCCCGGAGGAAACCCACACAACACGGGAGGAAGAACATACAAACTCCTTGCAGATGTGTCCAAGGGTGGAATCGAATTCAGGTCTTTTGCAACTTTTATCCTGTAATGTCTTGTCTAAGTGAATATAGGTACTATTATATGTACCTGCCAATACCTCTCAACTTCTAAGCGGCACAACCAGCCATGTCCCTACCACCCTGGCTAACCCAAGAATTTGTAGTTTTCTCCACCACTGGACAAAACTTGCAGAAGATTTTCCCAGTGAAACTATAACCAAGCGGGTTAACAAAAAATTTAAGATGTTTGCCTGTGCTATTAATTTAAAAAAAAACTATATAATCCTATTAAAAACTAAAAATACAGACATGGAAAGGATATTTCCAGATGTCTTTAGGTAAAGGTTTATTCACAAGCATTGGGCACCAGATCACATGATCATCTGCTCCAGACACTAGTCATTGACTGTCACCAACTGTCATCTTGGCAGTTGAGCTTTGGTGTTTTTGGTGGTGGATTGCTCAATTTGCTCTTGAGAGATTTTGTGATTTGGCGATTATTGCGATTTGGCAGTTATTATAGAGACAAAAGAAGAAAAGTCAACAAGTACCATCTCGACTGAGAAGAAGACAAGAGAGTACATCTCGACTGAGAAGAAGACAAAAGTAACATCTCGACTCAGAAGAAGACAAAAGTAACATCTCGACTGAGAAGACAAAGAGTACATCTCGACTGAGAAGAAAAAGTCACAGATTAACTCTCGACTGAAGAAATAGTCGACGAGTAACATCTCGACTGAGAAGAAGTCACAGAGTAACATCTCGACTGAGAAGAAATAGTCACAGAGTAACATCTCGACTGAGAAAAATATCGACGAGTACATCTCGACTGAAGAAATAGTCGACAGATTAACATCTCGACTGGAAGAAATATCGACAGAGTACATCCTCGACGAGAAGAATAGTCGACGAGTAACACCTCGACTAAGGAGAATTAGAGAGAGCAATTGCAGAAAGCCATGGAGAGACGACCCTGCAAGAGACACCTGGAGAGGGAGATGAGGATGGTAGTGACTATTTAGATATTTCATTCTCAAAGCTCTGTCCACCTGTATTAAAACTAAATGATGTCAATCCTGTGCCCTGGTAGCTCCCCCTTTCTGTGGTGGTAGTTTTCTATTAAACTAACTGACCCATCTACAATATACTACAAGAAAGCAAATATGACCAACGGGGTTTTAATATTAATATTAAAGGGAAATGGTTCTGAAAAAAATGATTTTCTCAATCTATTTAGAAACGTGTAGAGCAAGGGCAATTACTCTGAGTATATGTATGCCTTTAATCTAGTACTAGAGTGAAATCAAGCAAACCAACTGTCAAAACTGCACACAGCATACCAACTGTCAAAACGCTGTCACCATGCCACTACAGCAGGAGATTTTATAATAATAATGGACTTGATTTACAGCTGATAGGGACGATCACACAAAAAAGGTACAGTGGGTTTGGGAAGAATGATACTTTCCAGTATATGCCCTTTAAGTTAGTGGAACACCTAGGCCTAAACCCATCAATGGGTCCTAGACTGAGCTGCCATTGGGGCTCCTTTGCAGGGTTGCACTGGACTATTGGGGCCCACCAGGGAATCAAAGACCAGTGGCTCACCAGGATGAGTTTAGGATCCCACCTAATTTTTTATATCTTTATTATCACTTATTTTACTATTTATATTACTCCCTACTTACTCCTATTGTTTTATTAAAATACATTTCTTACCATCCCTTGGCTCTATATTAAATTTTAGCAGTTGTTCTCAATATTTTGGGTGAATGGGCTGTGGGCCACCCAGGAGATCCCCCTGTAATACTATGGGCCAGTCCAACACCGCTATTTTGTTTTATAATCTTGTATTGTATTGGCTGTAGTACTGTAGCAGGCCCCTGATGTTTACTGGCCCTAGCAGGTCATTGTGGACTATCCTGCTCTGTTTAAGACTGACTCCTGAATCCTCTTTAATCCTCAGTGTCTAATCATCACCACTGTAGACTAAGTCTGAAAAATTCTCTCTCTATATCCATATATTTTTGAAAACTTAATTAACCAATCAATTATTAAGATTCAAATTCTTTATGGGCTATTTTAATGCTATTTCTCCTTCATATAAAGGTGCTGCCGTGAAGAAACTCTGCATGGATGTAGAAGACCTTTCCCGATGGACGTCCGATTAATACAGGTTTCACACCAGCTGGGAGAAGGTGCGTATGGGAAAGTAATGCTGGCTTCTTTATTTTTCCAGGAAGGATTTGTGGCCATGAATCCTGAAGAAGGAAAGAAAATCTGGAGGAGGCCCCAGCTTATGGAGAGAGAGGCACGCGTACTGCGACGCGTGTGGCTGGATCCCCTTCATGTGCCACGTTTAATGCCACCTCAGACGCAGGTATGGCAAACTGTTTGTGTTGGAAGGCAGTGTAACCAGTTCCATCAATAATTTATGTTTTAAGAGAGCGCTATAATATAATGTTCTGTCCGTCTGGGTGTAATCTAAAAACTGGTAACATTATCAGCCTTATTATCAATCACATTATTTCTTCACTGATGGTGTCGACCCACTTCTATATTAGAACAGTTTGTAATATGGTCCCATGTTGTAAAGGAAAGGATTAGAAATATGTTCTGTCCCATCCGTCTCTCATTGTGTATTAAACACCTCAACTACATCCGCCGACATGGAAGCAATACTGATGATACAAGACGCCTCCCTGGTTTTTTGTAATTGTGCCATCCCATTTCTATTTGTTGTAATTATTATTTATTGTATAATCACATGGCATTGGTCTTATTTTGGACCATCTATTTAATTGTTTCCCTGTCTTTGTACGCAAGGAATGTTTTTTTCGTCTGGGTTTTGCCGGAGGGAGGAAGCCTGGAAGATCTTCTACGGACTCAGGCCACCTGGAGATCAACGCCATCAGGTAAGTGTCTTTACTTATCATACTGCCAATTTATTGGCAACTGCACAGATATCTTAAAGGGCATGTCCTTATAGTGCAGCACCCCCCTAAACCTCATTTTCATTTTACTTACCTTCCCAAAGAGGCCCCTGAAGATACTAAAAACCCAGTCCCTCGCCGATCCTGCTTCCTGGTCACAACTGTCAGTCTAACGGTCCGCCAGTGATGGCAAGGCCAGGAAGCACCACTACTACTACTGTGTGTGCTCAAAACCAGCTCACAACAGCAGCAGAGGCGGCACCCTGGCGGCAAGGGTCCGATCTTGTAATACTTCAGGGAAATCTTTGGGGTAGGTAAGTAAAATGAAAATGGGGTTTGGGGGGATGCTGCACCTATAGGTAAAATTTCATTTTATTAAATTACACAATTGATCATTCCCTTGTTTTCTTTCTGGAAAGGTTCTATCAGCGGAGATGGTCTATGGTCTCCAGTATCTCCACTCGCTTGGAATCATCCATCGGTAGTTTACATTTCTGCAATTACATCTCTCAACTATCCACAGTATTAATATTGTCTCCCTCTTCTACCTACATCCCTGTTTTCTGTAAGGCAGTCAGTGGAACGTTTGGTTGCAATACTCACACTTCCACCTATCGTGCAGAGTTAGTAATTAGTCCAAGGCTAGATTGTTCAGGCAAGCAGTCCCCACACCAGCTTTTTTTGTTGTCAGTGAATTCATTGCATCTCTTTTGCAGGGACATCAAGCCAAAAACATTCTCCTGATGACGATGGACATGTGAGGATCGCCGACTTTGGACTGGTCGTGAGAAACGTCACCAGAGGGGTCACCGGAGTATGCGGAACACTGGACTACAATCGCGCCAAGAGGTGAGGAATTAATTCATTGTATCTAGTTACAGGGAGTTGGTCACAGTGCTGCCAGATATTACCATTTACTAATATGATTTTAAGATGAAATATTTATATAATCTCTCTCTCCTGTTTTCTAGATTCTACAAGGAAAAGAATACGGGTTTTCTGTGGATTTCTGTGTCCTGGGAGTCACAATCTACAGGATGGCTGCTGCTGGAAATTCCCATTTTATGCCAGAGAGGAAAAAGAAGGTGCGAAGATCCATCTGAAGTCCAGACCAACGTATCCAGCAAGGCTCAGCGATGATCTGAAAAGACTTTCGTAGAAAGTGTGTAGCGGATTTTAATAGAAAGCTTGTTATAGTATTTATAACACTTCTCTTGGTAATTTGTATGATACTGGAGGATGTTACTAGTCAGTGTAATTTACCTTGTCTGGTATTAAAAACTGTTAATGTTCTTTCCTATAGCTCCTGGAGAAGAATCCATCTACGTGCCTGGGAACAGCTGGAGACATCAGGCAACATCCCTTCTTCAGTGGAACAGACTGGACCCATCTGGAGAGTGGGGAACCACCGTCCACTTTCCCACCCAGAGACATGGATCAGGGGAAATGCTGGAACCAGCCCATGTCCTTCATGGAGATGCTGAGGATGTCTACAAGCACAGGGAAGCTGCAGGACTTCTCCTTTCTCTGCAACCAGTTTGGCAGGAACAGGTAACATCATCACTTCCTCCGGTAAGAACATCACCCACTCCCCACCTCCTAGCAACAGGTATCACCCTTTATATTATATGTACTTCTTTATTTGTAAGAGTAAGACAGTGGTTTCTCAACTTGTTATCCTTGGAGAACCCTTAAATCAATTTATAATGTCTTAAACTACATAAAAAATATATATTTTTTTTATTTTTAGTCATAAATTTAACAGAATACATAATTCATACAATATAACGACTGACAATAAGATTATTTATATTTGAAAAGCACAGAAATTTATCCCAAGGGTGGATCCGTACAGTTCCTGTCAAAAGGAACTCTCAGTATCCTCTCAGGAAACCCCAGGATTGGAGAACACTGGATTAACATATGATCTTTGTATATAATAATAGTTTTACAACGCTCACTCACACATAATTATATTGTATAATTGTACAGTACATGTGTTATATATGAATAATATTTATGTAGCAGATAGAGGAGAGAGACAGACAGTAAATAGATTTAGATCATGTAGATAGATTAGATATATTATAGACAGACAGACACACACACATATCTATATATACAGATACATTGGTTATATGATAGATATGAGCTAACAAGTACCATTAGTTGCACATATAATATTGTTTATTAATATTGTCATAAATATTGATCCAGGACAAGCCGTTGCCATATTGGAGTCAGGAAGGTTTTTTCCCTTTGATCCATTTTATCAAAGGTTTTTTTGCCTTCCTCTGGATCAGTAGAAATGGTTTTGAAATTAATGGACCTTCTGTCTTTCTTCACTTAATAGTAAATGATAGTCTATAGTTAGATGGATAGTCTAGGTTAGGGACCTGCTCAAGAGTCTACCTTGACGTGGTGGCAGGCTTGTTATCTTTGGCCAAACTATATTACTGGAAGATGCTTGGCACCAAACAGGTCCATGGACCAATTAAAGGGATATTTCTATTTTATCTTTTGGCTAAAGGATAAAACTAAAGGGCTCTCACAAAGTAAAATAATAAGTAATAATCAAGAAAAATAACCACCGGATAATACAGAATTTTAAACAGTGTTACCGGGCAC
This sequence comes from Hymenochirus boettgeri, assembly GCA_019447015.1. Classification (NCBI taxonomy): domain Eukaryota; kingdom Metazoa; phylum Chordata; class Amphibia; order Anura; family Pipidae; genus Hymenochirus; species Hymenochirus boettgeri. The sequence continues at coordinate 176,688,296 of CM033471.1, forward strand.
AGTAATTGATTTAAAAACAGACATGGAGTCCTGAAAAATATCTATCCTGGTGGGTTTATCATTAAACATGTAGTAAAGGGGATTATGATGTATTACTAACCTTACTGGGATGAATGAAATTAATCAGAACTGCCCGTTGCTCATTGGATGTTCCTTAATGGTCTTGTTATTTTTATTATTCTTAATATTTTCAACACTTTGCTATCAGGACAAACAAACAGAGTCAGCACAACAAGGCAAGAAGAGATTGCTAGTAAACTCTATTGTACATATAGTATGAGTTCTACCTGCAGTCATACTTTAATCATCTGCCAGAAAGTCTAAAATTGGTTACACGTGCAGTGGTAAATGTCTCCTACTTCTGCCTTCCCCTTCTATACAGTAAGCACAAGCATCTATGGTAGAGATAGAAAGGACTGGGGAGTTTTGGTCATGTCAGAGAAGGAGCTGTCAGCTGCTGCAATGTGGCTAATAAATTTTACATTAAGAATCTCAGGAATGAGAAACTCTGGTAAATGGTACAGTACCCCTTCCCTTTAACATCTGCACAGACACAAACTGATAAGTGGCACACGTTCCTTAAATCTCTGCATATACACAAACTGGAAGTTTTTTAACACTTTCCTTTAATAAACTCTGTAGAGACACAAACTGTGTCAATGGCATATTTGCCCTTTAACCTCCACATAGACACTAATGGTAAATACCACACTTTCCCTTTAATTCTCTCCATAGACCACAAACTGGTAATTTGGCACACTTCCCCTTTATGATGTAGCCCGGAGCCCCTTGGGATGCACAGGGATGACAAACACTTTGTTTGTCATCCCTGTAATCAGTTTAGTAACATGGGCACAGTTCACTTTGTGAGATTTAGAAGGTCCCTGATGCACTTACTCCCCAGAGAACTCCTGCTAGCTTTAAAAAATAAAAAAAGCCCCGTGTCATAAAGAAATCAATGGTGGAAAACCAATTTTATCCTGATTCATCATAGATTAAAAACATATACCTCTTGTCTTTATAAGAAATTCATACCCAAAAACATACACCTGTGTGAGATTGAAATGATTGCTTTGATACCCCCTCCTCCTCATTCTCTGTGGGCAGACATGCTCAGTTTGCTTTATCCATAGAAAAAGAGAGCTGTCTGATTAGATAATCTTAATCTTCCTGTGCGAAAGTCGAGAAGGGGTTAAATAAGTATCTTTGAGCAGTGATAAACTAGAAAAGCAAGTGGCATATCAGTTTAAAAAGTCTTTTTGTGCATATTAGGATGAATGTAGTTTAGATCATAGTTAAAAACCTTGCACTATATAGACTTGCTAATTCTAAGCTTGTCAATTGACAAAATATCCCAGTGAATAACTGCGTAATAGCCACTAAACTGGGAGAACTCTACAGATTTTTTTACTTACCCACAAGCACTGTCCACCGCTGGCTCTTCTGCAGGTTCTGACTTTCCAGCTTTAATTAAGCTATACATGCATGCGTTGAAGAACGGTGTAGAACATAGCTCCTTTACCTCCCATTCTTCGATTAATGCAAAATTAAAAAAAGTTGACTACTTTCTCAGAGAACTATTTCTTTAAAGGGTATCTCCACCCCTAAACTAAACTTTTTGCCATGTATCAGTCCATCCCATACCACCACTGCCAATTAGTTTTGCAAGAAAATCCTCAGAATCTTACAGACCTTGGATCGACCTTTGAACAGGCACTGCAGGAGAACCATATGGAGCAAGATTTAAGGTAATGATTTTTGAACACTATACAGTGAGTCGGTATGGGGTTAAGTTTAGTTTTGGGTGGAAATGCCCTTTAAGTATAAACTTTGCATTTGACTTGAAAGGTCACATTTCAGAAAGGAATACACCACGGTTACACAGCAGAGCTGTAAAACATTACATTCATAATTCCTAAATAATCAAAACTGCCCGGCATAGATTTGATTCCATTATCTTAAAACCAAAGAATCCTTTATCTGAAAGCAAGATTTCATTGGTTTGTTATTCCACATGGAGGACCACACTTTATATAACTATACATAACTTCCTTGAACCAGTCATATTCCTTTGCCAAGATGTTGACATTACAATCACTGCACTGCACTCCGTATATGATGTCGTTTTCTTCTTGTGTTTCGGTACTGGGTCTTTTGGATGTATCATTGTGTTGTTTGGTTTAAAGCAGACTGGGATACAGTGTTTTTTTGAAAATTGTTCTTAATTTTTTGGGAACCTCTGCTACATATGTGATGACATCACAGATGTGATGCTAAGAATTTGCAAACAATAGTCCTAAGATGTTGGCAAGGTATTTTGCTACTTTGTATGTTACGAGTTGATGCTGCTGACTATAGGTCTTTGTGGGGCCCCTTACTTTTGGATGTGCCTCACCAGGCAGAGGTGATGATACATTGCTCGATCAATGGCTTTATCCTTTTCAAGGTGTTGTAGTAAGTCTGTGACCTTTTTCTTTGTAGCTAATGGTGGGATCCCTTGTTAAAGCCTCATGTGTTGTTATCTGCCAGGAGTGTGGGTACATAATTGCCAACAGATTCTTGTACAAAGTCATTCTGGATTGAGAAAGCGAGTCGGATGTCTACGCGAAATGTCTTCAAGGGCTAAATTTTAAGTCCAGTTTGATCAACTGAATACAACAGAAATACCTAGCCTAGAAAAAGACTCCCTGTCTTTTTCCTTTTATGCCACATTTTCTAGTATTTTACGTTTGTGTATTTCACACTTGTTAAAATGCAATTAAACATTTGTTTTGACAAAAATAATATTATATTTATATTTGTATTATTCATTTATTTTGTAAATTTTGTACTGCAGAATAAAATGAATAAAGAATCACAGAAGAATAATATGACAAAGAATCATAGAAGTAAAGATTTGTATTAATAAAGAAGTAATGAGTCGTATTAAAATAGAATCACAGAATGTAAAGAATCATATTAGTAAAGGTTTTCTAAAGTATATATATAAAAATAAATACGCGCCCATGTAGCTGAATTCTGATGTAAAGAGGCAAATGGAAAGGAAGAAAAAGGCATTTAAAATGTTTAAGTCAGAGGAAACGGAAAAGGCCTTTAGGGATTATAAAAACTGTAACAAGGAGGACAGAAAATGTGGCACCATTAATTAATGGGGATAAGTTAGTTACGGGGGATGCGATAAAGAAAATGGCGATAAAGCAAATGTCTTAAATTTTTCTTTTTTTCTCTGTATTCACTATAGAAGATCCAAATACAGATCATAGAGTAACAATAATGGTATAAAAGATGCAAGTGCAATTGGGTTAACCAAGGATATGGTACAGAAGAACTAAATAAGGTTAATATTAATAAATCTCCTGGACCGGATAAATACATCCTCGGGTACTTAGGAGCTAAGCTCATTTTTATTTAGGCCATTGTTTCTTATTTTTGCAGATTCCCTCATGTCCGGATGTGTGCCTCTGGATTGGAAAAAGACTGTGTTATTCCAATATCAAAAAGGGTAGTCGTTCACAGCCGGGTAATTACAGACCTGTAAGTTTAACTTCATGGTGGGGAAGATCCTGGAAAGTTTAATAAGGGAACATGTTCTAGAATATGTTTAAAGGAATAGTTCAGTGCTAAAAAGAAGTTATGATTTACAGAACAAATAATTGTAACAGATCTCACACCTCTTACCTGTTTCTCTTTGTGATGCTCCTTTCCCCAGTATCTTACTTGGTATAAGCTCCCCCGTGTTCCTCCTCCTGATTTTGTCTCTCTGCCCTTGCCAGATTTGCGACTATGCTGGCTCCTGGTGCATGCGCATTGAGAGGCCACTGTAGTCGTCAATCAGTGACCTCTCTTAGCGTGCATGCAACTGGGAGAGTGCATAGTGCTGATACATGTGTGCGTCATGATAGGTACAGGTACGCGCGCGAGTGAAACAGGACCCTGTGGCAGGATTTAAAGAAGGGAATCGGGGACTCGTAGACTGGCAGAAGGAGGCAGACTGAGTGAGTTGAGTGCTGTGGCCTGGAGTTAACCTCATATTTAAATTGTCGGGATGAAAGAGACAGAGAGAGAGAAGATTTTTACTAATATGGGATAAAGTAAAAGCTTAAAAGTTTAAATAAATTGATAGACAGACCAACAATAATAAAAGATATATTTAAATAGATAGATAGACATGTAGATAGATTAGTAGTAGGTAGATAGATAGATAGATAGAGAGATAGATAGATAGATAGATAGATAGATAGATAGATAGATGATGATAGATAGCAAGTTAGATAGATAGATAGTATAGATATATATGATAGATAGATAGATAGATAGATAGATAGATAGATAGATAGATAGATAGATAGGATAGATAGCAGAGTTAGTAAGTAGATAGATAGATATATAGGCAGGTTAGATAGATAGATAGATAGATAGCAGAGTTAGATAGATAGATAGATGATAGATAGATAGATCGATTTAGATAGATAGATAGCAGAGTTAGATAGAAAAATAGATAGATAGATGAGATGATAGATACAAGTTAGATATAGATAGATAGATATCAGTAATAGATAGATAGATAGATAGATAGATAGATAGATATAGATAGATAGATAGATAGATAGATAATGATAGATAGATAGATAGATAGATAGATAGATAGATAGATAGATAATAGATAGATAGATGATAATAGATAGATAGATAGATAGATAGATAGCAGAGTTAGGTAATATAGAAGATAGATAGATAGATAGATAGATAGATAGATAGATAGATAGATAGATAGATAGATAGATAGATAGATATAGATTATGATCGCAGAGTTAGATAAATAGATAGATAATAGATAGATAGATAGATAGATAGACGACAGACAGATAGATAGACAGACCGACAGACAGACAACAAACAATAGATAGATGCAGAGTAGTAGATAGATCAGAGTAGATGATAGATAGCAGAGTTAGATAGATAGATAGATAGATAGATAGATAGATAGATAGATAGCAGATAGATAGATAGACCTGATTTTGTCTCTCTGCCCTTGCCAGATTTGCGACAATGCTGGCTCGTGGTGCATGCGCATTGAGAGGCCCACTGTAGTCGTCAATCAGTGACCTCTCTTAGCGTGCATGCAACTGGGAGAGTGCATAGTGCTAACTCGATAGAGATAGTAGATGATAGATAGCAGAGTTAGATAGATAGATAGATAGACAGACAGACAGACAGACAGACAGACAGATAGATAGCAGAGTTAGATAGATAGATAGCAGAGTTAGATAGATAGATAGCAGAGTTAGATAGATAAATAGCAGTTTAGATAGATAGATAGATAGATAGCAGAGATAGATAGATAGATAGATAGATAGCAGAGTTAGATAGATAGATAGATAGATGATAGATGATAGATAAGATAGATAGACAGACAGACAGACAGACAGACAGACAGACAGACAGACAGATAGATAGATAAGCAGAGTTAGATAGACAGATAGCCAGAGTTAGATAGATATAGCAGAGTTAATAGATAGATAGATAGATAGATAGATAGCAGAGTTAGTTAGATAGATAGATAGATAGATAGATAGATAGATAGATAGATAGTATAGATAATAGATAGATAGATGATATCAGAGTTAGATAGATAGATAGATAGATAGAAGTCAGATAAGCATAATAGATGATTAGATAGATCGATAGATAGATAGATAGATAGATAGATAGATAGATGTAGATAGTAGATAGATAGATGGCAGAGTGTATGATAGATAGATAGATAGATAGACAACAGACGACCAGACAGATAGAAGAGTTAGATAGATAGATATATAGATAGAATATATAGATAGATAGATAGATAGATAGATAGATAGATAGATAGATAGATATAGATTAGTAATAGCAGATAGATAGAAGATGATAGATAGATAGATAGTAGATAGATAGATAGATAGATAGATAGATAGATAGGATAGATCTATATGAGTTAATAGATAGATAGATAATAGATGATAGATAGATAGATAGATAATAGATGATAGATAGATATAGCAGAGTTAGATAGTAGATAGATTTATAAGTAGACGGACAGAATGTTCCAAGGCACTCTCAGGTCTTGTTCATTTAGATAGATAGATAGACGGACCGAACGAGAGATAGATAGATAGAAGATAGATAGATAGATGGACAGAACGAGAGATAGATAGATAGATAGATAGATAGATAGATAGATAGATAGAAAGAGAGAGAGAGAGAGAGAGACTAACTTTATTTATGGCATACTTATCCTTAAAGGAATAGTTCTGTGCTGAAAACAACTTAGGCTGGGTACAGACTGTTCATATTACACTATGCACTATGAAATGGGAAAGGGCTATGTGCGATGAGATGACTGTTTGGTATCTACACTATGCCACTGAAAGTGATGCACAGGCACTATGAAATGGGAAGGGCTATGTCGATGGATGACTGTTTGGTATCTACACTATGCCACAGTGAAAGTGATGCACAGGCACTATGAAATGGGAAAGGGCTGTACATCATGGATGTCTGTCTCCACCTACACTACTTATGCCACACTGAAGTGATGCACAGGCCCTATGAAATGGGAAAGGGCTATGTGCGATGGATGACTGTTTGGTATCTACACTATGCACAGTGAAAGTGATGCACAGGCACTATGAATGGAAAGGCAAGGGCTGTACATCATGGATGTCTGTCTCCTACCTACACTACTATGCTACACTGAAACCGATGCACAGGCTCTATGGGAAAGGGCTGTACACAGTTACACAAACACACTGACAGACTCACACATATACACAAACACACTAATAGACTCACACATATACACAAACACACTGACAGACTCACAGTTACACACATACAACTCCTTGCAGATGTGTCCAAGGGTGGAATCGAATTCAGTGTCTTTGCAACTTTTAATCCTGTAATGTCTTGTCTAAGTGATAAAGTTACTATTATATGTACCTGCCAATACCTCTCAACTCCTAAGCGGCACAACCAGCCATGTCCCTACACCCACTGGCTATACCCCAGAATTTGTAGTTTTCTCCACCACTGGACCAAACTTGCAGAAAATTTTCCCAGTGAAACTATACCACAGCGGGTTAACAAAAAAATTAAGATTTTGCCTGTGCTTATTAATTTAAAAAAACTATATAATCCTATTAAAACTAAAAATACAAGACAGGAAAGGAATATTTCCAGATGTCTTTAGGTAAGTTTTATTCACAAGCATTGGGCACCAGATCACATGATCATCTGCTCCAGACACTAGTCATGTCCTGTCACCAACTGTCATCTTGGCAGTTGAGCTTTGGTGTTTTTGGTGGTGGATTGCTCAATTTGCTCTTGAGAGATTTTGTGATTTGGCGATTTATTGCGATTTGGCAGTTATTATAGAGACAAAAGAAGAAAAGTCAACGAGTACATCTCGACTGAGAAGAAGACAAGAGTAACATCTCGACTGAGAAGAAGACAAAGAGTAACATCTCGACTCAGAAGAAGACAAAGAGTACATCTCGACTGAGAAGACAAAGAGTACATCTCGACTGAAGAAAAAGTCGACTTTAACATCTCGACTGAGAAGAAAGGTCGACAGAGTAACTCTCGACTGAGAAAAGTTCACAGAGTAACATCTCGCCTGAGAATAAATGTCGACGAGTAACATCTCGACTGAGAGAAATATCGACAGAGTTACATCTCGACTAGAAAAATATCGACAGAGTAACATCTCGACGGAAAAAATAGTCGACGAGTAACATCTCACTGAAAGAAATAGTCGACAGAGTAACCACCTCTCTAAGGAAAGATTAGAGGAGACAATTGCAGAAGCCATGGAGAGACGACCCTGCAGAGACACCTGGAGAGGAAATGAGGATGATAGTGACTATTTAGATATTTCATTCTCACAGCTCTGTCCCCACCTAGTAAAAACTAATGATGTCAATCCTGTGCCCTGGTAGCTCCCCCTTTCTGTGGTGTAGTTTTCTATTAAACTAACTGACCCATCTACAATAACTACAAGAAAGCAAATATGACAACAGGGGTTTAAATATTAATATTAAAGGGAATGGTTCTGAAAAAAATGATTTTCTCAATCTATTTAGAAACGTGTAGAGCAAGGAGCAATTACTCTGAGGTATATGTATGCCTTTAATCTAGTACTAGAGTGAAATCAAGCAAACCAACTGTCAAAACTGCACACAGCATACCAACTGTCAAAACCGCTGTCACCATGCCACTACAGCAGGAGAGTTTATAATAATAATGGACTTGATTTACAGCTGATAGGGACGATCACCAAAAAAGGTACAGTGGGTTGGGAAAATGATACTTTCCAGTATATATGCCCTTTAAGGTAGTGGAAACACCTAGGCCTAACACCCATCAATTGGGTCCTAGACTGAGCTGCCATTTGGGCTCCTTTGCCGGGTTGCACTGGACTATTGGGGCCCACCAGGGATCAAAGACCAGTGGCTCACCAGGATTAGTTTAGGATCCCACCTAAAATTTTATATCTTATTATCACTTATTTATACATATTTATATTCCTCCTACTTACTCCTATTTTTATTAAAATCATTTCTTACCATCCCTTGGCTCTATATTTAAATTTTAGCATTGTTCTCAATATTTTGGGTGAATGGGCTGTGGGCCCACCAGGAGATCCCCCTGTAATACTATGGGCCAGTCCAACACCGCATTATTTTGTTTTATAATCTTGTATTGTATTGGCTGTAGTACTGTAGCATAGCAGGGCCCCTGATGTTTACGGGCCCTAGGCAGGTGCATTGTGGACTATCCTGCTCTGTTTAAGACTGACTCCTGAATCCTCTTTAATCCTCAGTGTCTAATCATCACACTGTAGACTAAGTCAAAAAATTCTCCTCTATATCCATAATATTTTTGAAAACTTAATTAACCAATCAATTATTAAGATTCAAATATGTCTTAATATGGGCTATTTTATAATGCTATTTCTCCTTCATATAAAGGTGCTTGCCGTGAAGAAACTCTGCATGGATTGTGAAACCTTTCCCGATGGACGTCCGAATTACAGGTTTCACACCAAGCTGGGAAAGGTGCGTATGGGAAAAGATGCTGGGCTTCTTTTTATTTCCAGGAAGGAGTTTGTGGCCATGAAGATCCTGAAGAAGGAAGAAAATCTGGAGGAGGCCCCAGCTTATGGGAGAGAGGCACGCGTACTGCGAGCGGTGGCTGGATGCCCCTTCATGTGCCACGTTTAATGCCACCTCCAGACGCAGGTATGGCAACTGTTTGTGTTGGAAGGCAGTGTAACCAGTTCCATCAATAAGTTATGTTTTAAGAGAGCGCTGAATATAATGTTCTGTCCGTCTGGGTGTAATCTAAAAACTGGTAACATTATCAGCCTTATTATCAATCACATTATTTCTTCACTGATGTGTCGACCCACTTCATATTAAACAGTTTGTAATATGGTCCCATGTGTAAAGGAAAGGATTAGAATATGTTCTGTCCCATCCGTCTCTCATTGTGTATTAAACACCTCAACTAAATGCCGCACTGGAAGCAATACTGTAGAATACAAGACGCCTCCCTGGTTTTTTGTTATTTGTTGCCATCCATATTTCTATTTGTTGTAATTATTATTTAGTGTATAATCACATATTGCATTGGTCTATTTTGGACCATCTATTTAATGTTTCCCTGTCTTTGTACGCAGAGGAATGTTTTTTTCGTCATGGAGTTTGCCGGAGGAGGAAGCCTGGAAGATCTTCTACAGGACTCAGGCCACCTGGAGATCAACGCCATCAGGTAAGTGTCATTTACTTATCATACTGCCAATGTATTGGCAACTGCACAGATATCTTAAAGGGCATGTCCTTATAGGTGCAGCACCCCCCTAAACCTCATTTTCATTTTACTTACCTTCCCCAAAGAGGCCCCTGAAGATACTAACAAAACCCAGTCCCTCGCCGATCTGCTTCCTGGTCACAACTGTCAGTCTAAGGTACGCCAGTGATGGCAAGGCCAGGAAGCACCACTACTACTGTGTGTGCTCAAAACCAGCTCACAACAGCAGCAGGAGGGCACCCTGGCGGCAAGGGTCCGATCTTGTAATATCTTCAGGGAATCTTTGGGTAGGTAAGTAAAATGAAAATGGGTTTGGGGGGATGCTGCACCTATAGGTAAAATTTCATTTTATTAAATTACACAATTGATCATTCCCTTGTTTTCTTTCTGGAAAGGTTCTATTCAGCGGAGATGGTCTATGGTCTCCAGTATCTCCACTCGCTTGGAATCATCCATCGGTAAGTTTAATTTCTGCAATTACATCTCTCAACTATCCACAGTATTTAATGTGATCTCCCCTTCCTACCTACATCCACTGTTTTCTGTAAGGCAGTCAGTGGAACGTTTGTTGCAATACTCACACTTCCACCTATCGTGCAAGTTAGTAATTAGTCCAAGGCTAGATTGTTCAGGCCAGCAGTCCCACACAACCGTTTTTTGTTGTCAGTGAATTCATTTCATCTCTTTTGCAGGGACATCAAGCCAGAAAACATTCTCCTGATGACGATGGACATGTGAGGACGCCGACTTTGGACTGGTCGTGGAGAACGTCACCAGAGGGGTCACCGGAGTATGCGGAACCTGGACTACATCGCCCCAGAGGTGAGGAATTAATTCATTGTATCTAGTTACAGGGAGTTGGTCACAGTGCTGTCAGATATTACCATTTTACTAATATGATTTTAAGATGAAATATTTATATAATCTCTCTCTCTGTTTTCTAGATTCTACAAGGAAAGAATACGGGTTTTCTGTGGATTTCTGGTCCTTGGGAGTCACAATCTACAGGATGGCTGCTGGAAGATTCCCATTTTATTGCGGAGAGGAGGAAAAGAGGTGCGAAGATCATCTGAAGTCCAGACCAACGTATCCAGCAAGGCTCAGCGATGATCTGAAAGACTTTCGAGAAAGGTGTGTAGCAGGATTTTATAAGAAAGCTTGTTATAGTATTTATAACACTTCTCTTGGTAATTTGTATGATACTGGAGGATGTTACTAGTCAGTGTAATTACCTTGTCTGGTATTAAAAACTGTTAATGTTCTTTCCTATAGCTCCTGGGAAGAATCCATCTACGTGCCTGGGAACAGCTGGAGACATCAGGCACAATCCCTTCTTCAGTGGAACGACTGGACCCATCTGGAGAGTGGGGAACCACCGTCCACTTTCCCACCCAGAGACATGGATCAGGGAAATGCTGGAACCAGCCCATGTCCTTCATGGAGATGCTGAGGATGTCTACAAGCACAGGGAAAGCTGCAGGACTTCTCCTTTCTCTGCAACCAGTTGGCAGGAACAGGTAATCATCACTTCCTCCGGTAAGAACATCACCTCCCACCCCCTCCTCAGCAACAGGTATCACCCTTTATATTATTGTATCTTCTTTATTTGTAAGAGTAAGACAGTTTTCTCAACTTGTTATCCTTGGAGAACCCTTAAATCAATTTATAATGTCTTAAACTACAAAAAAATATATATAATTTTTTTATTTTTAGTCATAAATTTAACAGAATACATAATTCATACAATATAACAGACTGATCAATAAGATTATTTATATTTGAAAAGCACAGAAATTTATCCCAAGGGTGGATCCGTACAGTTCCTGTCAAAAGAAACTCTCAGTATCCTCTCAGGAAACCCCAGAGTGGAGAACACTGGATTAACATATGATCATTTGTATAATAATAATGTTTTTAACACGCTCACTCACACATAATTATATTGTATTTTGTACAGTACATGTGTTTATATATGAATAAATATTTATGTAGCAGATAGAGGAGAGAGACAGACAGTAAATAGATTGTATGTATGTAGATAGATTAGATATATATAGACAGACAGACACACCACATATCTATATATACAGATACATTGGTTAATATGTGATATGAGCTAACAAGTAGCCATTAGTTGCACATATAATATTGTTTATTAATATTGTCATTTAATATTGATCCAGGGACAAGCCATTTGCCATATTGGAGTCAGGAAGGTTTTTTCCCTTTGATCCATTTTATCAAAGGGTTTTTTTGCCTTCCTCTGGATCAGTGAAATTGGTTGAAATTAATGGACCTTCTGTCTTTCTTCAACCTTAATAGTAAATGATAGTCTATAGTTAGATGGATAGTCTAGGTTAGGGACCTGCTCAGAGAGTCTACCTTGACGTGGTGGCAGGCTGTTATCTTTTGGCCAAAACTATTTACTGGAAGATGCTGTGGCACCAAACAGGTCCATGGACCAATATAAGGGATATTTCTTATTTTATCATTTTTTGGCTAAAGGATAAAACTAAAGGGCTCTCACAAAGTAAATAATAAAGTCATAAAGTCAAAGAAAATAACCACCGGATAATACAGACATTTAAAACAGTGTTACCGAGGCACAGTAATGATTTAAAAACAGACATGGAGTCCTGAAGAAATATCTATCCTGGTGGGTTTATCAATTAAACATGTAGTATAGGGGATTATGATGTATTACTACACCTTACTGGATAGAATGAAATTAATCAGAACTGCCCGTTGCTCATTGGATGTTCCTTAATGGTCTTGTTATTTTATTATTCTTAATATTTTCAACACTTTGCTATCAGGACAAACAAACAGAGTCACACAACAAGGCAGAAGAGATTGCTAGTAAACTCATTGTACATTATAGTATGAGTTCTACCTGCAGTCATACTTTTATCATCTGCCAGAGGTCTAAAATTGGTTACAGTGCAGTGGTAAAATGTCTCTACCTCTGCCTTCTCCTTCTATACAGTAAGCACAAGCATCATGGTAGAGATAGAAAGGACTGCTGGGAGTTTTGGTCATGTCAGAGAAAGAGCTGTCAGCTGCTGCAATTGTGGCTAAATTAAATTTTACATTAAAGAATCTCAGGAATGAGAAACTCTGGTAAATGGTACAGTACCCCCTTCCCTTTAACATCTGCACAGACACAAACTGATAGTGGCACACGTTCCTTAAATCTCTGCAAATACACAAACTGGAAGTTTTTTACACTTTCCCTTTTAAACTCTGTAGAGACACAAACTGGTCAATGGCATATTTGCCCTTTAACCTCCACATAGACACTAACTGGTAAATAGCACACTTTCCCTTTAATCTCTCCATAGACACAAACTGGTAATTTGGCACACTTCCCCTTTATGATGTAGCCCGGAGCCCCTTGGGATGCACAGGGATGACAAACACTTTGTTTGTCATCCCTGTAATCAGTTAGTAACATGGGCACAGTTCACTTTGTGAGATTTAGAAGGTCCCTGATGCACTTACTCCCCAGAGAACTCCTGCTAGCTTAAAAAAATAAAAAAAGCCCCGTGTCATAAAGAAATCAATGGTGGAAAACCAATTTTATCCTGATTCATCAATAGATTAAAACATATACCTCTTGTCTTTATAAGAAATTCATACCCAAAAAACATACCCTGTGTGAAGATATGAATGATTTGCTTTGATACCCCCTTCCTCCTCATTCTTCTGTGGGACAGACATGCTCAGTTTGCTTTAATCCATAGAAAAAGAGAGCTGTCTGATTAGATAATCTTAATCTTCCTGTGCGAAAGTCGAGAAGGGGTTAAAATAAGTATCTTTGAGTAGTGATAAACTAGAAAAGCAAGTGGCATATCAGTTTAAAAAGCCTTTTTGTGCATATTAGGATGAATGTAGTTTAGATCATAGTTAAAACCTTGCACTATAATAGACTTGCTAATTCTAAGCTTGTCAATTGACAAAATATCCCAGTGAATAACTGCGTAATAGCCACTAAACTGGAGAACTCTACAGATATTGTTTTACTTACCACAAGCACTGTCCCACCGCTGGCTCTTCTGACAGGTTCTGACTTTCCAGCTTTAATTAAGCTATAACATGCATGCGTTGAAGAACGGTGTAAGACATAGCTCCTTTACCTCCCATTCTTCGATTAATGCAAGAATTAAAAAAATTGACTACTTTCTCAGAGAACTATTTCTTTAAAGGGTATCTCCACCCCTAAACTAAACTTTTTGCCATGTACAGTCCATCCCATACCACCACTGCCAAGTTAGTTTTGCAAGAAAATCCTCAGATCTTACAGACCTTGGATCGACCTTTGAACAGGCACTGCAGGAGAACCATATGGAGCAGAGATTTAAAGGTATGATTTTTGAACACTATACAGTGAGGTCGGTATGGGGTATATTTAGTTTTGGGGTGGAAATGCCCTTTAAGTATAAACTTTGCATTTGACTTGAAAGGTCACATTTCAGAAAGGAATACACCACGGTTACACAGCAGAGCTGTAAAACATTACATTCATAATTCCTAAATAATCAAAACTGCCCGGCATAGATTTGATTCCATTATCTTAAAACCAAAGAATCCTTTATCTGAAAGCAAGATTTCATTGGTTGTTTATTCCACATGGAGGACCACACTTTATATAACATATACATAACTTCCTTGAACCAGTCATATTCCTTTGCCAAGATGTTGACATTACAATCACTGCACTGCACTGTATATGATGTCGTTTTTCTTGTGTTTTCGGTACTGGGTCTTTTGGATGTATCATTGTGTTGTTTGGTTTAAAGCAGACTGGGATACAGTGTTTTTTGAAAATTGTTCTTAATTTTTTGGGAACCTCTGCTACATATGTGATGACATCACAGATGTGATGCTAGAATTTGCAAACAATAGTCCTAGATGTTGGCAAGGTATTTTGCTACTTTGTATGTTACAGAGTTGATGCTGCTGACTATAGGTCTTTGTGGGGCCCCTTACTTTGTGGATGGCCTCACCAGGCAGAGGTGATGATACATTTCTCGATCAATGGCTTATCCTTTTCAAGGTGTTGTAGTAAGTCTGTGACCTTTTTCTGTAGCTAATGGTGGGATCCCTTGTTAAAGCCTCATGTGTTGTTATCTGCCAGGAGTGTGGGTACATAATTGCCAACAGATTCTTGTACAAGTCATTCTGGATTGAGAAAGCGAGTCGGATGTCTACGAAATGTCTTCAAGGGCTAAATTTTAAGTCCAGTTGATCTAACTGAATACAACAGAAATACCTAGCCTAGAAAAGACTCCCTGTCTTTTTCCTTTTATGCCACATTTTCTAGTATTTTCGTTTGTATTTCACACTTGTTAAAATGCAATTAAACATTGTTTTGACAAAAAAATATATATATTTATATTTGTATTATTCATTTATTTTGTAAATTTTGTACTGCAGGAATAAAATGAATAAAGAATCACAGAAGAATAATATGACAAAGAATCATAGAAGTAAAGATTTGTATTAATAAAGAAGTAATGAGTCGTATTAAAATAGAATCACAAAAGTAAAGAATCATATTAGTAAGGTTTTCTAAAGTATATATATAAAAATAAATACGCGCCCATGTAGCTGAATTCTGATGTAAAGAGGCAAATGGAAAGGAAGAAAAAGGCATTTAAAATGTTTAAGTCAGAGGAAACGGAAAAGGCCTTTAGGGATTATAAACTGTAACAAGGAGGACAGAAAATGTGGCACCATTAATTAATGGGGATAAGTTATTACGGGGGATGGCGATAAAGAAAATGGCGATAAAGCAAATGTCTTAAATTTTTCTTTTTTTCTCTGTATTCACTATAGAAGATCCAAATACGATATCATAGAGTAACAATAATGGTATAAAAGATGCAAGTGCAATTTGGTTAACCAAGGATATGGTACAGAAAGAACTAAATAAGGTTAATATTAATAAATTCCTGGACCGGATAAATACATCCTCGGGTACTTAGGGAGCTAAGCTCATTTTATTTAGGCCATTGTTTCTTATTTTTGCAGATTCCCTCATGTCCGGATGTGTTGCCTCTGGATTGGAAAAAGACTGATGTTTTCAATATTCAAAAAGGGTAGTCGTTCACAGCCGGGTAATTACAGACCTGTAAGTTTAACTTCAATGGTGGGGAAGATCCTGGAAAGTTTAATAAGGGAACATGTTCTAGAATATGTTAAAGAAATAGTTCAGTGCTAAAAAGAAGTTATGATTTACAGAACAAATAATTGTAACAGATCTCACACCTCTTACCTGTTTCTCTTTGTGATGCTCCTTTCCCCAGTATCTTACTTGGTATAGCTCCCCCGTTTTCCTCCTGATTTTGTCTCTCTGCCCCTTGCCAGATTTGCGACTATGCTGGCTCCGTGGTGCATGCGCATTGAGAGGCCACTGTAGTCGTCAATCAGTGACCTCTCTTAGCGTGCATGCAACTGGGAGAGTGCATAGTGCTGATACATGTTGCGTCATGATAGGTACCAGGTACGCGCGCGAGTGAAACAGGACCCTGTGGCAGGAGTTAAGAGGGAATCGGGGACTCGTAGACTGGCAGAAGGAGGCAGACTGAGTGAGTTGAGTGCTGTGCCTGGAGTTAACCTCATATTTAAATTGTCGGGATGAAAGAGACAGAGAGAGAGAGATTTTTACTAATATGGGAGTAAAGTAAAAGCTTAAAAGTTTAAATAATTGATAGACAGACCACAACAAAGATAAAGATATTTAAATAATAGATAGACATGTAGATAGATTGGTAGGTAGGTAGATAGATAGATAGATAGATAGATAGATAGATAGATAGATAGATAGATAGATAGATAGATAGATAGATAGATAGCAAAGTTTAGATATATGATAGATAGATAGATAGATAGATATATAGATAAGATAGATAGATAGATAGATAGATAGATTAGATAGAATAAGATATATGATACAGAGTTAGTAGATAGTATATAGATATAATAGCAAGTTTAGATAGATAGATAGATAGATAGCAGAGTTAGATAGATAGATAGATAGATAGATAGATCGATAGATAGATGATAGATACAGAGTTAGATAGATAAGATAATAGATAGATAGATAGATAGCAGAGTTAGATAGATAGATAGATTAGATAGCAGAGTTAGATAGATAGATAGATAGATAGATGATAGATAGCAGAGTTAGATAGATAGATAGATAGATAGATAGATAGATAGATAGATTGATAGATAGATATATAATAGATAGATAGATAGATAGATAGATAGAATAGATAGATAGATGATATAGTATAGAAGATAGCAGAGTTAGGTAATATATAGTAGATAGATAGATAGATAGATAGATAGCTAGATAGATAGATAGATAGATAGATAGATAGATAAGATATAGATAAGATAGATGCAGAGTTAGATAATAGATAGATGATAGATAGATAGATAGATAGATAGACAGACAGACAGATAGATATGACAGACACACAGACAGACTACAAACATGATAGATAGCAAGTAGATAGATAGATGCAGAGTTAGATAGATAGTAGCAGAGTTAGATAGATGATAGATAGATAGATAGATAATAGATAGATCAACAAGATAGTAGATAGACCTGATTTTGTCTCTCTGCCCCTGCCAGATTTGCGACAATGCTGGCTCCGTGGTGCATGCGCATTGAGAGGCCACTGTAGTCGTCAATCAGTGACCTCTCTTAGCGTGCCATGCAACTGGGAGAGTGCATAGTGCTAACTCGATAGATAGATAGATAGATAGATAGCAGAGTTAGATAGATAATAGATAGACAGACAGACAGACAGACGACAGACAGATGATAAGCAGAGTTAGATAGATAATAGCAGAGTTAGATAGATAGATAGCAGAGTTAAGATAGATAAATAGCAGAGTTAGATAGATAGATAGATAGATAGCAGAGATAGATAGATAGATAGATAGATAGCAGAGTTAGATAGATAGATAGATAGATAGATAGATAGATAGATAGATAGATAACAGACAGACAGACAGACAGACAGACAGACAGACAGACAGATAGATAGATAGCGAGTTAGATAGACAGATAGCAGAGTTAGATAGATAGATAGCAGAGTTAAATATAGAGATAGATAATAGATAGCATAAGAGTTAGTTAGATAGATAGATAGATAGATAAAATAGATGAATTAGATAAGATAGAATAGATAGATAGATAGATACAGAGATGATAGATAGTATAGATAGATAGATAGAGTAGATAGATAGATAGCATAGATAGATAGATAGATAGATGATAGATAGATAGTATAGATAGATAGATAGATAGATAGATAGATCGATAGATAGATAGATAGATAGACAGAGTTAGTTAGATAGATAGATAGATAGATAGATAGAAATACAGACAGACAGCTAGAAGAGTTAGATAGATAGATAGATAGATAGATATATAGATAGATAGATTAGATAGATAGATGATAGATGATGATAGATAATGTAGATAGATAGAGAGTTAAGATGATAGATAGATGATAGATAGATATAGATAGATAGATGATAGATAAGATCGATAGATATAGCAAGTAGATATAGATAGTAGTATAGATAATAGATCAGATAATGATAGATAGATAGATCGATAGCAGAGTTAGATAATAGATAGATTTATAGTAGCGGACAGAATGTCCAAGGCACTCTCAGGTCTTGTTCATTTAGATAGATAGATAGACGGACCGAACGAGAGATAAGATAGAAGATAGATAAAGATGACAACGAGAGATAGATGATATAGAAGAAATGATAGATAGATAGTAGAAAGAGAGAGAGAGAAGAGAGAGACTTACTTATTTTATGGCATACTTATCCTTTAAAGGAATAGTTCTGTGCTGAAAACAACTTAGGCTGGGTACAGACTGTTCATATTACCACTATGCACTATGAAATGGGAAAGGGCTATGTGCGATGGATGACTGTTTGGTATCTACACTATGCCACACTGAAAGTGATGCACAGCACTATGAAATGGGAAAGGGCTATGTGCGATGGATGACTGTTTGGTATCTACACTATGCCACAGTGAAAGTGATGCACAGGCACTATGAAATGGGAAAGGGCTGTACATCATGGATGTCTGTCTCCTACCTCACTACTATGCCACACTGAAAGTGATGCACAGGCCCTATGAAATGGGAAAGGGCTATGTGCGATGGATGACTGTTGGTATCTACACTATGCCACAGTGAAAGTGATGCACCAGGCACTATGAAATGGGAAAGGGCTGTACATCATGATGTCTGTCTCCTACCTACACTACTATGCTACACTGAAACCGATGCACAGGCTCTATGGGAAAGGGCTGTACACAGTTACACAAACACACTGACAGACTCACACATATACACAAACACACTAATAGACTCACACATATACACAAACACACTGACAGACTCACAGTTACACACTGCTATATAGAAACATAGAAAGTAAACATTAACATATACATTTTATTTCCTTAATCAGTACCAAGTGAAGTGTAAGTTGTCTGTAAGTAATACTTAGTTCAGTAATGAGTTGTGTTAATTTTCCCCTCTCTGTCTGCCAGTAAACTCTATCTGATGCAGCAAAAAAACAGTGCACGTGAAGAGAGGGAAAGTCTATAAGTCTATTAGTCATGGGGTCAAAAGGGGCGGGGTTATAACATGTCAGTACAGCAAATAGTCAACAAGCAGTGCAGAGTGAAGGACACTCCCACCAAAAACAAGCAGAACTTTACAAGCTGATTGCAGAGGCTACAAGCAGAATTTTTTCACAAGAAAGGGATCCTGGGGGCTGGGGCACAGGGGGTTTTATTATACTGAAGTTTGTAAAATATGTCATTTCTGAGAGAACACTTCCTTTAAAGGACTGGCATTATAAGTAGTAACCAGCATGGATTTAGGAGGAATAGATCTTGTCAAACTAACTTGCTTGGCTTTTATGAGGAAGTAAGCAGAAATTTTTCACTGTGAGAATGGTAAAGCTATGGAACTGTCTTCCAGTGGACGTTGTTATGGCAGGTTCATTGGTCAGTTTAAAAAAAAACTGGATGAGATTCTGCAAACAAGGAAGGTTGCAAGTTACTGGTAAGAGAAGAAAAGTAGAGCTGTGATACCTTTTATTAGCTTACTAGATAAAAAAAATTTAGCAAGCTTTCGGGAGTCCTAAGCCCCCTTCATCAGGCTGGATGGTAACATCTAAATCTATGTGTGCAGTTCCTATTCCTCTAGTAGCTGTATCATTAGGACGTGGCAGGACGTCCGGACACCAGCACCACAGAAGAAGTCTATATAGTACATGCTAGTGCTTGCGGAGTGTATTTTTTATATACCCCATACAGTAATAGCCATACTGGATTTGGCTATTACTGTATGGGAATTCTTCTGTCCTTTTAAAAGGTAACTAAAGCCTTTTCCTTGGCATTTGTAGTTTCTAAACATCTGTAGTGGCTCTGTAACCTGAGCCTCCACAGAGGTATAATGGTATCTTATCTTACCAGTCCCACAAGACCGGACACGCGCCTTCCCTGCTCCTCCATTGAAGTAGTTTGGCATAGCTTACGTAACAACCTGCCCGCGCATGCTCCATTGCTATTTCTTTGCGGTGTCATTCCATTAAATGAGAATTAGCGATGTGACCCGAGTATAAACCAAGGCAATGTTTTAGGCTTATTTTTAAACCTAAAAACCTCAGCTTATACTCGAGAATATACGGTATATAAAATTTAACGCTCCCGATCATTGCCTAGCAACCGAGGTCGTCAGAGGGGAGCGAGGTCACGGAAGCTGATTAATCATTGGTAACATTCTAAAGGCTTGTACACACACACAATGTGCGCACCGAGCCATGATCTGACCACTACCCGCGACAACCGGGTGCTCGGTTGTTGGTGTTCGGTGTATGGGGCCGTGGCTCAGGCGTACATGTGTATAGTATAGTATTTGTATAGTATTTGAGGTTGAATAAAGACATACGTCCATCCAGTCCAACCCATCTAGCAATATCCTCATTTCCTGCCTAACTGTTGATCCAGAGGAAGGTAAAAAAAAAAAACACCAAAATTATGAAGGGGAAAAAAAATCCTGACTCCAAGTGGCAATCGGAAATTTCCCTGGATCAACTGTACTTTATGTATCAATACCAGCCACTGGAAGACAGTTCCATAGCTTTACCGTTCTCACAGTGAAAAACCCTTTCCGAACTTGAAGACTAAACCTTTTTTCTTCAAGTCTTAAGGGATGTCCTCGTTTCCTCTGACATGTTCTATTGGTGAACAATGCCCCAGATAGTTTATTGTATGGCCTGTTAATGTATTTATACACAGTAATCATATCCCCACGCTAGCGCCTTTTCTTCAGCGTACATAATTGTAACCTATCCAGTCTCTCTTCATATTCAAGCTCCCCAATCCCCTTTTTAATTTAGTTGCCCTTCTCTGAACCCTTTCCATTTTAAGATGTCCTTTTTGTACACAGTATTCCAAAATTGCACTGCATATTCCAAATGAGGTCTTACCAATGCTTTGTAAAGAGGGAGAATTACATTTTCCTCCCTTGAATCTATACCTCTCTTTATACAAGACAATGGCTCTGGCTGTTGCCATCTGGCACTGCTTGCTACCTTTAATTTTGTTATCCACCAAAACTCCAAGACCCCTTTCCAACAGGGATTCACTTTATACAGAGCCATTTATAGTATAAGCAGCACAAGGATTTTTAAGCCCAAAATGCATCACCTTACATTTCTCAACATTGAATCTCATCTGCCACTTAGCAGCCCAATGTGACAATCTATCTAGATCCCCCTGCAACGATTGCACATCCTCTGAAGTTTTTAATGGTCGACAAAGTTTTGTGTGGTCAGCAAACACAGAAACCTTGCTGACAATACCCACTTCAAAATCATTAATAAATAGATTAAATAGAAGTGGCCCCAACACAGAACCCTGTAGCACCCCATTTAGCACTTTAGTCCATAATGATGCAGCCCCATTAACAACTACTCTCTGCACCCTATTCAATAACAAATTTTCTATCCATGTACAAATGTGACTCCCCAGACCTACAGACCTTAGCTTATACATTAGTCGCCTATGGGGCAGTGGCGGCTCCAGCTCCAGAATTTTCCAGGGGCACAACATGGGCACAAAGGCTAACAAATGGGGCACATTAAACAAACACCAGTAATCTGTCAGTATAATGTAAGGTGTACTAAACAGCTATTACCATCTATCTATCTATCCTTCTATCTATCCTGCATCTATCTATCTATCCATCCATTATCTATCTACCTTATTATCTATATCTATCTATCTATCTATCTATCTATCATCTATCTATCTATCTATCTATCTATCTACCTTATTATCTATCTCTGTCTATCTATCATCTATCTATCCATTATCTATCTACCTTATTATCTATATCTATCTATCTATCTATCTACCTTATTATCTATCTCTGCCTATCTACCTTATTATCTATCTCTATCTATATATCTATATCTGTCTATCTATCTATGTATCCTTCATCTATCTATCTATATATCTATCATCTATCTATCTATCTATCTATCTATCTATCTATCTATCTATCTATCCTATTATCTATCTCTATCTATATCTGTCTGTCTATCTATCTGTCTATCTACCTTATTATCTATCTCTATCTATATATGTCTATCTATCATTTATCTATCTATCTATCTATCTATCTTTCTATTATATTATCTGTCAGATAGATAGGTAGATAATAAGATAGATATGGAAACAGATAGACAGACAGACAGATATGGAGATACCAGATACAAATGCAAAAGCAAGAAGGCTTTCGGTCCACACTCGGCTTACTTTAAAAACTCCAGCTTTAATTTAAACAAACATTTTAAAAATAAGCACAGTATTTTTTACGAGTTTCGAGCATCCCTACACGCTCTTAATCATAGATATGGAGATAGATAAATAGATGATAGATAGAGTGATAGACAGATAGATATGGAGATATATAGATTATGCTACACACATACACTGGCATACACACAGATACACATATGCTTACCCACACATACGACATCCAAACATGCACTGGCATACTGACACACACACATTGACACCCACATACATGGACACACATAAAACCATGGACTGATATTCTGACACACACTGTGACACACATGCACTGACACAGACATACTGACACACGCATGCACTGACACAGACATACTGACACATACAGACATACACACATGCACTGACACATTCAGACTGACATACTGGCACACACATGTACTGACACATACAGACATACTAACACACACAAGCACTGACACATACAGACATACTGACACACACATGCACTGACACTTACAGACATACTGACACACATGCACTGACACATACAGACATACTGATACACACATGCACTGACACATCCAGACATACTGACACACAAGCTCTGACACATACAGACATACTGACACACAAGCTCTGACACATACAGACATACTGACACACACATGCACTGACACATCCAGACAAACTGACACACACACACATACCCTCCAACTGTTGGGATTTGGATATGGAATCCTCCCCAGGTGTAATAAATAAACATCACTATATAAAACTCACTTAAAAGGGCAAAAAATTAGTTTAAAATTCCAACATGGCTGCTGGAACACAAACAGCCAGCAAATGGAACACAAATGTCACTTCCTGTTACAGAAACAGGAAGAACCATGTAACTTGGGTTTAAAGGCAGTTTAAAGGCAGAGAGACTTTTTACACTTTACTGCTAAAGAGGCTGCAAGGATTTGAACGGGGAAACTCGTTGGAACTACCTCACTACGTCATCACCAAGATCACAAAACCACCACCATGATGTAAAAGGGCCACACCATAGCAGAAAGTGCAACTATAACAAACTGTCATTGGACTGTTTCTGCTTTTTACTGTTTTTAATTAAAGTTTGTGGGCAGCCTTATTCCTGTGCAGAGGTTTTTAGAAGCTATACAGACCATAAACGGAACAAGCCTCAGAACAGCACAGGATTAAGACAGCAATATCCATAGTGGTCGATAGACAAAAGTGAGTGTTTTAAGATTTTATTATATGGAAGCCTAATTTAAATTTAAAATTTTTTTTTTTTTACAGATATTTTGATTTTAACCTATTTTGAGGTGTGAAAGAGGGACAGATAACAGGAGGGTTTGCGGTGCATGCAGGGAAAAATTACCACACCTACTTTTCAAAGGCCATGCCCACTTTGTTTAGGTCACGCAATTGGACACAAAATATGTCCAATTTATTTCTTACAAAGAACCAGTAATGTAACATCAGAGTTTCATAATTTTTTAATGGAAATACTCAAAAGCAAAATATATATATGGTAGATATGTCTTTTTTTTTTTTTTTTTTTTAACAAAAAAACCCACTCAATAATAAGCTAAATATATTGATGTTGTTTATGACAGGAGATGAATTTTCCACATCATATAACTCGGGGTGAGCAGGAGGGCACTCCAAGGCTTCTTTCTAAAGCTTCATACAGATGTCCTATTTGGTGACAGACCATGACCGCACATCACAGGCGCGAAAACGTCTGTTTCGGCTGATAGTTACGTGTGTATGCCTTCGGTCATGGGTCTTTCATTGATGTGCCATAGCGCGCATGTGAATGTGGTCCGGAGTCTGTCACAAAATCGGACTTCTGTATGAAGCTTTAGTCCAGCCCACACTGTCAGACAAAGTAAACTACAAATGTAAACTTTAGACATGGAAGTGCTTCTCCTATTACTCTGGCAGTCAGGGCAGTACTTAGAAAGAAGCTGAGTGCAGAGCAATGTATGGGGGTCTAAGAGACAAAGGGCAATGCTTTGTTGCATGCAGCACCCCCCAGGGTGATTCTAAATTTACTTAAATGGCATGTCCACCCCCCAAACTGAAATTTAACCCCATACTGGCCCCACTGTACAGTTTTAAAATTCCTTACCTCCTAATGATTCTACATTCCATGTCCAAATTCCAGGAAAGTGCAGAGTAGTGGCTGTCTTGCTGTCCAAAATGATGCTGCCTTCAGTCTCTCCTCCGGGAGGGATGGTGACATGCGCACAGGAGCCCTTTCACTCCCCTCCCTCCCGATACCTATCATCAAATATCTCCCCTAGCATAAAAACTGTTATACATATGGTAGAGCAAACCCTTCCACCCCCAACCGCTAAGTTAAAAATTTAAAAAACGTTTCCAAACTATATTTACAGCTCCTGGCTGCCAGCGTCTTCTACATTGCTGGCAGCTGTGATTGGCTGCCTCTCAGCCAATCACAGCTGCCAGTCCGGCCCCCTGCTAGAAGATCCGGCGGGCAGGGGAGCCGGACCAGAGTGATGCTTGAACCAGGAGGTATAAGTAGTGTATGGGATCGATTTTGAGTCTTTTAACTTAGCGGTTGGGATGGGAGGGTATGCCATACAATAAATAAGTGTCACTATGGGGGGGGTGGAGATGCCCTTAAAACCACTCAGTCCATCGCTGGTTGGTGCATGCCTCCTCTTCCTACCATTGCTAGCTGGTTACGAGCATGCACATCAGCAGGTTGCGCTCATAACCAGCATGTTCTGTAATGGGCAATGGCCATGAAGAAGACTGGAGGTAGTGGTTAAAGTAAGTTTATCCTTAAGTACTTATTAGTAAGTATCCTTTATTCCGACATTAAAAGCATGGCACACAGGATAAAAATCATGGATCCCTGACGCGTTTTGTGACGTAGCAGTGTGACGCTGCTATGTCATTAAAAATGTGTAAGGGATCCATGATGTTTCTCCTGTGTACCATGCTTTTAATGTTGAAATTAAGGATACATTTTAACCCAGCAGTTGATGCATTCGAGCTGTCTGTTACTTACCGCAATTGATACATTTAAGGTATGATACACCTGCTGTTTCTTTGTATGTTAAAGTAAGTTTAGAAGCTGCTAATGCAAAAGTAAGTATAGAGGTTGTGGGGTTTGGGGGGTTCTTGCATGAAACAAATAATTTTAATTTCTCTGTTGTGTTAACCATTTAAGTACAGATTAGCAGCTAACCTCTCCTATCTTTTCATGGGAATGCCCACCTCTCTGGGGAAAAAATTACTATGTTATGCAATCCCCCTAAACCTAGACTTTGTTTTGTTTCCAATATTTAAATCTGCTTCCAGCATGAGAAATCATACTTACAAGTTCACGATCCACCACCGCTTCCTGTCTCTGCACTTCCTCTCCGCTGCTGCTGTGTTCTTTTTCTGTTCCCCAGCAACCGCAGTGGAGGCTGTTCCGGGAATGACAATCAGTGATTGGCTGTGACGTCACTGTCACGGCCGACACTAACTGCCTTACCCGGAAGTGGATATTGGAGTGCAGTGCTGCGGCGGTAGAGCTTGTAAGTATACAAGCAGATTTAAACATTGGAAACATAACAAAGTCTAGATTTAGTGGGTTCTTGCATAACATACTCATTTTTTCCTAGAGGGGTGGACATTCCCTTTAAAGTTTAACTTTGCTGCCTTGGTTGAGTCTGATACATGTGCATGGGGGGTTATGAGAAATGCATAATTACCAGCCAAAGCAGCATGTAGTTAAACTTTAAAGATAGGAGAAGTTAGCTTTAAAGAAAGCAGCAGTGTCTCCCACAAGCTAGATAAAAAGGTACTAACCCTTCCTACTGGCCAGCATTGAAGACAAATGCTCTCAATTCAGCAGCAGTAAGTTTGAGAGGTTGTTCCCAACTTGTACCCATCCTTCCAGTTATTCACATACACTTCTACTGGCCAGGCAGTGTCCTGACTGAGTTTTTTTACTTGTAGAGGAACTTTTTGAAAAATCTTTATGCAGAACTACACTACCCGGCCGGTACAATAACAGGACAATGCAGGAACATAGAAGGGGTGCCAAGATGCCAGGAAAAGCAGCAGAAAACGGGACAATCTCAATGAAACCGGGATGGTTGTGATCTATGTCTATACATCCTTAATATATATATATATTGAGGGTAGTATTATAAAGGTAAATTGATACATATTATGCAAAACTAAAAACTGTTCCAACATAAAAGTTAGCTAAAATGTTTGGCTGTAGGGGCCTTTATAATTGACATTTGTCTCTTTAAGAAGTTTTCTGTTGGGCATGTATAGTTCTACCTAAATAGTTGAGGGACTGTTTGAGCTTGAAAGGATTTGTAAAGAATGGCAGAAAATAACAGAACATTTTCATTAGATTTTCTGTAATTTTCTTTTTCTGTAATGAAGCACGGCAGTGGGCAACCTTGGTAAAAATCCCCTTGCTGTGTGTAGATCAGGACATTTTAAAAAGGCTCCTGACCCTTACATACGAAAACAAAAATAGGGAGGGCGTTTGCTCACTTTTGTGCTTCAGGACAGAAAAAGAAAATTTCTTTTTTCCTGTGCCTACACACAGCAGTGGGCAACTAAGGGCTATACCCAAGTAAAGCCTCCTACACACATGCAATTGCGGAGGCCGACCCGTGACTCACAATTTGTTTGTCACTTTGACATCCGAAATGTATGGGCAATTTGTCATCCGAAACAGCCATTCAGTAGAGGACGATTAATTGCCCCTCATGACACGATTATCGGCCAAAACGCCTGTGCATACACATTGTGCGTTGCGGGTTGGCCCCCACGATCGCACGTGTGTATGCACCTTTAGAACGGAAAAGGTGAGGGAGACAATCTGCCGCAACAGGATTTATTTTACAAAAAGCCTCAAGGTAAAATAATTATAAACCTCTAGCTTATAATGTTTTCCGAAAGTAGAAAAAGATGACAAAGTGGCAGCTCTACAAAGGTCTTTTTCTGAAGCCCCTCCTGCATAGGCCCAAAATGTAGCAATTGCACAAGTTGAATGAGCCCTTATGGTAGGGGGCTCCTCTCTGGAACTAAAGCTGGGTACAAACCTTTCAATCTTTCCTCCTAACCGAGCATTTGGCACCTCTTTTTGGCCCCGGTGATCGCACCTGTGTTTGCACCTTTAGCGATCATGATCTAGTTATCTTTTTTGTTTTTATAAGATACTTTATACTTCTAATGGCCATTAGAGGGAGTCTTTTAGCTTCAAAAGACTAAAACTATATATAGCCTTCATGTATTTATGTAGCCAGTTGAAGTGTTAAAAGATAATACATGTGACATAATTCATTTATTGTCTAAACACACATGTACAATTCGTAATCCGATGAATGACCCTGAGCGCGCATACATGTGCAAGAAATGGCCGCACACATGCGAATATCGCCCAAAACTGCCCTTCGGCGCTCAAGTGCTCTGTGCTTGGGGGTCGTTCTTCGTTTGAGGAATCGTACGTGTGTATGGACCTTAACAGATGATAACTATAGCAAGCTTTCAGAAAATTGTAGTACCTTTTTCAAGCTAATGTAAAATGGTTTGGATGGACAACTGCTAAGAATTGAAAAGTTTGTAGTCTTTATGTTGCCATCGGACCATTTTACATTAGCTTGAAAAGGGTACCACCATTTATGTGGTCAATCCCTATAAAACTTTTACATACATACAGTTAGTGTGTTCCATTTTCCTGCTATCTTATTTCAAGGTCAATTTTCTTCCCTAGCCCCAATGTTATAATCTCCATAGCAGTGAATGGAGACTAGGGGATTGACAGAGGATTGCATTAAACGTCAAGATAAGAAGCCGGCAATGTGAACATATAATTTAGGTATAAAGGCTCGTATACACGTCTGATATGGTGCCTGACAAACAAATGGGCGGAACGCATGCGATGAAAGCCCATTTTGTCCAATTTTCATTTCCAAATGGCTATACACGTGCAATTATCAAGCTTCGGGAATTTGTCGCACACTTATCACCCACTTGTTCACTGGGTGTCATGTGCCATATTGTATGTGCTTTATGAGTGGGCCTGGAAAATAGTTCTGTAAACATTATAAGGTGATGATCAATAGCAGTAACCAGACGTGCAATATTTTATCATATATGTATACATGTTTTCTAGTAGTAAAGATGGGTCTCTCAGTGTGGCTGATCCACCAAAGTTTTTGCATACTTTGCTGTTATTTACTGATGTAGCTTTCCAAATAGCTACCAAGAGATACCTGGTCACTGCTGTAGTGGGAGGAGTTTGTTCCCCTGCTTTATTTTTGAGTCTGCCTATCAAATAATGACATCAAATGTTTGTCTTCGTCACATTAGACTAATTAAAATAATCATTCCTGCCATGCTTTTTGTACCTCGGGGCTAAGCCAACATTTATGGGCCATGTTAGACTTGCATTCTATTGCATCCTATGAATCTGAGGGAAAGTATAATTGGGTTTATGGGGTGGAGTCTGATACTGTGGGTGTTTGATACCATTTATGTAATATCTTAAACTTTTTTTGAATTGCAATGATTGCACTTAAAGATTGGCAGATTTGTGTCCATTGCTCATCAGATTTGCCATTCATGCTATTGAGTACTTTGGGGGTTTGGAGCAGAAAAATGGTTTGCCTTTAGTTATGCATAATATGTCATAACTTGTTTGCTTTCTCTGGGCATGTGTTGGCTGTTAAGTTCCTGGTAGTAGGTGACAACATAATACAGGATTTTATTTCTTTAAAGGGCATTTATAATTTATTTATTTTAATGACAATAATAAAAATGTTATCTGTTTTCCTGCCCTTCGTTTAGCAGGTCTTAGTGATGGTGAATCGAAAATAAGAATTTTGATGCCCAGAAAAAGTAGACAAATATTGTAATCGATACTGCACATATGATTTAAGTACAAGCTAATTCTATCTGGTTACAGTTACCAAGTGGCCACTGTATTTTACAGATGTATGGTTTTAATGCATATATTTCAAAGGTTGCTTAGTGTGGCCAACATAATTTACGCGTGTCAATCTCTGCAGCGTGTCCGCTACACGCTGAACCATCCAGCAGGAACCAAAGCAAAAGCAGGGAGACACAGGCAAAACACATCTGCAATCCAAAGTGATTTTTTATTGCTGCTTAAACAGGGTCACAACATGTTTTGAACATGCAAGCGATCTTTCTCAAGTGTAGAGAAAGAACGCTTGCACGTTCGAAACATGTTGTGACCCTGTTTAAGCAGCAATAAAAAATCACTTTGGTTTTAACGCATATGGTGTAGCCCTTATTTGCAAACTATATAATATTTTTCTTGATTGATTCATTTTGCAAAACTTTTTAAAAAGTTGGGGCTGTTGGATATGATACATCTACTTGTATGCAGCCATAGTTGGAAAGAAACAAAATGGTGTCACATTTTAAATTTATTTTAAAGGAAAATCCTTGTCCTAAAACAAAATCCCCTCCCCTTAAAATTACCCAGGCCAGGGTGTGGAAGTAAACCACAACTCACCATGGGTACAGTCTCTATCTCCAGATATACTTTCATATACTTTCCCTAGCTGCACCGTTCTAACCCTGTGACAGGTCCTATGGGAATTGGGCTCTGCAAGAAGTGTGCCTTCCCATTGGCCAGATTACAGTCAGATGCGAGCCTTGACCGACAAGGGAAAGTTTTGGTAAGTATATCTGGAGATAGAGACTGTGACCCAGTGGTGAGGATTTAGGTCCTCACCAGGGTACTTTTAATGGACAGAAGAGGAGGAGAGCAAGAAAGGTATATATTATTTAAATTTAGTTCAAAATAATGCAATAAATTGCATAGATTTTCATTTAAAATTAAAAATGTTCTTTTGAAATACAGCCTTTAATTTCACTGGTGTATATTAATTAGGTATCTATTGTGTAACAGGAGGGCGTGTGAAAAAGACCCGATAGACGTGTCGCCATTTGGTCAGGGGTTGTTTGTAGATCCGGTGATCGGATCTACAAACATACCCTTACTTCTTTTGTGGCTAAAGCCTTGTATATGTGTACGAGGCTTTAGCAACTAAAGTTTTAATTAAATTAGAAACTTGACAGACAAACCTTAAATTTTGAAACTTTATTTATGTAAATTTAATTTATCTGTATAATGGCTTGCACTTATCCCAGTTTGTATACTTAGTAATTTATAATATACAGCGCTGCGTATCCAAGTGGCGTTATATAAATAAAATTATACATACATACATACATACATCCTTCACCTTAGATTCCTGGCATTTTCTTCTCTAGGTTTCCTCCAAATATTCTACTAAAAATAGTGTGGTTATTTTAGTGTTATATTTATAAAACAATACAAGCAATGTATTCTCTTTCTTCAGGTGTCCTAGTGATGGATGTGAAAACTGTAACTGCTCGTGATGAATTGCAGAGTTCTCTATCACCTTCTGTTTCTGAAGTTACTCCGTCACATTCTGAAATTCACATTCTAATTGGAGTTACAGGCAGTGTGGCCGCTTTAAAATTGCCGCTTCTTGTGTCCAGCCTTCAGCAAATACCAGGGGTGTGTGATACTTTTGATCTTATTTATCTGTCTTTCTAGCCTTTTCTTCTGGCATGTTTGAATTTTGCATCTTTTTATGTGGGGATGTTACCAGCTGATCACTCACTGTCCTCCTGTAGTCCAGTAAAGGAGAACTCTATGCCAAGTTTTTTTTTGTCGTTGACCCGTATTTTTGTGGGACTGAATTTTAATAGTCATTAAACAATCACCATAATCTTCTTTTCAATCCCAGCAAAAATGTATCAATGTCCTTTTTCATGTTAATATGGGTGTGCCAACAAAAACTTTCTAAGACAACCTCCTTCATAATTTGGGATCTATATAAAAGAAGGTAGTATAACAATACCGGTACCTTTCTCTCTCTCTCTCTGGAGTTTGCTAGGTTTGCTACATAGCAATTTCAACTCAAGCTTTAGAGTGATGCTGCTATCAAATGGGTGAAAAATGTGTGCTTGTGTTATTCTAATTTTTATTTTTCATATATATTCTATTCAAACATTACACACAAACTTCTTCCCTTTACAGTTAAAGATTCAAATTGTAAGTACAGAGAAAGCCAAACATTTCTACAACATGCAGGATATAGCTGTCCCATTATATAGTGACCAGGATGAATGGAAGGTAAGCTGTGATAAACTTAACATGTTCACTGTTTGATTCCATTAAATTGATTGCAGGGGTGTCTGGAGGTAAGTTTCCTTGAATGTTAGGACTGCTACATTTTGTAATCCATATTTGAATGAAAATTGAGAGGGCCAGTACGGCGAATGTCACAGAAATGCTTGGAGGTAAAACTCATGGTGGTTTCAGACTGAATGTCAAATCAAATTAGACTCTAAGTGTATATCTAGCAATACTTGGAAATTCGATCTTTCCATAGTAATATCTTATCAACCTGTAAATCAATTAACAATATATGTGCTTTTAATATTTAAGAAAACTAAAGCTGACTATAAACCCATTTAACTTCTCAATGCCAGTGGGGGGGTCAACAGCTGCATACTTTGTACTGTATTGAGCGTCCCAAGGTGTGCTGCCTGTGTGACTACCTCCCTACATCTTTTACTTTAAATAGTTACACCTGTGGAGTAAAGTAATCAGTGAGTGGTCAGTCACTATCAGAGTACTTTGTCAGCTGACCTCTCAACCCAGTATCACCCTGGGTTAGATTCTATGGGTGGCAGAAATCTTGGGGGTGGGGCTATTGGGCCAAAGTTGCCCTTTAATAACGTTTACATTATTTGTGCTGCAACAAATGTTTCTGGTAGGCATACCTTTTAAAGTGCCCTGAAAACATTTAGGCTGGGTACACACATGGAACGACATTTGTCCTGGCCAACCATTCTCCACTAGCAAGCTATCGGCCGGGACAGTACAAATAGTAAAACACATCACTACTCACGGAGGTGTAGTTGAATTTAAGATCAGTATTTATTCACATCTTTAAAAGCAAGGAGACATGATACTATTCCACCTGCCTGACACGTTTCGTGGGCGTGTCCCACTTCCTCAGAGGCCAGGTGTAACTCATAATACACAGGTATAAATAGGTGTATACCAGTACCACCCATTCAAAGGGTAAGTATATCGAATGACTAAAGACAAACTAAAACAAAAAATGCATTATAAACAACCACCCCAGTCTATAGAGACTGTGTACAACCAATGCATGAATTGGTCGCATGATAAATATCTTTTAGTATACAGAATACAATATTATAATTAGGAGGTCAGTATTATTATTATAAATAGTAGACGGAAAGCAGCTGGAAAACATCAAAGTATTACATATTGGAAGGTAAGTATAATATCAATGGTACTAACTATGATCAAATAAATAACATCAGATAAATGCATAGACTAGGCGTCAAAACCCTTAATAAGTATTGACAATTATTAATGATAATATGTCTCTAATGTCCAATCAATAAGTTCAGAAATGATGGGAACGAATTATGTATCCAGAAAGCAATTTAATTCCCACTCTCTGTTCAAACCATCAGGGTGCACTGAATGAAGCATGAATATCCATTGTGCCTCCAATCTTAAAAGGCCCTTATTCTTATCCCCACCTCTATGTTTCAGGGTGATTTTGTCAATGATGGTAAAGCTGAATTTAAATGTTCCATCATGGGCCTCCAAAGCATGTTTGGATATAGCAGAGGATTTATCCTCTCTATTGAAGGCATATACTTATGTGCTCTGATATTCTAATTGTCTTTCCTACATATTGAAGGCCACAATTACATGTGGCCAAATAAACTACACCAGATGTGCGGCAATTGACAAACGTCTTGATATATTCGGCCGGGACAAATGACTGTTGATCACAGCAAAATTAGCTGAGGCCGACAGTCGGCTGTGAATTACCAGCATTCCCGATCACCCATTTGTCTGATCTGGACGAATGTCGACCGAGATGGGTTGTGGCCTTTGGCACCCACACCATACAATATTTCTCAGTTATGTTGGTCGGTTGGACAGGAACATTCCTCTGACTCGCGATCGTTCGGAAAATGCACTGCACACAGTCACGATAATGCACCGATACGTCAGATCCGACCTTATCGGTACTTTATTGTGACTGTGTGTACCCAGCTTAAGTGTGACTTTTCAAGGGTCTGAACTGTGCATTGCTCACATTATTGGAGTACCGTAACTATGAGTGTAAGTTTCATAGGTTTTTATGTTAAATTCATATATTTTCCATTTTTATCGAATCCACTAATTGTCAGCCTACATTCATATTTGTAAATGTTTCATTCCAATAGTATTTAGACCCAGATTTTTACAATTTCAAAGAAGACT
Source organism: Hymenochirus boettgeri (assembly GCA_019447015.1). NCBI lineage: Eukaryota > Metazoa > Chordata > Amphibia > Anura > Pipidae > Hymenochirus > Hymenochirus boettgeri. The sequence goes on from CM033471.1 coordinate 176,722,408, forward strand.
TGTTTTCATGACCCCCAAAAATGAAGAATTAAAGTTCACTCAAAACACTTTTCTCTAAATTGTCTATCACCTCACCAAACCCCACTTTTGCTTTATTCCCATGTTCCAAAAACGCTCCTGAACTTTCTTACCTGGCCCGGTCCCTCGCCGTCTAGGTGCTGCCCCCTGCTCCTGTTTTGAGCTCATTTAGTGCAAAAACAGGAGCAGGGGACTTCTGCGCAGACAGCCGCCTTCCTTCCTGGTCGCGGCTGTCAGGCGATTGGGGCGTGACGTCGTGTCTTAACGGACAGATGCAACCAGGAAATGGGTCGTCTGTCGGCGGCAGCGAGGGACCAGGTCAGGTAAGCAAATTCTGTAGCGTTTTTGAATGATGGCAATAAAGCAAAAGTGGGGTTTGGGGGAGTGATAAACAATTTAGAAAAAAGTGGGGTTTTTTTCAGTGGACATGCCCTTTAAAGGTGTTTTTGTACTTAAATCCATCTATGTTTTATAGGGGAATATGGTCTTTTTCAGCAGGATCTTGGACAGCTTTATTAAATACAATTCAGTACTTGATATTCTGTCATTTGGTAAATGCAGGTTGTGAGGCAGAAAGCTTCCTAGAGATATATACCTGGTGGCTAGTTTAAAGAGAACTATAGTGTGTATAAAGTGTTTTAAAAAAAAAAAAAACAAACAGTTAAAATGAAAAGTACTTGGGACAGGGATATAGGACTGGTAATTCCTACCTACCAATATTGTTTTTGTGAGGAGCACCAGTCCAAGATAACTGATTCTGCCAGTCTTCCTCCTTTGCTGTAGCAACTCAACAAAACATAAGATTAATCAATCCTACCTTCCTGCTCCAGGTACTTAATAAGTTATCCTTCAAAGGGTTTTCTTTGGATATTTATTATTCTAAAAAAGCTCGGCTGGTAACTAGAGTTGTCAGACTAAATGTTTACTAAAGGATTTCTTAATTCCCCTTTAGATATATGCTTAAATGTATTTAACGGAAAGTATTTTTTAAAAAAAATCATAATATTTTTTTGTACTTCATCAGTATCAGATAACTCTCTGTGTTTTTCTGTATACAGATGTGGAATATGCGCACCGATCCTGTGTTACATATTGAGCTCCGTCGCTGGGCTCACCTAATGCTTCTGGCTCCTCTTGATGCTAACACATTAGGAAAAATCTCCAATGGTATTTGTGATAATCTCCTGGTAAGTTTGTAAAATATAATAGTACATTAAAAGGCATGTTCATCCCCAAATGAAATGTGCCCTAATGTTGGGCTCACTGTGTAGTGTTAAATGACACTTTATATACAGAAAGGTTTAATTCACTTACCAGTGCCTAAGCACTTTATAGAAAAGGGCCATAGTAGTGAGGATTTTAAATTTATAGTGTTAGAGACTATCCCAGAAAAATTTCAAGGTGATAGGATACTCCAATTGAAAAGAAGGGAGGTATGGTAGATTAAAAAATTAGTCTGTGGCCCCTAAGGTGTTAAAACAGAGACTTTTAATCTTTATTTGTTTCTTTAATCATGGATCTGATGGTGTGCTCTGTTTTCTTTAATTGTGCGAATCCAGCCAGTGTCTCATGGGTTACTCTGTACTGTGTATTTGACAAAAGTCATGTGTTATGTGATGTAATTTCCTGTAAAAAGGTATTTAAACTGTGGTGTAAAACTAATGATGTCCACAGCTTGACAAAGGGGCAAGTCTCCCAAAATGTCACGTTGTGTGGTGGACATTATGCACTTTTAATATATAAAAAAAGGGTTTTTTAATTGTCAAAAACTGCGGTGTGCTTTTTTTTCTTTTTTTGTATCTAAGAGAGTTTGGACAGCTCTCTCCCTGGAGTTCAGCACACTATATGAATGGGACGAAAAGCACTACTAACTCCCTATAGCTCACGGGACTTGAATCGGATGCTACCAAAACTGTGTTTGAACGAGCGATCAACGCATTTCAGCCATTACATTGGCTGTCCTCCGGATCGGTAATTAGTGCAAATCTTAGCATACCTGTCATTGGCATATTTTCTGTATACCGATGATACACAAATCTACAGTACGTTTCCACCCCCACTCTACGTACTGACATCCAATCACACCCCTCCGGCTGTCTCCTCCTCTCTAATTTTCTCACCTAAACATGGTCCTATCCAACATTTTTCTATTTCTAAAAGAAAGTGAACAATCGTACAAACCTTAGAACGTAAGTGGTCAGGTACACCTGAGTCTCCCACTCAGGAACTCGGTCAAACACCCCCCCGAAAATCGGGAGAACGTGGCTGAGACAATAATAAAAAAGGCACTGTACCTACCACCGTTAAAACCACATACAATATTAACACAATGTAATGTATAATAAATATATTTAAGTGCAAGTAAATAGCCGGCCGGCCACAATATTAAAAAACCTTATAAAGGTACACACATATAGTATGATACACTAGTAACCTGCAATACAAAAAAGTGACCATACATATATAAATGAATAAAATATATATATATAGATAAAGGGCAGACAGCTACAAAGTTCCGAAGGATGATTCAATCAATCAAAAATGTCGTCCTAATGATTTGCATCCGAGGAATATATATATATAGTCCGCGGCGGTGATGGAAGAGGAAAAATGTATTTCTCAGCGGTGTGCACACCTTAAGGAGTAAAAAGTATATATATATGTACCACAGGTAGCGGGGGTTTAAAATGGATTAATACTGCACCGTGCTCTCGTCGTGTTACACTGGGCATCTAGCATCTCACTTCCGATCCCTCGGATAAAAAAAGACTTTTAATCCGTGGCAGGCAAGCTCTTGGGATCGATATCTGTATACTGCAGATCTGGCCCACTAGAAGGTAAGTGTTTCCGCGTTCCTCTTAGACTGACACTGGCTTCAGGCAGATAAACAAGCACGTCCAAGTACTAATTACACCTCCCGCAACTCTCGTGGTCACGTCTTCACGTCCGGTATATTGAACACTTAACTGAACACAACAATAACTAACTTCCTCAACATATAATAATCATTGAAAACCCAGTAAAGTCCACTACTAACCCCCAAAACACTAGATAGCTCAGAGGGAAACCCACAGAATGGGAACACCCAAGAGCTTACAAAACAATAAAACTCAGAACCAAACAAGTTTAAAACCCACCCCTTTCCATCCCCCGCCCATTTGTTCTAGCAGAGAAACAACAAGAAAAGAACTACCTAAACAACAACAACCACCTCAACACTAAAAAAAACAATAACTAACAAAAAACAAAAGCAAATACAACCCATATTAAATGATGATAAAAATAATGACATATAATATTAGAGGACTAAACTCCCTATTCAAAAGAAACTATATGGAAAGAAGCTCAACAATACAATGTAGATATTATATGCATACAGGAAACACACTTTGCAAAAAACAAAAGCCCCTCTTTTAAACATTAAAACTACCCACACATATTTACTTCATCAAATGAAAAAAAGAAAGCAAGTGTAATCATAGCAATAAGGGATTCAATAGCATTCCAACTTAAAGGATAAGTGTACTGTAAAATCAAGTTATGTTAATTTGGAAGCTGCAGCTTTAAAAATACCGTTGCCATATTTTTTTTTTTACCTATGCCCCTCCAGAGCCTAGCTTTGTGCCTTGAAAGTTGCTGACATCTTGTTACTGGTTTGCTGAATGTTAAGCTCCGCCCCTCTGAGATTTCCTCTGCTTTCTCCTGCTTGAGCCTCAAACAGTAATGCCTGTGAGTTCCGTGCACGTGCGTGCATACTGGATGAAGTATCTGTGTGTATTGGCAGTGTCAGACCACACCTCCTGACCTCAGTCACATGCTTCCTTGCTTTATCTGTCCTATAAAAGGATTGGCTAGAGATTATTAATGGGTGTGACCAACTGTAACAAGTTTGTGCCATAGCTAAGGACTGAGCATGTGCAGAACATAATGGTCGTTGACCAAACTGTCTGATATTAGAATGCGGAGAAGTAAAGCACAAACCACATGTTATTTAGGTAAATTTCCCAGCGCCTGTATCAAAATGAGAGGTAAGACACAGATTACTGGTTTTATATCAAGGTGTCCTGACTTTTGGTTCAGTTTTGTTCTGTGGCTTTAGTTGCCCTTTAACATTCAGCAAACCAGTAACAAGATGTCGGCAACTTCCAAGGCACAAAGCTAGGCTCTGGAGGGGCATAGGTAAAAAAAAAAAATATGGCAACAGTATTTTTAAAGCTGCAGCTTCCAAATGAACATAACTTGATTCTACAGTGCACTTATCCTTTAAAACAGATAATAATGGAAGATACATCATACAAACCAATGACTATAGCAAATATATACACACCAAATAAAAACAAAACCCATTCATCAAAAAAAATAACAAAAAGAAAACACACAAACACAAACATCCATAATATGTGGCGACTTTAATCAAACTATTGACCCAGAAAGAGTAGCAGCAAATTAAAAAAAAAAAACAATGTGTTCGCCAAAACTCTTCTGATAGAAGACCTATACGACAGCTGGAGATGCCTCAAACTTTTAGAAAAAGACTACACATATTATTCAAAAGCTCACAACTGCTATTCAAGAATAGATTTAATAATGACCGACAAATGGCTACAACAACAAATAAAAAAAGTAGGGAGTCTACCGCATCCGAGGGAAATTTTCCCTTTTTTCCGAAGTTTCACACATTACCCATAAAGCCCTGATAACGTCGTATCCAACGATATTGGGTCTTTATCGGTACTGTGTGTACCCAGCTTAATCATATTGTTCTACAAACCTATAAATACAGAATCAACCCTTTCAGTGCTAAGTTTCAAGAATTTCAGTTGGGTAAATCTATTTAAATTGTTATTATTGTAAAAATCTTCATCTACTTGCAAATTAAAGTTATACCAGCAAGAATTAATCTTTATGTAGAAAACTATGATTTAAAACAAGCCTTACTGACTAGTGATTTAAATCAAATCCACCCTGCAGACAGGCACTAGTGAAAAAATTTTTTTTTTTCCTTGTCCGGTCATAAAATAAAAATTTCCCCCCTAGTAACAGATAAAAATAATTTTATATGATTAGGTTAGCTTTATTTAGTTAGTGAGGCTAGGATAGACTAGTTAGGGATCTGCTTAAAAAATCTACCTTGACATGATGGCAGGCTTGCAAATATTTTGGCTAAAATCTTTTATACTACAGAAATGATGGCAATTCTAATGAATTGTAACAGTTGAACCAATATAGTGTATATAGGACAGGCTATGAAATAAGCTATTTTTAGCAACAAAAACTTGAAAGGAGCAATATGGTAGTGGCAACACAAGCTGTTTGAGAAAGGGATGTAATATCTGTTTTTAGTAATTTACTTTATTGCTAATTGACTATGTGATAGGAAGTTCAAAATCATAAAATTTTATCCACACCCACATTCAAAAGTTTGGTTCAGGCAGCAAAAACCCTAGAGGTGCCCCTGGTTTCAGTGGGTGGCATATGAGCCCTTACAGTGCAAAATTTAAAGTTCATATTATCTTGAGGTATTTTCAAATAGAGCTATCCATGGATCTAAACACATGGTGTATTGAATATTTCAGTAGCCTATTATAGGCAAACTTTTACAGGCCAGTTTTTAAACCAGTCTACCTGGGATTAGTGAACAAACTGCCAAGTTTCGTTCTGAAAAGGGTTCAGTGGATTTTTAAAAAGTTCTAAAAATTCAAACCCACTTGAGGTGAATTTGAGATGAAGTTCCAAAACTTTAGAAAATTAACATGGTTAGAATATTTGTCTAATATCAATATTAACTTTATACAACTTGCATAGTGACCTGGGAAATAGCCTGTGGAACGTGTACCAGTGCAGAGAAATTTTAAATAAATTACAAGGTTTGTTTAGAATCTAGTTTCATCACTACCTGAGATGATACACTATATTGACAAAGTATTGGGATACCCCTCCAAATTATTGAATTCAGGTGTTACAATAAGTTCCGTGCTCACAGGTGTATATGATTAAACACCTAGGCAAGCAGGCTGTTTCTACAAACATTTGTCTTAAAAAATGGGTCTTTTAAAGGTTTTCAATTATCCAGGTCATGGTATATCTGTGGTATTCAGTTAGTTCAACAATTGGCTTTCTTAATTCAGAATGACAAGAATCTGTTGGCAATACCCTTGAATGTGTCCCTAACGGAATATAACAGCAAGGTGTCAGAGACATCCTGACAGCAAAGTGTTGATTGCATTGTAGCCAAGATGTGTTCTCAAAACTGCCATAGGTAAGGTGCCCCAGCAAACTGCAGCCTTGTACTTTAGATGATGACACCCCATTATATTACAGCTCCGAGATCTTGCCTTAACAATGATATACTCCTTTTCATAAAAAAGTATCCTATCCTATATGGACTCTGCTATCCTCCTGGTGGCCAGTTTTTGGGATTTTATTGCACTACAGAGTGGGGCCAGTAGTGGGGGGATTATAGATTTGGGGGCGAACATGCCTTTTAATAGTGCCAAACCTGAAGTTGACTATTTACTGTACTATGATATGACTTGCTCTTATATTTTTAAGATTATAAATATATTTTTACAGACTTGTGTGGTCCGTGCATGGGATTTGAATAAGCCCCTTTTGTTCTGTCCAGCTATGAACACAGCAATGTGGAATCATCCAATCACAGAGCAGCAAATATCACAACTTTGCCACTTTGGCTACACAGAAATACCTTGTATATCAAAGAGACTGGTGTGTGGAGATGAAGGTAAGAAAAGGAAAGCTCTAAACAGCTAAAATGGAATATGAAATCTTGAAAAATACAGAATAGAAGAAAACAAAATAGATAAAAAAAGAACACTCTTTATTGCACAAACACAGTATTTGCAAGTACCTCTCTCAGATCAACAGTCACATGTGAGGAACTGTCGGAGAAGGAGCACGAGCATAGGATATTGCCTTTTTTTTTCTTCTTCAAAGTTTTAGATTCAGGCAAAGAAATTACATTAGGTCAAAGGTCCCATGCTATGGAGACAAGATGATTGTACAGGATAACAAAAGATTTATGGTATTTGTCCTTCCTACCATACCAGCTAGAGCTACATTTTTCTTATCATTACTTTAGCCTCCCTTTTATATTCTTTCCAAAGGGTAGTAAATCAGCTCTGAATTACTTTAAGATTATCTTTAATTTAAGTTACATGTACAGTGGGTTGCTAATTAAAGAACATTTTTTCTGAATTAGTCTCTTACTGACTTCATAAATGTCTAAATTGATTTGTTCCTTAATTTATGCAGCACATTTTTAATTAACTCCTTTTGTGTGGTATAAACAACTTATTTTTATGCTTAAAGGGCATGTCCACCCCCAAAACTATAATCCCCCCAACTACTGGCCCCACCATTTAGTGTAGTTTAATCCTTACCTCCCATCCCCACCCCCCCTGGTTTTCCCCTGGTCCCCCCCCCCCCCCAAAATTCCAAAAACTGACCACCAGGAGGCTAGCAGGTCCATATAGGACACTGCCTGCTACCTGGCCTCCCGGAGATTCCTGCCATGCGTGCTGCAGCCCTTCTCCCCCCTCCCTCTCCCTCCCTCTCCCTCCCATTCTGCTATCCCTCCCCCTAGCGTTAATTCCCTTCTGCTATCCCTTCCCCCATGTCCCCCAGCCCCAACCGCATACTTTTTATTTTTAGAAAGCTCCCCAATGTTTTACTTACCTCTCCGCTTTCCTACGCGGAAGTGAGCTGCCGGCAGCCGCGTCCGTGATTTTCGAAAATACGTGAAAACTCATAATTTCGAAAATTTTCGAAAATACGAAAAATCTCGTAATTTTGAGGGTATTTTTCATTTTAATGGGTCCGCTCGCGGATTTTCGAATTTTTGAATTTTTTTCAAATTCGCGGATCCTCGAGCGGACCGGATTTTGCGAAGTTCGGACATCTCTACTTATCATTTGTAGGTAATTAGGAAAGATATTTAACTGCTCTAGTAAATGTGTTGGTAGAAAAATTTAAGTTTTTTTTCTTTTTTAGGAAGCATGGGATTGTGCTCAATTGACAAAATCTGGGTACATACCATCTAGATTTATAGCAGAGGACAAACCACTTTCATTGGCTACACACAATCCAAATGGTCTTTTGTAGGAATGGCAGAGATCAGGCATTTTATACCCCCACACACAGTCTATGGTGGGAGGTAAATTTTCATTATATGCTTAGCTTTAGACTAGGCCTCTCCTTTTCAATAAAATTGTACTCCATTTATTATTCTAGGTTACTGTGTGTGTGTGTGTTTTTGTCTTTCTTGTTTAACTTTATAATAGAAAAATAAACCAGTTTATTAAAAAAAATCATTAGCAGACCTTTCTTTTCCCTTAGACTAGGTACACATGGGACGATATTTGGGCCCAAACGATCACTTGGTACTATTGGCTGGCCAAAAATATAGTTTGTGTTTAAAAGCTCAACCAATCATGCTTTCCATAGGAGACCACACGGTCGGCCAGAAGTTACCGACATGTTCAATCAAACTTTTTATACCCCTATTTTTTTGAAGAAATAAATGCTATTTTATAGATAAGTTTTTATTTTTCAAAGATTTCCACAGTGGAAGCAATAAGGAGAAAACATAGTCAAATGGAGTGCAGGAAAAGGAAAGGGTAGATGGGGGAGTCCAGTGGAATAAGGGAAGTGGTAGGAGCACAAGGGAATTGGAAGCACAATGGAGTAAAGGTGCCCATACAGTACACTAGGAATTTACCTTCAGAAGTTCCTATGCTGTCCAATTTGGTTGAAAGGTTTGTCTGACTGGTTGGCAACATCTGTAGATATTTGGTAGAATCAAAGTTGTTCTAATGCTTTGTTTTATGGAAACATGGCCTATGCAATTTAGGTTTAGATGAGGTGTGTGTTATGCTAGTAAATGTGGCTTATTGGTGTGTGAGTAGGTCCTAAGATGTAAATCTGGCCCTTCTAAGGAGCCCTGCAAACTTTACTGGGGTTATAATTATTATTATTATTTTTGTGGATTTATATAGCGCCAACATGTTCCATAGCGCTGTACAATTAATTGCATATATACATACACATCAGGCCCTGCCCCAAAGAGCTTACAATCTAAGCACATTAATTTGAAACATACAACCCATCAGTATGTCTTTATGATTGTGGGGGAAACCGGAGTACCCGGAGAAAACCCCCGGGGAGAACATACAAACTCCTTGCAGATGTGTTCAAGTGTGGAATCGAACTCAGGACTTCAGCGCTGCAAGGCATCATTGCTAATCACTGAGCCACCGTGGGTTGCAATATAAACTTTACTGGGGTCTCTATAATGCAGTGTAATTTTATGAATGTTTACCCAGTGATTAGAGCAATTGTTCTTATTTAAAAACGGTAATGTTAAGTCACAAAGTAATTTCTGTTGTGTTACACAGGTCTTGGAGCTATGGCAGAAGTAAGTACTATTTTGAAAAAAGTAAAAGAAGTTCTTGAGAACCAGCTGCTGGCATTGTAGCCATGAAGACATGGCCAGCGTTTATCAACCAGGGGTCCCTGAGAGGTTGCATGGGGTGTTCAAAAGATTGTGGCATAAACTGTATGGATCTACCATTGTGATGAATACATAAATATTTTTCTATATATTTAGTGTTACTTATGTGCTATATTTGTATGAATGTAGTGTTTATGTATTGATGTCTAAGAGAGAAATAAAAATAACTAAGAATGTTTTTAAATAAGGGTTCCCTGAGATATTAAATTTTTTTCAAAGATAAAAAGTTTGAGAAACCCTGGTATAGACCCATCCCCTGTGGTGAATTTGAGTCAAACACCCGTGAAGTCCAGTTTGAACAAGAAAAAGCCTACACGTCACTTGCAGAGTGTGATGCCCCAATTCAGCAACTCAGACGAAGGGCCTGGGCTCGGTGTGGTGACCGACTTCAACAACACAGACACACGTCACATGCTTCAGAGACACAACAACAGAGCGATGTATGACTCCAGTAACTCGTAGAGCTGCAGACACAAAACAACAGCTTGTACAACATAGGGAAAAGACATTTCCCTTAAAGTCTGTAAGACATTCCAATTTGCTCCTGGAAGGTTTTAAATATAAACCCTGGAAAGACTATGTTGCTATCTGTAATATGAGCCACATTTGCGGTTATTGTCATGCCAAGAAATTTAAAGCAGAGCTTCCTGGAATATGCTGTAGCAATGGAGAACGACCCAAGACATCATGACCACGCCCTCAAAGGCACGGCCACATCACCAAACATCACAGGCACACATCAGAATGCCATGGCCATGCCCACACCCCCAAACATCACAGTCAAGGCCAGGCCCTCAATGAAAACTGCCACGTCCCAAAAATCGCAACCACGCCCCCAAATGGCGTACTGCAGCCCTTCTCCCCCTCCCTCTCCCTTCCGATTAGGATTCTCTCCCCCTAGTGTTAATCCCTTTACATATGTCATTCCCCCTGTCCCCCCAGCCCCAACCGCTCTATTTATTTTATTAGAAAGTGCCCCAAACTTTACTTACCTCCCCTCTTTCCTCCGCCGCAATGAACTCCCGGCAGGCACGTCCGTGATTGGCTGTCACTCAGAGGGCCTGGCAGCGCGGCGGAGGAAAGAGGGTGTTAAGGAGACATATATCCCATATATTTATTGCTTTAAGCTTTAGTATTAATTAGATGAAAAGAAAATTTTATTTTACTGTCTGATGACCTATGCCTTAGTTATTTTGCTGAATTTGATGATTCAGTATCAAATGATATGCCAAGCTTTTGATTTCCTGCTCAAACTTTGATAAACATAGATATCATAAGATCCGCTGTGGTAAGATGACTAAGGAAAAGAGGAACTTTTCCAGAGGAACAGATGTTTTGTGGTGGATGAGAGGAACCTCTCCAGAGGAACAGATATTTTGTGGAGGATGACGTTCTACATGTGACTCTTAGAGAAGATGCTACAATGGACTAAATAAACAAACATAATGACCTTTGCCACACTAATTGTGCTAATCAACAACCCCTCGCTCACCTATATAAACCATTGCAACTAACAATAAAGCAGAGGAAGCATTTTTGCATACTGAACAACTCGTGTCAGTGTGGTTCTTTCTAGTTTCTTCCCAGTCTAGACTGCGACTTTAATTGATAATTAATACTGTTTGAGATATTCCCACCAGACCTAGAACGATATGTCATGTGCTGATTGTGTATGTGGCTTATTGTTTGGAATTAGTCCACAAGGTTGGGAACTCATAAAAGTAAGGAGACACCCTAACGGCTATCCCCTGCCTATCTAGGCTACACACCTGTACTTTGGGCGTTTCCCCAATTTCTGTGTTACCGACTGAATGCTCATTTTGTAGTAGAATCTGATTGTGTTGGTCTAACATTCCCACAAGTGTGTGCACTAACACAGGCAAGAACGGGAGAAGACCTCATTTTCTGTAGTTGTAGCCCTCCCGAGGGTTTAGCCGAGATAGAACCAATAGCAATTCAGAGTTTACATATACTCAGGTTCCCTGGCTTTTAGAGTTAAATCGTGCTTCAGATATTCCCACCAAATCTAGGAGGAGGATATGTCATGTATTGATTGTGTGTGCGGTTTACTATTTGGAATTAGTCCAGGAGGTTGGCAACTTTTACAAATAAGAACCAGTTATTCAGGCTATCCTTTGGCATACTTGGGTTACAGACCGATACTTGCGGAATTCCCCCAAATTTGGTGTTATCGCATGAATGTCCATTCTCTACTAGAGATAGAATACATAGGGTTAACATTTCAACAAGTGTGTGAAGCTTTCCAGGCAGATACTGGAACAGAACTAGTTTTCTGTCATTGTAGTCCCGCAGAGGGTTTGACCCAAGCTGAAGAATTAGAAGTTCAGAGAGTTCTACAATTGGGATATCCTAGGATATCCCGACACCACTACTCAATTCCACTAAACGTAATAAATAAACTGTCTTTTTGAGAGATTTTACATAAGTGTAGTTCACCAACTGTCCAAAATAACTGCCTGTTAATTTCTGTTTAGTTAATATTGTAATCACTTCATCAAGTCCAGTATTTACGTGCTGCCATGGGTCAGAATAGCAGTAAATCATATGAGTGCGAAGGGGAAACTGAGGGTGCCACTGCGTTTGCACTTATCCGTTCTAAAATGGGAAGTAAATACGTAAAGGAGTATGTTAAAATTGCCAAACTATGTAATCTGTCAGTAACTACTCCAAGATTACAACCAGAACAGTGGCGTTTACTTATAAGGGATAGGGGGGGGACCTACGAGACAAGGGTCTCCTAGAGATTGCAGAAGCATGGTTTAAAGTCTCAAGGGAATTACATGAACATAATTGGTCTGAACAAAGAGTGATTGGTAAAACTGGGAAGATCACATATTTGTATCACAAAGAGCCCCCTTTCCCCTGCATGATCAGTGTTCAGCCACCACCATATGAGGGTGCAGGGAAGGTTCTTACTCCAGTACAAACATCTAACGCTGAAGCCACCGCCCATAAAGTCACATCTAGCGGCCATCTTATGGATGCCCCCGTCCCCAATGGTGCCAGCCATTTTAACTCAGCCAACGCCCCTCTTTTTGACGGTGGCCATTTTAATTCATCCGAAATCCAGACTTTGAGTACCATGCCCCCAAATAACCCTTTTATTCAAGACTGTAGTGCATCCAATCAGGTTGTCACCCCGTTTATACCCAGTATTGACTACTACCGGTCAACTGTATACTCCAACCCCTATTAAGGTATTGGGAGATCATGAGGTGGTCACTCCTTTTAAACTGGATGACACCATCTACCGGCAACAACTGGCCACAGAAAATTTAACACGCCAAATAAATGACATAGCAGACCAACTAAAAGACATTAAGAAAACAACAGTCATAGACAAAAAGAAGAAAGTGAAACATTTACAGGCGGACGAGCCCGGGGTCAGCCACCCTCTCACTGATTCAGCCCCTATTATGGTGTTAGGGGATGGTGATGATTCTGATATAGAATGTGACAGCAGTACACAGGGCGCGAAGGGGGGCGCTAGGCCTTAAATACCTACTGGTGAGAATTTAGAGCGTGAAATATCTAAAACAATTGATCATCTCAGCCACTCTCATATCCCAATTACCAGATCCTGACCACCAGCCTATGCCCTTCTACCGTAGGCTTGTTGGCTTCCAAAGAAATTACTCAGCAACTTGGAAAGACCTAGAGAGTTTGTGTGAAATACGAGCAGGTGATGCTTATTGGCCCGTCATGAAAAACGCATTAAATCACAACCGTATTGGTGACACCACAACCTACGAGTCTGGTGTGTCATTCTGTGAGCAAATAAGATCCTAGGCACAGAATAGGCTGGCTGATCAGGCCGTCAACCTTAACGACATCACACAGGACAAGACAGAATCTGTGGAAAAATATCAAGTCCGCCTGACACAGATGTTTAATGATTTAGGATTTGACAAATACAGCAGCTCACACAACAGCATGTTGTCATCAGCCTTCGTCACTGGATTGAAGGAAGCCTTAAAAAAGGGTCTGATGACGGCACGCCCTGAATACCGTACACTTACCCTCCAGACCCGGGCAGCAGTGGCCAAAGGACTAGAAGCAGCCCTAGGAAAACCAAAATCAGCACCAATCATGGTCGCAGTACCACCTGAGGATACAGAATTAAACCAGGTCAAGAATCAATTATTAAAGGGCCTTGAAAGCAAATTCGAAGACATGAAAACCAATCTCATTTCACAATTGAAACCCACAAAAGGAAACAACCCTCCTAACCCCAACAAAGGAAGAAATTGTTATAATTGCGGGAAACTTGGTCATCTCAGCCGTGATTGCAGGGGCCCAAGGAGACAGTACAATTCAAATGGTGCACAATACAATCCCAATGCTGTCCAATATAACCAATACAACCCCAACAATGGCTTCCCCATGCTGCCTCCTCCACCAACTCCTCCACTTCCTCAATAGGATATTGGCAAACCTGTGTCTGACACCCCAACTCCAATCGTGTCTTTACCCGTCGAAGGACTTGGATTGGCATCCGGACCCCTTGCTAAAATTACCCTGCCAATCCAAGGGACCCCTACCACTTTCCTGATAGACACAGGCGCAGCCCGAAGCGTAATCAGGACCCAAGATCTACCACAACAAGCTACTCTCACTAATTCTGACGTCTGTTGTGTTGGAGTGGATGGCACTCCTCGTTCCAACTCGCTGACTTGTCCTTTAAAAGTGGGATCCTTTTCTGGCTTGTTGGCACGTTTTGTCGTCTCACCCACTTGTCCACTAAACCTTTTGGGTACTGACATCCTTTCCAGATTACAAGCAAAGGTGGTGTTCTTGCCGGATGGCTCTGTCACAGTGTCAACACCTCTTGACCAGACTGAAGCTTCGTCTCTCTGTTCTGTTCCTCTCTTGATGTCTATAGATTCAGTCTCGCCTTCCACCCTACCTGATGATGTCCTTCGTCGGATCCCTCCTTCTTTGTGGTCACAAGGCCCTGAAGACATTGGGCGCCTGAAAGTCCCACCTGTGATGGTTTACCTTAAGGAAGGGGCGGCTCTGCCAAGGAAGCCTCAATACCCTTTGAAACCTGCTCAATCGGAAGCCATCTCAAATCAAATACGTACCCTACTTGCAAATGGAGCTATTGTAAAAACTATCTCACCGTGCAACACACCACTGTTTCCTGTTAAGAAGAAAGGGAAAGTAGTAAATCTTGTACCGCCTTGTACAAGATTTACGAGCCGTAAATGAAGCTACAATATTGGAAACTCCAATTGTGTCCAATCCTCACACCTTACTCTGTGGCATACCTCCTTCCGCTTCCGTCTTCAGCGTGGTGGATTTATGTAACGCATTTTTCAGTGTTCCGCTACACGCATCTTGCCGCTTCCTGTTTGCTTTCACGCATTAACAAGAGCAATACTGCTGGACAGTAATGCCACAAGGGGCTCAAAATTCGCCAATGCAATTTTCCAAAGCATTGACCTCCATCCTGGATTCATGGAAGCAATCACACCCGGAAGTTTCCCTGCTCCAATATGTGGACGACCTTTTACTCTGCTCACCCACACTTCCTGTCGCTGCACAGGCAACAAAGGATTTACTCTGCCATCTAGCGGATCAAGGGTGCAAGGCACCCAAAGCTAAATTACAGTGGTGTCAACCCACTGTGACATTCCTCGGACAATGTATCTCTCAAGGGACAAGGCACATCACATCCGACAGGATCAAGACTTTACAAGGTATCGTTCTTCCCCGAGGACACAAACCTCTGCATGCTTTCCTCGGCCTTGTCTTATATTGTCGTTCATGGATCCCTGAAGCCTCCATTCTTATGCAACCTCTGTACGAAGTACTGAAGACTGAGCCTTTTACTATGACAGCAGAAGCCGCTGAATGTTTCACCACCCTGAAGGCTATCCTATCTTCAGCGCTCGCGCTTGGGCTTCCAGACTATGAAAAGCCATTCAAACTCTTTGTTTCTGAACGTCAAGGTCACGCCCTTGGTGTCCTTGCCCAAAACCATGGATCAAGAATCAAGCCTATTGGTTACTTTTCTGGACAACTAGACAATGTCGCTAAATGTAGCCCATCCTGCATGAGAGCAGTGTATGCAGCGCATTTCCTCCTTGATAAAACCTCTGACATCATCCTGGGCCATGATTGCATCCTCTTGGCCCCTCATGACATCTCTGCTATTCTCAATCAATCTCAACCGAAACATATGTCTTTGTCTCGTCATCTTCGTCTCCAATGCTCCATCCTTATGCCCGACAACGTAACGCTTCAACGTTGTTCAATACTTAACCCCTCCACACTTCTGCCAATTCCTGAGGGGGGTACCACTGATGACGTCAATGATGAAACAGATGACCATCAGGCAGCACAAGAAGGACACAATTGCTTTGACCTCATGCAACAAGAAACAACGCACCTCCCTACAGTCAGCTCGTCTCCACTTGAAGACCTAGACATAACTTTATTCGTGGATGGTTCACGGTTTGCAGATGATACAGGCAAATTTCATGTGGGATATGCTGTCACCACCGCTGATTCTGTGCTCCAAGCAGAAGCCTTACCAACTGTCTACTCTGCCCAAGAAGCAGAGCTCAAAGCCTTAACTGCAGCCTGCAAAATTGCAAAAGACAAACGCCTCAATGTACACACCGATTCCAGATACGCCCTGAGCGTTGCCCTAGACTTCGGCATCATCTGGAAAACAAGAGGATATTTGACAGCCACCAGAACACCCATTAAGAATGGCAAATCTGTTGCAGAACTAATGGAAGCCCTCTCATACCCAAAACAAGTGGCCGTTCTGAAAGTGAAGGCTCATGGCAAACTCAACTCCGCTGAAACCATAGGCAATCATATTGCCGACCAGGCTGCAAAGTCAGCCGCCCTGAAAGAAATACAGGAATTGCCAGAAGATGTGAAGGAAAAATTTTAAATTCAGAACGGAATCATCCAAACATCAACTCCCCTTCTTCAGATGGGCTTCATAGACAACAAGGATAAATTAAAAAATATCCAAAACAGCACTGCTAAGGAAGAAAGAGAGGATTGGCTGGGAAAAGGGGCAGTATTTAAGGATGGGCTGTATACACATAACAAAAAGGTATGTATACCCAGAAGTCTCTATCCAGCCCTCGTCCAATGGGCACATGGACCTGCCCACATTTCAAAGAATCTCATGAATAACCTAATATCAAAGACTTACTTTACTCCTGGTATAACCACCTTTACCAGGAACTACACTGTTGCCTGCGCAACATGTGCTAAATGCAATCCAGGACGCACGGAAAAACCTCCAAAACTTCATCTAGTTAAACCTTTGTACCCTTTCTAAAGGATCCAAATAGACCACATTCAAATGCCAAAAAGTGGAAGATTTGGGTATGTGCTAGTAATTGTGGATATGTTCTCCGGATGGCCAGAAGCGTATCCCGTAACTAATATGACTGCTAAGACTACTGCCAACTACTGCCAAGAAACTACTTTCTGAGATCGTATGCAGATTCGGGGTACCGGAAGTAATAGAAAGTGATCAGGGCCCTGCATTCACTGCAAATGTTACCAAAGAAATCTGGACTGCTTTAGGAGTAACATTGCACTTCCACATGCCCTATCATCCTCAGAGTAGCAGGAAGGTTGAAAGAATGAATGGGACTCTAAAGACACGTATGTTAAAAATGGCTCATGATTCTGGGATGGGATGGCCTGATAGCCTGCCTATAGCTCTGTTCAGTGTCAGATACACACCCAGGTGGAGCACAAATTATTCCCCTTTGAGATCCTATTTGGATCAGCCCCTAGGTTAGGGTGTTATTTCCCCCAGCAATTACAATTACAGTCTGATGTATTAACTGATTTTGTTTGCCAACTAACAAGTGAATTAACTAAAGTGCATGGTCAAGTGCTCTCTTCTCTTCCAGATCCTGAGTCTGTAACAGGTTCTCATTCACTCCTCCCAGGCGATTGGGTGCTGGTAAAGAAGTTTGTAAGAAAGCACTCCCTTGAACCTAGGTTTGACGGCCCATTCCAGGTTCTTCTCACCACTCCCACTTCAGTGAAACTGGAAGGAAGACCATCTTGGATCCACGCTTCACATTGCAAGAAATCTACCCCTCCGGCTGGAGAAACATGATTGCTATATATATATCCTTTTCATTATTTCTTCAGGGGGGGCCTTACAGGTTGCCATAACACAAAATGAAAGGCTAACTACATTCTGGTTTAATTCTTCCAATACCAATGTAGCCACCTTTGTGTTCGATTTTTGTGTCATTGGCCACTGCCCCAGGGTTCCTTGGCAATGCAATATATATCAAGATACGCCAGCTTCTAGATCATTATACATCTGCGTAACAGATGAATATTGGGGAAACAACTAATTATTGGGGGGCTGTCGGGTGGAACACCGGGTCGGATTGGGGATATAGGCCCGAATCTGCTCGCCTCAGAGTAGACAAGAACGGCAAGTCCTTACTTAGCAGAATGTCTTTAATAAAGTCAGGTATTTGTGCAAACACTGGTAAATTTGGTTTACCAGTGAAATTAACCCTCACTATAGAAAATCCCACTCCCACGGACGCAGGCACATATATATTGGGCGCATGGGCCGCTGGTGGAACCGGCTCTCCATACAATGGCAAATTCCTCTTAAAGGATATGTATAACTCGACAGAATTCGAGGAGGCCTACTGGAATAAAAAAGAGCCTGCTAAGATTCCAGTCAATCCATTAAAACCACGCATTGTCGTAACAAACAACATGAGGGCTATAGCAAATCCTACTTTCGAAGAAACAATATCTATTGAGACTGGATTTGGCGATACCAATGTTTGGTTGGAATGGATGAAATATAGCGCTGTCCAACATAATAAATCCAATTGTTTTGTCTGTGGGGGGGGCACGCCCCCACTTAGGCACTGTGCCTCAATCTCCCATCCCAGGTTGAGCAGTGTGTACTCAGCCTCTTTAGTAACACTTCCACTAATCAGTCAGTTTGCGAATCCTGGAAAAAGACTTACCCAATCCTAAAACAAACACCTCACCAGACTGAAGGTATAACCATATATCCTGGAAATTATACCTGTTATTATAACTACAATCACTCTGGCAGAACCATGGGCAATTTCACTACAGGATATTGTGAAATGTATAAAGATGGCTCTAAAAGCCCTCTGCAGAATCAGGTACAATCACTTGGTGACATCTACTGGATTTGTGGAGACATGAAAATCAGGTCCCATCTCCCCACTTCCTGGAATGGTGAATGTGCTTTAAGTAAGGTGATTATGCCCCTTCATATCATCCCTCACTATCCAATCGAGTATACCCTTTGAACCCCCTCATCGCGCTAAAAGAGACTTGACTCCAGGTGGAAGTCTTGACCCGCATGTATATATTGACACCATTGGAGTTCCTAGGGGGGTCCCAGATGAATTCAAAGCCCGTGATCAGGTTAAAGCAGGGTTTGAATCCCTAATTCCAATGATCACAGTGAATAAAAATGTTGATTGGATTAATTACATTTACTATAAACAGCAATGATTTGTTAACTATACTAAAGATGCACTCCAAGGTTTGGCTGATCAATTGGGTCCCACCGCACAGATGACTTTCCAAAATAGGATCGCCTTAGATATGATGCTTGCTGAAAAGGGGGGAGTTTGTAAAATGTTACCAGACTCTAGCACTTGTTGCACTTATATTCCTGATAACACTGGCCCAAATGGTAAAGTCACTCTTGCTATAAAAAAACTTGAGGATTTGTCAATCGAATTAAAGAAAAATTCTGGAATAACAAGCCCATGGGACCAATATTTTGGATGGATGACTGGGTGGCAGAAAACTTTGGCCCAGATAGGAGTGACTGTATTGATAGTTTTAATATTTGTCTCTTTCTTAGTTTGTTGTTTTGTTCCATATATTAAGAAGCTAGCAAAACAAGCTGCAAATGTATCCGTCCCAATGTTTGCAATGCATGAATACGAACCATTACCTGAACCATTACCTGAACTATTGTCTGATTTTATTCTTGAATCTCCTTACACTCCCATACACCCTACAGAGCTTTCCGCTTACAATTCTTTACAGGGATAGTTAGGGTGTTGGAGTTGGAAGGGTTGGTCCCTGGCTTTGTGCAGGTCTCTCCAGGCCAAGCTGAATATCCATACCCACCTCTATGGTGGACTCCCTCTGGAGCAACTCTGATAATCCTTGTTAGGTAGGGACAGCAAAATAAATATTTTAGGGGGGACTGTTAAGGAGACATATATCCCATATATCTATCGCTTTAAGCTTTAGTATTAATTACATGAAAAGAAAATGTTATTTTACTGTCTGATGACCCATGCCTTAGTTATTTTGCTGAATTTGATGATTCAGTATCAAATGATATGCCAAGCTTTTGATTTCCTGCTCAAACTTTGATAAACATAGATATCATAAGATCCGCTGTGGTAAGATGACTAAGGAAAAGAGGAACCTCTCCAGAGGAACAGATATTTTGTGGAGGATGACGTTCTACATGTGACTCTTAGAGAAGATGCTACAATAGACTAAATAAACAAACATAATGACCTTTGCCACACTAATTGTAATAATCAACAACCCCTCGCTCACCTATATAAACCATTGCAACTAACAATAAAGCAGAGGAAGCATTTTTGCATACTGAACAACTCGTGTCAGTGTGGTTCTTTCTAGTTTCTTCCCAGTCTAGACTGCGACTTTAATTGATAATTAATTTGGAAACGAACAGATAATTCCTGGACCTGGTTCAGTCCATATCAAGGGGAGGTAAGTAAAGTTTGGGGCATTTTCTAATAAAATAAATTGAGCGGTTGGGGCTGGGGGGACAGGAGGAATGACATATAAAAAAATAATTTCAAGGGTGGACATACCCTTTAAAGGGTATCTCCACTGAGGAAAAAGCATTTTTTTTTTTGGTTTATTTTAAAGTACACCATCCCCCAACCCTCCCCCTACCTTATTTTCCCCAGAATTCCCCATCGTTTTATTGCAGCAGCATGGGAAAATTGTGCTGGTTTCTGGGGGTGTGTCTTCTTCTGTGCTGGGAGTGCTGTCACTCAATGTGCATCATCATGGTAGCAGACACACCTACTTGGCTGCAGTAAGAAATCCTTTCCTCCCTGACTCTCTAAGTTCATTTTTACTGCTGATCATGCAGAGAGAGACAGGGGAGGAAAAGTTAAAACCCTCTTCCCACAATACTGTAACAAAGGTAGGGGGAACTTGTGTTGTTTTTAATAAAGATTTTTTTTGTGTCTAACTGAGAGGGGTGGTTGAAAAAGTGATCTAAGATTGATTTCATAGGGGATGCTGGGAATATGAAGCAATCTGGTATGGGAGGGGGTGGGAGAGAGAAAAAGGTAGTACCTGATTACTCCTCCATTAATTAGCGAAGTCAGCAATCTGCTGTGATGGTCATGTGATTATTCCTCCATTAATCAGTGAACTCTAGCTTGACGGATCCTCACACGTTCTGCACAGGCAGTCACTGAAAGTGGGCGGACCAGCACCATCCACAGCGTTCAGGGAGAAACTCTTTGGATTTCTTCTAAACTACTGCTCAAAGACACAGGATACTGCAGGTACATTTCCACCTTACACATATCTATCCTTACAACTCAGGTGACTTTTATCAGAGGAGATACCCTTTAATAAAAACACACAAAGCTCACAGATCATGCAACAGAATGAAGCCTGGCTTTATGCATGCTCTCATCCTATCGCGCCTGGACTATTAAAATCTACTACTTACTGGTCTTCCTGCTTCCCACCTCTCTCCCCTCCAGTCTATACTTAACTCTGCCACACGTATTGTTTCGCTCTCTAATAAACTGGTTCCCAAATCTCCTCTGTACTGGACAACAACCTGGCTCCCCATTAAACAGCGCATTGTATACAAAATCCTTTTCTTCTGTCCCCATATGTTTCTGCCCTTACCCTCTGCTCATCGCAGAACTAGCTCCTGTACAGACCATCCACTTGTACTGCTTCCTCTAGCCTTAAACCTTTCTCTCTTGTGGCTCCCATCCTCTGGAAATCTATTCCTGTCTCTTTACGTCAAGAAACCTCAATTAACATGTTTAAAGGTAGCCTTACATCCTTCCTATCTAGTAAAAAGCACAGTCTATGAGTTTATGATTGTTTTATTTACACTGCATACATCTCACTCCATTGTATCTGTATGTTACCCACCTAACTAGGTTGTAAGCTCTATGGGGCAGGGACCTCCTTTCCTCTTGTGGCAAAGCTCTAGCACTAATATTTATATCATTTAGATATTTATGTACTAAACTATCTATGTATTTATCCCCCTTATAACTTTTTTGTATTTTATTACTGTACAGTTCTGCATCCCCAAGTGGTGCTTTATAAATAAACTATACATACATACAACAACACAAAAAGCCCACACGTCACATGCTTCAGAAACACAAGAAGAGTGTGACGCCCATCAGTCACTCAAGTGCTGCGGTATTCAGTTGCAATCAACATGTTTTTCCCAAGGCTAATTACTGTATGTGTAGCACGTTTACAAGTAGGTTCTCCACATTTTGTATATTTATGCTCCAAGTGGAAAAACTTATAACGTATATAAAGTTTTGCTATAAACATATGTGCTATACGTCCCTCAAGCAATGTCACCTCCTCAATTATTAAATACATGATGTACATTACTAACTCTGCACTTTTCCCCTGTCTCTCCCATCTAAGCCAAACACACACCTGCATGTAACAAATAATATACCCATATGTGTACACGGGCAACACCAGGTACAACTGCTGTTTCACATTAAAGGGCATGTCCACCCATATTTTAAACTTTTGTCATATGATAGTATATATGTTTCCCCAGCCCCAACCGCTATAAAAAAAGTTTTAAGAAAGTGCCCCGATGTTTACTTACCTTCCCTCTCTCCTCCGACGCCCGGCCCGGCCTTCTGCTTGCAAGACACTACAAGCAGGGGGCGGGACCGTCAGCCGCGTCTGTGATTGGCTGAGAGGCAGCCAATCACGGACGCGGTTGCCGGCTTCTCAGAATGCCGGTGGAGAAAGGGAAGTAAGTACAGTTCTGGGGACTTTCTTAAAATTATTTTTATGTGTTGGGGCAACATATTCTATTACATGGCCAAGGGGTTTTATGGTAGGGGGAGGGATAGCAAAACGGGAGGGAGAGGGAGGGGGAGAAGGGCTGCAGTACGCATGCCAAACTTCTCCCAGGGGCCAGATAGGAGGCAGAGTTCCTATATGGACTCTGCTATCCTCCTGGTGGGCAGTTTTTGGGACTTTGGGGGGGGACTACAGGAGAACCTTATGGAGCTGGGATGTGAGGTAAGTATTAAACTACACTACATGATGGGGCCAGTAGTGGGGGGGGGGGGTATAGTTTTGGGGGTGGACATGCCCTTTAAATCAAACTGTATGCATGAAAAAAACTTGCTGAAACCAACTATTCAATTAAAAAACAAAGCCCAAAAGTCTTATATGGAACACAGTTTAAATGTACTTAAATAACATGGCAATATGGCATCCTAAACCTCCTTTATCCAAAGTAGTGTTTTTCAACCTTTTCTTACTGGATGTTAGAATATTACCTATATGAGGACCGTATATCATGCAGTTGGACCCTCTACTTGGATAGCCCAAGATTCCTTTTTGCATATCTCAACAAAAAGGGGTAAAACATTAAAAGGGAAAGTTCAGTGTAAAATATAACTATCATTATATTTTTTAAATTCTTAGTTTATATTACATACCTAGTTTTCTACATTCTTTTCCATTTTGCAAAATCAGTTGAATTTATACCCCTTGCTACTCCATCTTATTGAAATTCGTGAGCTGACATTTCAGGTTCTGTAACAGTCCTTCTTCTTCCCAGAATACACACTACCTTGGAATGTTTCTAACAGTAAAAGTGCCCATAAACAGTGAACCCGGCTGTTTGCCCATATGCAATATGGGGGATTGGTCGGCCGTGCGGCCATACAAGGGCCGATAGGATCGACTCCCTTTACTTCATGTAAAGGCTCATACCTACTGACGGAAATTTTCCATCAGTTCGAAATGTCCGAGTTTGTTTGAACATGTAAAATCCAATTCGAGTTTGAGATCTAGTCCATCTCTATTCACTATATAATACATAAGGGCTAGGCCACACTATCGCTCTTTTTTTGCGATTGCGCATGCCATTTTTCTCTAACACAGCAATCGCGGCAACGATTGTGTTTCCGTTTGTGATACACATTCGCATGCGATCACCATTTTAATGTGCTACAGCATGCGATTTCATATCTCTCAAGAAGAAATGGCATGCGCCAGCGCAACGGAATCGTAATCACGTTTGCGGTGCAGTGTGTCTGTGCCCTTAGGGCTAGGCCACACTATCGCTTTTTTGCGTATGCGTTTTTTTTATATCATTGAAAACGTGGCAACGCACCAAAAACGAGCGTTTTCGGGTGCATTGCGATTTGCGTTCCGCAACCACATGCGTTTTTCAATACTTCATGGAAAAAATCCATGCGCAAGCGCAACGAAATCGCACATGAAATCGCATGCGATTGCTTTTGCGTTGCAGTGTGACCGTGCCCTAAGTGTGATATTTTATCATGGGGAGCTGCAGTGTTATAAATCCTTATAAAAAAAATCTCTGCTATGTCAAGAGAAGAAAAGTAGAGGTGTGATACTTTGAATTGGCTAACTAGAAAACAACATAATATCGCAAGCTTTCATGAGTCCTAAACCCCCTTATCAGGCTAGATGTTATAGAAGAAACTGAAGATGGAGAAACACCTTCTTATAACAGAAGGTATCTTGCAGTCTCATGCTATATGAATAGCATTGCCCACAAATTCTAAGAAACAAGAAGTAATTTCTTACTCCCAGGTTCCCCAGAGAAAAGGGAAGAGATATACAAAATACTCCTTTATGTCCCTTAGCTTATGCATGTGTCCAGAACCGCTGGCTTAATAACATGCAATATAGCCTAATATATAGAGCCAGTCATCTGACCTGCAGACGGGAGAACTATGCCTGAAAAGGCTGTTTTCACACAGTGAAAGAGAAGGGCTGTAGATTCCCTAACCTTCTCTGTCAGGATTTTGCACAGCAGAGAGGAGGAGGGACTTCCTATCTCCCTCACACACTGAGGGAGTCTAAGGCTGTGCTCGCAGGCGGGACTGTGCAGGAGATGCCTCAGGAACGTCACAAGTCAGCCTCCCATCCATTAACTTTCTGGTCAGTCATTTCTGTACATCTTGGGTTGTGGAGCACTTAGAGAGGTGGTTGATGGCTTGTTTTAAATGTAGGAAACTGGCCTTTCATTTAAACTTAACTTGCGCGGAGACCACAGTTCCCCTTTAAAAAGACTTTTACAGCTTTCCACAAGCTAAATGCAAAACCAGAGCGCCAACTACAGACCGGTTTTGGCTTTATTGAGCCATCATCAGTGTAGTGCAGGCCTCTGGTTTTGCAGTGTGAAGCGTCAATGGACACACGTCTCTGAGAGGTCATACGTTTTGCATTTAGCTTGTGGAAAGCTGTAAAAGTCTTTTTAAAGATATACAGGGTTATTCAATAAAAGTTCTTATTGTTTAAAATGGTGCTAATTTTGCCCCAAGCAATCAGATATTAGCTTTCAAATGTTAAATAAGACCTGATTGGTTGGGGCAAAATTAGCACCGTTTAAAACAATAAGAACTTTTATTGAATCTCCCTGTTAGCTTCCTAAGAGCTTCCATGGAAACATGGTATATTCCCAGAAGTCTTTGTTTCTTATTTGCATATTTTAAACTTTTAAAAGCCTTTTTCTTCCATTTTTTCTCCTGCCAGGCAGGAGAGGACCTCATTCTTTTACACTTGTTCCCTAAAAGTATAAATTTAGAAATGTAATTCAGTATCCCTTAAAGGGCAACTATGGTCTCAAAACAAGTTAGGGTTAAATAAAAGCCTGCAGTATATCCTTTACACTGAGCCAACAATCACATCTCTGGCTGGAGCCTGTAAGAAATTACATTGGGGTGAATGTTGAAACTTCTTGCTTCCAGTAGGTTGAGTGACATAACCTGACCTCTGCCGGCCCTTTTCCCCCGGGGAAGAAGCATGTTCAGTTAAGACTTATTGCTGGGGAAATCAGTTGAAAAGGGGAGCCTATTAATGCAGACAGGCTGGTCACATGACTTCAAGCTGGTCACATGGCTAAAAACAGGAAGAGTTCAACCAGGAAGTTACATTGCTGAACCTTTCCAGCAATAACTTCTCAGAAATGTTATCTAGAGATGCGATTTAGGTTTTATATTGAAGGTGTGATGGAAGGCTTTTTATATAATTTATTACTAGTTTGAGACCACAGTGTAAGGTACTTACCCGGGTGTCCGGTCCAGCGACGATCCGCTAGGCGGCGCTCCGGCCCCAGTGACGGCGCGAAGTTTAAAAATCCGCTCCTTCCATCCCTAGACGCCCGCTTGTCAGTTGTTACTGGCGTCTAGGGTTTTTGCTGCTCGAACTAGTGTTACCATTGTATCCAGCCATTGTTCCTGTTACCATTGTATCCAGCCATTGTATCCAGCCATTGTTCCTGTTACCATCTATCCAGCCATTGTTCCTGTTACCATTGTATCCAGCCATTGTTCCTGTTACCATCTATCCAGCTATTGTATCCAGCCATTGTTCCTGTTACCTTTGCATCCAGCCATTGTATCCAGCCATTGTTCCAGTTACCATTGCATCCAGCCATTGTATCCAGCCATTGTTCCTGTTACCATCTATCCACATTGTATCCAGTATCCAGCCATGTGTTTCCTGTTACCATCTATCCAGCCATTGTATCCAGCCATTGTTCCTGTTAACCATTGTATCCAGCCATTGTATCCAGCCCATTGTTCCGTTACCATCTATCCACATTGTATCCAGCCATTGTTCCTGTTACCATTGCATCCAGCCATTGTATCCAGCCATTGTTCCTGTTACCATCTATCCAGCCATTGTTCCTGTTACCACCTATCCAGCTATTGTATCCAGCCATTGTTCCTGTTACACATATCCAGCTATTGTATCCAGCCATTGTTCCTGTTACCACCTATCCAGCCAGTGTTATTCCACCATCCGCTCCGGTCTCCAGTGCATCCAGCATCCAGTTCCCACTACTTCCTCCTTCATCCCACTAAAACGTGAGTCTTCCCTGTACTCTACCCCAACGGAGTCAGGGCAGCATTACAGTACAAGCGGGCCATGGATGCCTCTGAGGGAGTAATGTCCGAACTATCCAAAACTCTCCAAGCCTTATCTACCCGGATGGACGTTTTTGAGCATCAACAGAACCGTATGGCACAATTTATGGACTCATTGGCCTCACGTCTATCACCTGTTGATACATCACCTTCTCTTCCGTCTAATCCTGCACCTGCAATTCAAGTTGGCCATGAACCCCGTATACCTTCCCCTCCTCGTTATGATGGGAACCCCTAAGGCTGTAGAGGGTTCCTTAATCAATGTCAAATTCAATTTGAACTACAACCCTCCTGTTTTGTCTCAGATAGAGCAAAAGTGGGTTATATCGTTGCTTTGTTGGAAGGTGGAGCCCTGGCCTGGGCCTCTCCATTGTGGGAGAACGATGACCCATTAGTCTCTGACATCACTAATTTTCTTGCTACATTCCGTAAAGTATTCAACGCTCCTGGTCGTAAAATAAGTGCTTCCACCCATCTGTTGCAACTACAACAGGGCAATCATTCTGTGGGACATTATGCCATTGAGTTCCGTACACTTGCAGCAGAAATCTCCTGGAATAACGAGGCTCTTGTGGCTGCCTTTCTTCAGGGTCTATCAGACCGTATTAAAGATGACCTTGTCTCCAAAGACATGCCCTCCCTGTTGGAGGATTTGATTGCTCTTTGTATCCGTATTGGATACACAAAACGTTTTTTCGGGAGCGGCAGGTCAAAAGGAACCGAGATCGTCAGTTGCCTTCCAGATCTGCTCCTCACCCGTGAAACCTATCTTCTCGGCTCCTATGCCCACTACCGAGAGAACCCATGCGATTGGGGGGACTCGTTTGTCTCCAGAAGAGAGACACGTAGGAGATCTCTAGGCCTGTGTCTATATTGTGCTGGCTCGGACATTTTGCCAAAACCTGCCCTGTCAAACTGGGAAACTACTCGGCCTAGAGTTAGAGGAGAAAATCTTCTAGGCAAAAAGAAACCTTCTCCTCGTCTTTTGGTACCTGTCACCATAAAACTCAACTCTAAAGTCCTATCCAGGGACGCTTTCCTGGACTCAGGCGCAGCAGGCAACTTCATTGATTCTTCATTTTTCAACAACATGATATTCCCCTTCAAGCTTTGTCTAACCCCCGTGTACTGGCTATAGACAATAGACCCCTATCTTCAGAATTTGTCCACTCAAATCACTTCTGATTTATCCTTCCAAACTGGGGCCCTGCATAATGAAAAGTTGTCCTTCTTTGTCATTGATTGTCCCTCACAACCCATTATTCTAGGCCTGCCCTGGCTTCAACTCCATAACCGTCTATTGATTGGCTTTCTGGAGAAATAATTGCTTGGAGTTCTAACTGCGTTTCCCATTGTCTTCTTCCTTGCCCACTATTCGTTGCTCCACTCTTCTTCCGGAAAAGAACGCTTCTTTTCTTCCTGAAACATATAAAGACTTCCTTGATGAGTTTTGTAAAAAATCAGCTGAAACTTTGCCTATTCATCGACCCTACGACTGTCCGGAACCATGCCCCCTCGTGGACGAACTTACCCTTTATCCCAGCCTGAACACGGCCATGAAGAAATACATTCAGGATAACTTGTCCCGAGGGTTCATTCGTCCTTCCACTTCTCCTGCTGGAGCTGGATTCTTTTTCGTCGAAAAAAAGATGGAGGCTTACCCCCTGCATAGACTATAGGGGTCTAAACAAAATTACGATAAAGAATCGTTATCCCCCTTCCCCTGATCACCGAATTATTCGATCATTAAAGGGGCCAAAATATTTTCTAAACTTGATCTTCGAGGGGCGTCCAATTTGATCCGGATCAGAAAAGGGACGAGTGGAAAACAGCCTTTAATACCCGTGATGGCCATTTTGAGTATCTGGTAATGCCTTTTGGGCTTTGTAATGCCCCAGCAGTTTTTCAAGAATTTGTCAATGATATCTTCAGAGATCTTTTAGGCAATTCTGTTAGTCTCTACCTAGATGATATTCTAGTTTTTTCTCAGACTTACCCTCTCATCGTATTCATCTTCGTCAGTTCTGTCCCGTTACGTGCCAATCATCTTTATGCCAAGCTGGAAAAATGTCTGTTTGAAGTTACTAAAGTGCCGTTCCTTGGTTATATTATCTCTGCGCCCAGGGTTTTGAAATGGATTCCTCTAAAGTGTCTGCTATTCTCAATTGGCCTCGTCCTTCTTCTACAAAAGCCATTCAACGTTTCATCGGTTTCGCCAATTATTATAGGCAATTTATCAAAGGCTTTTCCTCCATAATCTCTCCCATCTAAAAAACCTCACCCAAAGGGGCAAACCTAATGCCTGGACGGAGGAAGCTGTAGAAGCCTTCAAAAGGATTAAAACGGCATTTGCCTCTGCACCTGTTTTGGTCCATCCTGATAACCATCTGCCATTCTTCGTTGAAGTTGACGCTTCTGATATTGGTGCTGGAGCAATTTTATCTCAAACTCACGGAATGAAAAGAAACCTTCATCCTTGTGCTTACTTTTCTAAGAGATTTACCCCGTGTGGAGAGAAATGATGACATTGGCAATCGAGAATTACTGGCCATTAAACTTGCTCTTGAAGAGTGGCGGCATCTGCTGGAAGGTACAAGTCAACCCATAACTATATTCACTGACCATAAAAATTTAGAATACATCCAAACTGCTAGAGATTGAATCCCAGACAAGCCCGGGGCATTTTTTTTTCACGCTTTAATTTTACCATCACCTTTCGCCCGGGAACAAAAAATAAGAAGGCTGATGCCTTATCCAGGTCATTTGTGTTCGCTAGAATCCACCATAATTGACAAAGCCCTATTATTCCCAAATCAAAATTCTGGTACTATTCTTCCTCAGTTGGCTGCCGAAATTAATTCTGCTCAAGACTCTTGCCCTTCTACTACTCCCATTAACAAAGTTTTCATTCCCCCTGCCTTACCACACCGCTACTTTCAATATCTCATTGTTCTAAAACGGCTGGTCATCCTGGAGTTCAAAAAACATTTCACTTCTATCTCGTTCTGTTTGGTGGCCTGATTTAAGAAAAGATGTCAAGAAATTTGTAGCATCCTGTTTCATTTGTGCCATGTCAAAATCCTCCCGTAATCTTCCTTATGGTCTTTCTTCAACCACTTTCCACACCTTCTCGTCCGTGGACGCATCTATCCATGGATTTTATTGTTGATTTACCTCCTTCCAAGAAAAAAACGGTAATATGGGTGACTATGATCGTTTTAGCAAAATGGCTCATTTGTTCCTCTACCCAAGTTACCCTCAGCACTGGAACTCTCTCATTTATTTACTCCCACATTTTTCCGCTTACATGGATTACCTGCAGAAATTGTCTCCGACAGAGGAACACAATTCATTTCCAAATTCTGGAGAGCCTTATGTAAACCTTGAACATTAAACTTCAATTTTCCTCTGCATATCATCCACATCCAATGGTGCTTCTGAACGGATTAATCAGTCTCTTGAACAGTTCCTCCGGTGTCATATTTCCATTTCTCAAAATGATTGGTCTGACTTGTTACCATGGGTGGAATTTGCATATTAATTCCCCACACTCTTCCTCTGGGACTTCTCCTTTTTTTTGTAATATGGGCCAGAATCCAATGTGTTTTCTCCCAAGTTTTTCTCTTTTCCAATATCCACCGCTGATGATAGCTTGCCCATATGTCTGCTATCTGGGATTCTACAAGGGATAATCTTTTGAAATCCTCGCTGATTCAGAAAAAAGCTGCAGACAAAAGACGAAGGCCTGCTCCTCAATATTCCATTGGAGATAGAGTTTGGCTATCCTCACAAAATATTCATCTCACGTACCAACCCCTAAATTAGGTCCAAATTTATTTTGGCCCTTTTTCCATCTCCGAAATAATTAGTCCTACACAGCTTTCCGTCTTGAGTTACCACCTACTATGAAGATCTCAAATGTCTTCCATGTATCCTTACTCAACCATTTATTGTCAACCAATTTTCCAGTTCTAATCTGTCTCCAGCTCCCATTTTAGTTGATGTTCAGCAAGAGTTTGAAATTCAGGAAATTCTT
This sequence comes from Hymenochirus boettgeri, assembly GCA_019447015.1. Lineage (NCBI taxonomy): Eukaryota > Metazoa > Chordata > Amphibia > Anura > Pipidae > Hymenochirus > Hymenochirus boettgeri. The sequence continues at coordinate 176,753,234 of CM033471.1, forward strand.
GATTCCAGATATGTCAGAAACTCTCTACAATACCTGATTCATGGAAAGGCTTTGGTCCAGAAGAACGCTCCTGAATTAAACTTGTTGACATCCATGCACCTTGTTTAATCAAAACATTCCATAAGATCATCCTTTCAAACCTGGAGGCAGTGGTCCTGGGGCCCCCGTGGAGGAGGGGGTACTGTAAGGTACTTACCCGAGTGTCCGCTCCAGCGACGATCCGCTAGGCGGCGCTCAGGCCCAGTGACGCCGACGCTCGCTCGCGTGTCCTATGGAGCGCCGTCGTGATGTCACCACGCAGGCGCCGGCCGGCGAGAAGTTTTAAAAATCCGCTCCTTCCATCCCTAGCCGCCCGCTTGTCAGTTGTTACTGGCGTCTAGGGTTTTTGCTGCTCGAACTAGTGTTACCATTGTATCCAGCCATTGTATCCAGCCATTGTTCCTGTTACCATTGTATCCAGCCATTGTATCCAGCCATTGTTCCTGTTACCATCTATCCAGCCATTGTATCCAGCCATTGTTCCTGTTACCATTGTATCCAGCCATTGTATCCAGCCATTGTTCCTGTTACCATCTATCCAGCTATTGTATCCAGCCATTGTTCCTTTACCATTGCATCCAGCCATTGTATCCAGCCATTGTTCCTGTTACCTTGCATCCAGCCATTGTATCCAGCCATTGTTCCGTTACCATTGCATCCAGCCATTGTATCCACCATTGTTCCTGTAACCATTGCATCCAGCCATTGTATCCAGCCATTGTTCCTGTTACCATCTATCCAGCCATTGTATCCAGCCATTGTTCCTGATACCATCTATCCAGCCATTGTATCCATCCATTGTTCCTGTTACCATTGTATCCAGCCATTGTATCCAGCCATTGTTCCTGTTACCATCTATCCAGCCATTGTATCCAGCCATTGTTCCTGTTACCATCTATCCAGCCATTGTATCCAGCCATTGTTCCTGTTACCATCTATCCAGCCATTGTATCCAGCCATTGTTCCTGTTACCATCTATCCAGCCATTGTATCCAGCCATTGTTCCTGTTACCATCTATCCAGCTATTGTATCCAGCCATTGTTCCTGTTACCATTGCATCCAGCCATTGTATCCAGCCATTGTTCCTGTTACCAATGCATCCAGCTATTGTATTCAGCCATTGTTCCTGTTACCATTGCATCCAGCCATTGTATCCAGCCATTGTTCCTGTTACCAATGCATCCCCATGTATCCAGCCATTGTTCCTGTTACCATCTATCCAGCCATTGTATCCAGCCATTGTTCCTGTTACCATCTATCCAGCCATTGTTCCTGTTACCATTGTATCCAGCCATTGTATCCAGCCATTGTTCCTGTTACCATCTATCCAGCTATTGTATCCAGCCATTGTTCCTGTTACCATTGCATCCAGCTATTGTATCCAGCCATTGTTCCTGTTACCATTGCATCCAGCCATTGTATCCAGCCATGTTTCCTGTTACCATTGCTTCCAGCCATTGTATCCAGCCATTGTTCCTGTTACCATCTATCCATCCATTGTATCCACGCCATTGTTCCTGTTACCACCTATCCAGCTATTGTTCCAGCCATTGTTCCTGTTACCACCAACTATCCCGCTATTGTAATCCAGCCAATTGTTCCTGTTACCCACCTATCCAGCCAGTGTATTCCAGCATCCAGCTCCGGTCTCCAGTGCATTCCAGCATCCAGTTCCCACTACTTCCTCCTTCATCCCACTAAAACGTGAGTCTTCCCTGTACTCTACCCCAACGGAGTCAGGGCAGCATTACACACAGTTACACTTTAATGACTGTTTGAAGTGGGTACAAGTTGATTGCTGTAAAAATGTGAGAACAGTGTCCTTTGAAATGTATAAAGCAGTACAAGACAGTGTCCTAGTGAGTGAGTTTAGTCTAGGTGGTAATATAAAATAAGTTATTAGGCACATGAGTTTTATGGCCAAATATTAAGTCTGCAGTTCAGGGAATTAAATTTCTTGAGTGTTTGGGGTGGAAGCTGCCATTCCTAAGTTGCATCTGTTTGTTGGTTAGCGATATATCGACATCACTAGGATGTTCCCTTGTATTTTAATTGTGTCCAGAAAGCCGATTTGTTTTTTGGAGTCATACATTTTAAATTTAATAGTGGGGTGGAAGGAGTTGTAATTCCTATTGAAGGAGAGAAGTTCTTCCTCGCTTTTAGTCCAGATTATGAGGATGTTATCTATATTGCAAAGATAAGTTATTGGTTTAGTGTTACAGGAGGATAGGAAATTCTCCTCCAATTTAGCCATGAACAGGCTGGTATACTGTGGCACGAAGCATCCATCTGTTGTAGATAGATATCGTTATTGAATGAGAATTACAACTCCTTTCAACCCACCATTAAACTTAAATTTGACTAGGCCAATAGCCTATGTCTCCCCCCTCCTCCACAAAGATTTGTTCCTTTATATTGGGTTTAGGTTAGAGTAGGTAGCTTGGGGTTTTTTAAATTTAGGTGGGAAAAGGCTAAAATTTAAAATGCAATTGGGGAGAAGGAATTAGAAACTTATGTATTATAAGAAGTAATGCACCCCTTCACATTATAATATAAGGATATTACAACACCTCGGAGTTGAAATGAAAGCATTTAGTCTGCAGCCTCGTGCCTCTATATGGTCAGGGAACTCCTTGGTAGCATAATATCCTTATTTTACACTGTAAGGATGCAAATTATCCCTTATATTAACAACTACTATTCCCAGATGTGTAAAATTATGGTATACATTGTATACCATAATACCATATGTATAATATTTACATTACATTATTTTACAAACACCTAGAGCGCCTTATCTTTTGGAGGTAATTAAAAAAAATTGGAAGAGATATTTAACTATCAAATGTGTTTGAAATAGGACGCATGGGATTATTTTCAATTGGCAGATGAAATCTGGGTACACAGAGTCCAGATTTATAGCAGATGACAAACAGCTTTCATTGGCTACTTACAATCCCAACGCTCTTATATATTGATTACAATAGTTTGTCCTCTATGAGATCAGGCAGTTTACACACCCCCACACATAGTTTGTGGATTTACACTTTTGTTGTTATAGGCATTGGTGTGCATCCTATTCTTGGTCCTAGAAGCTGAACACAGGTTAGTCACCTCCTAGCATTTCCACAGCTTTTAACCCTTTCACTGCCAGGAGATTTTCATTTTTTTTTGCGTTAACTGCCAGAAGAATTTTCAGGATTTTGTCCTTAATCACATTAGACTAATTTTACAGTAGGAAACCTTGCAGTAAATCAGGAATATTATACATTGTTTTTTTCAGCACAAAGTCTACTTTAATATGGTAACAAAATTTTGTAACTTTTCTGGAAATTTTACTGGAATTATGGGTAAAATATGTAAAAAAAATGAAAAATTTGCAAATTTTCATGGATTTTTCCCATTTTTACTTATAGTTATCTTAAGGTTACACACAAAAATCTTACTGTTTCTAAAAGCTCAGATACTCCCGAGTACAACGATACCAGATATATGTAGGTACCCGACGTTTCCTGTACAGGAGACCCCCCCAAACTAAAACTGCACCTCCTAGAATATTACACCAAATTAAAATGTGTAACCACTACTGACAGTTAACATAGAATATCTACCAAATTATCTAAAATATCCCCCCAAGTGAGATATTTTTAGAAACTACACACTCGCAGGATTTTACGAGTGAGGTTAGTTTCGATCAAAATGCAGATACCCGGACGCAGCTCTTCGTCAAATTGTAAGTTACTTTCTCACATTTTCCTTTTTTTCCTCAACTGTAAAATCAGAGACAAAATCAAATGCGAATTTCAGCTAAAAACTGTGGAGGAAAGTTCAAACGCATCTCAAATATGAAAGCCTAACCCCTCCCGAATAAAACGGTATGCCACATTCATGGGTGTACCCAGAGACATGGCTGCCAACTAACCCAGAGCGTGACCAGTGCCAAATGTCAGTAGCAGCAAAAAAAAATTAGCCAGTTTTGTATTTGAACAGTCTGCAGTTTTTCCACAAAACACCCCCCCAACTCAGAAATACCCCCCACAAACTATATATTCCTGAAATCTACACACCTTCAGCTATGTAACGCTGTAGTTCGTTCATTCATACCATCAATGGTGTGGGCGCAGTTCTTCGTAGAAGTTTGCACTTTTACCAGATTTTAAAAAAAAATGAACATCAAACAACGTTCAAAAAGGTCGAAATCATGCCAAAACCCCATGGAATGTAAAAAAAAGGTACCAAATATCAATCTCCCAAATGTCCTGAATCAAACGGTATGCCATATGTGTGGTTACACACGCGGACGTGGAAGCGAAAAGCCACAAAGTGAGACAATGCACGATGGCTCAGAAACAGCGAAAATATTTAGCCAACTCCGAATTTGGACAGTCTGCAGTTTTTTCCACAAAACACCCTGATAACTCAGAAATACCCCCCACAAACTATATATTCCTGAAATCTAAACACCTTCAGCTATGTAGCACTGTAGTTCGTTCATTCATACCATCAATGGTGTGGGCGCAGTTCTTCGTAGAATTTCGCATTTCTACACAATTTTCTGGAAAAATAGAGAAAAATACACTTCAAAGTTACAAAATCACACCTAAACCCCCATGTAATGTAAAAAAAACTTACAAAATATCAATCTCCTAAAGTCTGAATCAAACAGTGCCATATGTGTGGTTACACACACTGACGGGGAAGCGACTAGTCAAAATGTAAAACAATGCGCAGTGAGCCAATAACAGCATTTTCCCAGATTTCCAAATGAACACCCCTCTAACTTGGAAATACCCCCGCACAAAACTATATATCTCAGAATCTACATACCTTCAGCTACGTAACGCTGTAGTTGTTCTTCATATACATCAATGGTGTGGGCGCGAGTTTCTCGTAGAATTCGCATTTGTCTGAAAAAATTAACAAAAACAACTTCAAAAGGTAGAAATCATGCCAAAACCCCAGGAATGTAAAAAAAAGCTACTAAATATCAATCTCCCAAATGTCCTGAATCAAACGGTATGCCATATGTGTGGTTACACACGTGGACGTGGAAGCCAAAAGACACAAAGTGAAACAATGCACAATGGCTCAGAAACAGCAAAAATATTCAGTCAAATCTGAATTTGAACAGTCTGCAATTTTTCCCCACAAAACAACCCCACAAACCATATATTTCTCGAATCCACACACCTTATCTACGAAATTCTGTAGTTTGTTCATTCGTACCATCAATGGTGTGGGCGCAGTTTCGTTAGAAGTTCACAGCTTTAGCAGATTTTCTAAAAATTTTAAAAAAAAACACCTCTCAAAAGGTAGAAATCATGCCAAAATCCCAAGTAATGTAAAAAAAAGTTACCAAATATCAATATCCCAAATGTTCTGAATCAAACGGTATGCCCTATGTATGGTTACACACGCAGAGTGGAATCAACTAGCACAAAGTGAGCCAATGAACAGTGGCCCAATTACAGCAATTTTCAGATTTGTCAGACTAAACACCCCTCTATATAGAAATACCCCCCAAAAATATATATTCTTGGACTCTACACACCCTTCAGCTACCACAATGGTGTGATTCTTTTATGCATACCACCAATGGTGTGGGTGCAGTTTTGTGTTACAATTTCGCTTCTTACCCGATTTCAGGAAAAATATTTATAAAAATACAATTCCTGGCAAATTTTTAATTCAAGTTTAAAAAATTCATGGCAAATTTCCATGTCATGTAGAAAAAATAAGTTGTACATTATCCCCAAATCATTCCCAAATGCCCTGAATCAAACGGTATGCCATATGCGTGGATGCAACAGGGGACTGTGGCCACCAACTAGCTCAAATGGGACGCATGCACCAGTGAATTACAAGAAAAATCTCAAAGTGCTCTGTATTTCAAAACAGCCCAAAACTTTGAAATGGCCACCACCGCAAACGTTTAAACCCCCCCACAATAGCAATCTCCCACATGTCCTGAATCAAACGGTATGCCATAGCGTGGATGCACACAGAGACGTGGCCACCAAACTAGCTCAAATGGACGACATGCACAAATGCAATTACAAGAAAAAATCAAAGTGCTCTGTAATTTGAACAGCCTACACTTTCTAAGGAAAAAGTCCCAAAAAAATGGAATTCCCCCCACAACTATATATTTTGGAATCTACACACCTTCAGCTAGTTACGGTGTTCCATGCTTTCATGCATATGAAGAATTCCAGACCCAGCGATCCAAAGAACCGTGTGTTTTACGAGATTTTGTGAAAAAAAATAAAAGAGATGATTCAAGGGTTGAAATCCTACCTAAACCCATTGACAAGCAAAAAAAACCCACTAAATAGCAATCTCCACATGTCCTGAATCAAACGGTATGCCATATGCGTGGATGCACACAGAGACGTGGCCACACAACTAGCTCAAATGGGACGCATGCACAAATGCAATTACAGAAAAAATCAAAGTGCTCTGTAATTTGAACAGCCTACACTTTTTCTAAGGAAACAGTCCCGAAACATGGAAATACCACCCACAAACTATATATTTTGGAATCTACACACCTTCAGCTACGTTACGGTGCCATGCTTTCATACAATGCATGAAGAATTCCAGACCCAGCGATCCAAAGAACTCGTGTGTTTTACGAGATTTTGTGAAAAAATAAATGAGATGATTCAAGGGTTGAAACCTACCTAACCCACTGACAAGCAAAAAACCCACTCAATAGAAATCCCACATGTTCTGAATCAAACAGTATGCCATATGCGTGGATGCACACAGAGACGTGGCCACCAACTAGCTCAAATGGGACGCATGCACAAATGCAATTACAAGAAAAAATCAAAGTGCTCTGTAATTTGAACAGCCTACACTTTTTCTAAGGAAACAGTCCCGAAACATGGAAATACCACCCACAAACTATATATTTTTGGAATCTACACACCTTCAGCTACGTTACGGTGCCATGCTTTCATACATGCATGAAGAATTCCAGACCCAGCGATCCAAAGAACTCTGTGTTTTTACGAGATTTTGTGAAAAATAAAATGAGATGATTCAAGGGTTGAAATCCTACCTAAACCCAATTGACAAGCAAAAAAACCCACTAAATAGCAATCTCCCACATGTCCTGAATCAAACGGTGTGCCATTTGCGTGGGTGCAAACAGAGACGAGGCCACCAACTAGCTCAAATGGGACGCATTTAGAAGTGCAGTTACAAGAAAAATTTTTAAAAACGCCACAACCCACCCCCCACACACACACTCTCCCCCTTTTAGTGGTATTTTAGTGAAGTCGGTTAGTATGGAGAGTCACACACGTTTTTGCACACTTTACTGATCCTAAAAATTCAATACGGTCTTTATTTGGTACCTCTGCAAAATTTCCTTATAAAATATAGGCTTAGTTTCCCTTGAAATCGAACAAATAAGTATCCGCGTTTACTTTACCGATATCACTGGGGACATTGGGGAGCTTGGAGAAGACAACTTTTTTTTCTAATTTATAGTTTTAGGGTAAAAAAAAAAAAAAAGGGTGTGTGTATCACTTTAAGAATTTTTTTGTGTGTATTTCCCCTCTTTTTCCCCGATCATTCCCAAAGATAATCATCAGATCATCTTAGGGAATGATACCAAACTTGGAATACGGGCATAAATGCCCATTTTCCAATTCGAAATCCGATCGGAAAAATCACTTCCCGGAAATCATTTTCCAGGAAGTGATTTTTCATTCATTGGCAAAGATCAATAATTTGGTGATCAGAAGTGATCACCAAATATTGATCTCTGTCCCCATTTTTTTTCTAAGTCTTCGCTAAGTAGCAAAGACTTAGAAAAAATCCTATTTGTGAATGGAACTTTGAGTTCCATTCACAAATGTATAGTAAAAGCTGGCAGCTTGACAGCTTTTACTATACTTAGGTACTGCAGCATGATCTATGGAGATCAAGCTGCAGTACCTCAACTAGACCACCAGGGGCAGTCTCCTACCACTTCAAGGGAGACCCCGGTGAAGGAGGAAGCTCCGTGACGTCACCGGGGTCTCCCTTTCCGCTTCCTCCTTGGACTCCACGTGGGACCGGCTGCTGCTGTACGGTCACGGCAAAAAAGGTACCGTAACTCCCGATCCCCCCCTTGGATTTGGACACAACCGAGGGGGGGTCGAGGGGGATAGGGGGGCAGCTGAATGCTGCCCCCGGGTCGGCCCTAGCGCACGGTGTTTTTCCGAATTTAAAGGGGAAGCCACAGATCGTATATTCACGATCTGTGGCAGTTAAAGCATTCTCTGCACAGATCGTGAATATACGATCTGTGGCAGGGAAAGGGTTAAAGAAACGCCTGGCCCAAACAATCCTGCAGCATTTCTCACGATCATTGTTTATGAACAACGGCTATAATAGCAATCGCAAACTGATTGGTCCAAATGGTTTTCTAAACATTTTAGGAGTGTCGGGTAAATTTGTAGTATATGGCCAGCTTTTGGGACATGTGGCTGCATTGTTTCCACAAGTTCGATAAAATCCTTGAAAGTTCGAAAAGCTTGAGTTTATTCAAACTCATAAAATCCAATTCGAATTCAGGTTTGTGTTCTAGTCCATCTCTATTAACTATATTAATAAATACTATTCCCAGAAGTGTATAATTACAGTATATATTTTTGTACAGTATTTGAATTGGCATGAGATTCAGGATATTGTGTTTATGTAATCCCAGGAACTGCACCTACATCTTGGAACCTTGGTACAGGCGCTATTCCAAAAAAATCACCTAAAACACAAACATTGTTTTAGCTCAAAGCCCTTAGGTATATTACATTATGTGGATTGCAGTAAGGAGACCACAACTAGTAATAATACATTTTGTAGCATATTGCAACTAGTGATTTAGGAGTGATTTTTGGAAAATGTCTCCTGATTAAATCTACATGCAACTTTTGTCTTCATCTTTAGGGTAACTGCATTAAAAACTTCATTTTATTTCTTTGATATTGTAGAAAACCAACATTTGTATATTAAAACTTACTAGTAAGCACCAATGTCAAGTAAAAAGAGATTTACTATATACAGTTTTCCAGTACAGTTTAGTTAATATATATTATATCTTCCATGGCGCTTTACAATTACATAGTCATACATTACATACAGGGTAATACATGTTATACAAAGTCATACATATTACATACACAAGTAATACATAATAAAAGTAAACAGAGTGAGGAGTTTCTTACAGCAATACCGTGATACAATAGGAAAGAGGACCCTACCCAAAGAGCTTACAGACTAGAGGATATGGGGGTGAGACATAAGGTTGCGGGAATCGGTAGGCAGTAAATAGATTGGCAATGGAGTAAGAAAGGCAGGTTGGATCATATTGGGTAGTAAGGGGTTAATGTTTAATCCAGGTTATATGCTTGCCTGAAAAGGTGGGTTTTAAGGTTACATTTGAAGGTGTTAAGGGATGGTGAGTGACGGACAGACGGAGGAAGGGAGTTCCAGAGCAGAGGGGCAGCATGAGTAAAGTCCTGAATGCGGGCATGGGAAGAGGTGACCAGAGTGGATGAGAGGAGGGTATCATTTGCAGAGCGGAGGTTGCGCCTGGGACAGTATCGCTGGATCAGCTCTGAGATATATGGTGGGGCTATGTTGGATAGTGCTTTATAGGATAAGGTAAGCAGTTTGAACTGGATCCTTTGCGTGCAACCAGTGGAGGGACTGACAGAGAGGGGAGGCATTAGAGAAGCAAGAAGAAAAATGAATGAGCCGGGCAGTAGAGTTGAGAATGGATTGAAGCGGTGCCAGACGGTTGTTTGGTAAACCACACAGGAGTGTGTTGCAGTAGTCTAGCCGGGATATGATTAGGGCATGGACTAGGATTTTTGTAGCTTCCTTCGAGAGGAAGGGTCGAATGCAGGAGATGTTTTTGAGTTGGAGCCGACAGGAGTTGGCAAGCGAATTGACATGAGGTTTGAAGGAAAGATCAGAATATAGCGTTATTCCAGGCAGTGGACATGAGGAGATGGGGATATGGGTGTGTTGTTAATATTAATAGTAAGGCTAGGGAGGGGAACAGATTTGGAGGGTGGGAAAAGGACAAGTTCAGTCTTGTCCATGTTTAGTTTGAGGAAGCGGGAGGACATGAAGGCAGAGATGGCACTAAGGCAGTCGGGGACCTGGGATGTCAGTGTAAGGAGATCCGGGGCAGAGATGTAAATTTGGGTATCGTCTGCATACAGGTGATACTGGAACCCAAATGATCTAATGAGTTGTCCAAGGTCATGGGTGTAGATGGAGAAAAGAAGAGGACCGAATACCGAGGGGTGGAGCTAATTCCGGAGTGGAAAACACTAAATGTCCTAACAGAGAGATAGGAGGATAGCCAAGAAAGTGCAGTGTCCTGGATACCTAAGGAGGCCAGGATCTGAAGAAGTAGAGGGTGATCAACAGTATCAAAAGCAGAGGACAGATCGAGAAGAATGAGCAAAGAGTAGTGACCTTTAGATTTAGCACTAAGTAAATCATTGGTCACTTTAGTGAGGGCAGTTTCTGTGGAGTGGTTAGGGCAGAAGCCTGACTGGAGGTGGTCAAAGAGAGAGTTATCAGACGGGTGATTAACCAGGTCAGCATAGAAGGAAGAGGAGAGCGGGGAAATAAGATGAGAGGGAATGGGGTTGAGGGGGCAGGTGGTGAGACGTGTCCTGGATAGGAGAGATGAAAGACCCTGTTTTGTTATAGTGGTTAAGCTTGTTAGGGGGCAAGTAAAGGGATTAATCAATGAAGGGAGGCTAGACAGTGCAGTGGTAGGGGTAGAGATGGAGGGGGTGGGTAACAAAGGGAGGTTGGGCAGAGCAATGGTAGTAACAAACAGAATATGGCGGCTCCCGTCCTCTCCACTTACGTCACTATTGAGTCCTCACTCAGGGTCCGGTGCCAGTATATATATATATATATATATATATATATATATATATATATATATATGACGAAGGCGATCAGCACTCCATATCAGACAACAATCGCCCGGGTGCACCTCGAAGAAAGATAATCGATAGGCAAAGACCGAAGGCACTCACGGGACTACATAAAACTTAACTTTTATTAGAACATCGTACAAGCGCTATATCTACGCGTTTTGGCTAAACAGCAAGGGGGTCTTCAGGATATGACGCACAATGCAGTAAGAACCAATATATACCCTCCCACCCAATCCCCAACCAACAGCGGCAAGGTAATTAAAAAAAAGTAAAAGCAATTAAAACCCAGTGTATGATGCAGCTGAATCCCAGAAGGCAAAGGACCGCCCATACCCTAAGACACCGGTATTGTCAAAGGTTCACAGACACTGTAAAAATAGAAACATGCATAGCAAAGGGAGAAATCAGTCCTTACATAGGCACAGAATGGATATAAATGAAACACAGTGGAACACAGTTGTCGCGCTCAATGTGGGTACTCCAACTATACAATGGAGTGGTTCCCATATTGGACCTAACACACTTTGTCTGCATCTATTATATATTGACAGGTCTCATGTGGAGCTATCCCGTACTTCTGTTTTGGATTTATGATTGTTTCGGCTTGTTTTGATATATTATTAGTATACTTACCATTATTGCAACAATGTTTTGTTACTACATCGACATCTGTGATCCACCTAACACGCCAGCTGCGATTAAAACTTTTCATAATATTGTGTCTACCAACACTAAAAATATGCTGCAATATGAGAGACCACTTGCCTTCAATAATCTGTCTATACCTGAGAGGGAAGGCCTGAAAACATTGATGGCCGATAAACAACTGGTGATACGTGCAGCGGACAAGGGAGGAGCAATTGTGCTCCTTGATCGAGAATATTATGAGGATGAATTATGCCAACAGTTGTCGGATACTGACACTTACCTCAAATGTGATGCTGATCCTACGCCGAGGTTGAAAAAAGAAATGGACTCTAAGCTGTCTTTCGGCCACACTATGGGTTGGATTACTACCAAGTCTTTGGACTTTCTTACCACACGATACCCACGATGTCCGGTTATATATACATTACCAAAAATACATAAAAATTATACACAGCCGCCAGGTCGTCCGATTGTTTCCTCATATGGCTCATTATATAAGCCCATTGCCCAATATCTTGACAAATTTCTACAACCGATAGTAAGGCTTATGCCTTCTTATATACGTGACAGCCAACACTTACTGCAGATGCTAAAGGCAGTCAACATTACTACTTTACATTACTACTGATTACATGCGATGTTAAAAGTCTTTACACCATCATACCTCAAAGGGATGGTGTGGAAGCATATAGGATGGCCCTAAGTAAATCTAAACATACGGGCCCACCGGTGGACTTTTTGATGGACTTATTGTATTTTATTCTGTCTAACAACTTTTTTTGTTTCAGGTCGGGGTTCTATGTACAGTGTTCTGGGGTCGCCATGGGTTCTAATGTGGCGCCCACTGTGGCCAACCTGTTCATGAGTGATTTTGAGGACAAATATATATCCCCATTTATGGACCAAGGGGTCCTCTTTTTCAAAAGATATATAAATGACCTCATTTTCTTATGGAATGGCACTATGGAAGATGCCAACCATTTTATCTGTACTCTCAACCAGCTTAACACTCCGGTTAAATTTACCTGCAATATGAGTTATGAGGCAGTGGATTTTTTGGATTTGCATATTTTTAAGACCGATATGGGACTAGGGGCTACGCTCTACAGAAAGACCACTGATAAGAACTCATATCTTTATGCTTCTAGCTGTCAATCCCTATAGAACCAAATGTGGTTTGGTATACAGCCAATTTCTTAGAGTACTTCGGAATAATACTGATTCTGCTCGTGTGGCTATACAACTAGATGAAATGTATAACCGGTTCCTACTGAGAGGGTACTCGCAGCCTTTGCTTAACAAGGAACTAAATAGGGCCAAAACATATATACTGGATACTAGTAGTATTCCAGCTCCCACAGTTGAGCCCCAAACTATTGATTTCTGCACTACCTATACTCCTCTGAGCAAAGGCATTAGAACAATAGCTAATAGCTATTGGGAACTAATCAGTGGGGATAAACAACTTCCATTTCAAAACACTAAGTTGAGGCACACTTATAAAAGGGGCCGCAATTTGGCCAGCTATCTTGTCCATACTGACACCAGTCTCACAGCTGAATCGGGCAGAAACACCCAGACTGTGTTTGGTGTTAAACCCAAGTTGGGATGCTATCGATGCCGAGATTGCATCACCTGTCGGTCGATGTTATCGGGTAAGGACTTTGCACATCCTCACAATGGGAAGAGGATTCCCATTAAGCAAATATTTACCTGTGAGAGTAAATTTGTGACATATTTCATAGTATGCCCTTGCGGGCTTTACTATGTTGGGAAAACTAAAACCATGTTTAAGGAACGGATGGCTAACCATCGGTCCTCCATCTGTGCGACCTTGAATACCACTAATCCCATGTTGAACAATTCTACATCTATACTTGGCAGTAGCCCGGCACTTTAAACTTATGGCCCACCCACTGGCTTCATTAAAGTGTACCGGTATGATTTTTGATGGCCTCAGCAGCAAACAGCTCAAGGCCAACTTGGACCATGATAAACTATTGCTGCAGAAAGAGGCACAGTGGATACATAGACTAGATACTCTGACACCAGGTGGGCTAAACGAACAGTTATCACTGCATTGCTACCTCTAATTTGATTACCCCTGGTTGCCTTAGCGTGGGTGTGGTGTTTTTTTGTTCTTGGCTATAGCCTGCTACACAGTTTGTAATGGGTTAACAGTCGTGACTGTAGGAATAGAGATTATCAGTCGGGATGATTTCATATGTGATCGTTCGTTAACAGAGAACTGGGCATGACGTATTGTGTCCCCGGCTCACTAGCGCTCAATGTGGGTACTCCAACTATTCAATGGAGTGGTTCCCATATTGGACCTAACACACTGTACTTTGTCTGCATCTATTATATATTGACAGGTCTCATGTGGAGCTATCCCGTACTTCTGTTTTGGATTTATGATTGTATCGGCTTGTTTTGATATATTATTAGTATACTTACCATTATTGCAACAATGTATTGTTACTACATCGACAACTGTGTTCCACTATGTTTCATTTATATCCATTCTGTGCCTATGTAAGGACTGATTTCTCCCTTTGCTATGCATGTTTCTATTTTTACAGTGTCTGTGAACCTTTGACAATACCGGTGTCTTAGGGTATGGGCGGTCCTTTGCCTTCTGGGATTCACCTGCATCATACACTGGGTTTTAATTGCTTTTACTTTTTTTTAATTACCTTGCCGCTGTTGGTTGGGGATTGGGTGGGAGGCTATATATTGGTTCTTACTGCATTGTGTGTCATATCTTGAAGACGGCTTGCTGTTTAGCCGAAACTAAACTATATAAAATCATATTAAAATTTTATAAAATATATAAAATCTAGTGTAATGTCAAGGGACATTCTGGGTGTCTAGCATGCCAGTTGGTGATGGGCGTCCCAGTCCAATGGTAGTAGTTGGAAGCTGTAGGGATATATATATATATACATACATACATACATACATACATACATATAAATATATATATTAGATAGATGGTAGGAGCACTCCATGGGCTTTAAAAAGAGATTTATTAATACGAAAATACAGATCAACGTTGTCGTGGAAAAACAGACTAAGAGAGAACAATCTGATGAAAAAGAAGAACAAGTTTATTCTATAAAAGACAGACATAAACACATATACTTGCAAGCAGCTCTCACCTAGGCAGCAACGGTTGTCTACTGGCCAGGGGAGAGAGTGAGTATACAAATGAAATAGCTTATATAGGGCTTAGATAATGTGTTCATTGATAAAGGCATAGATTATTTATGCTACTGCAATTAAAAAGCGAGGCATTGTTACATTTGTATAGGATGGTTAGATACGCCAATTATTTACGACGTGCATAACTAGGGATTATATTCCCCATACAATGGTTAGTACTTATCTACACATGTACTACAGGACGAGCTACTGCCGTTGATCATTTTTATGTTCATCCGTCTGACAGTTTTATGTTGATTATAATCCCCAGTCAACCCTAATTGTTCCATTTATGATTTTTATGAATGCATCAGCTGTATACCCTAGTGGATGACATACTTATTGACCCTCTTCTTCACCACAACCCATGACTTCATCCTTCTTACATTAAAACTTTCCTTACATTATTAAACTTCCCTTACATTATTAAAACCTTCCCTTACATTATTAAAACTTCCCTTACAGACGCGTTTCAGCCGACACGAGGCTGTCGTCAGGATATGCCATATTGGAACACCAGTACAATAAATAGATAAATAAGAACCTCCCACATACACTCCCACACCACCACCCACCTCTAGTTAACCCTTAAAATGGTGCACGATAAAAATACGATAATACAATCCGAAGGCATAAACCATAATATACAATACAGCTGCTCAAACCCCATTTATTGATGTTCCGTTTTATCTGGCCATATATATATATATATATATATATATATATATATATATATAATCATATTAAAATTTTATAAAAAATATATAAAATCTAGTGTAATGTCAAGGGACAGAGCAGTACTGAGTACTGCTCTGACCTGAGGAAGAGGGTAGATCCCTCGAAAGCTTGTCTACTAAAATAAACTGTTATTCCATTAAAAGTATCACAGTACTGTACTTTTTACTATCTATATGGAAACAGATTATGTTCATAGATTACATCATCAGACTTGTTTACAAAAACATTAAATATTAATTCTTAGTTTAACCAATTTGAAACTAGGCTGTCAACCCTATATATCCATCTTGATTCTTTTTTCAAAATACCTACCTCACTTATTTTTGGGTACAAAATTTTATTACAGTGGTATGCTTGTGAATGTTCTCATTCATCCAGGTCATGGTATATCTGTTGTATTCAATTAGATCAACTGGACTTGAAGTTTAGTTCTTAAAGACGTTTCGCTAGTCATCCGACTGGCTTTCTCAATTCAGAATGACAAGAATCTGTGGCAATTATGTACCCTGGTGTCAGGAAAGTGTGTAGTGACTTGGCAAGAATGGGTTAACTATTGGTATTAGTTCTTGCAAAGGACCAATAAAAATACCATTCCACCCTGGAACAGTCCTATTGATTATATTACGATTAGTGAAGCATGGAACCAGATCTCCTTTTCCAGACAATGTGGGGCCGAACCGTGTATCTGGAATTCTCTTCAGCTAGGGGTCTGGTGGGTACTAAGAGGTCATTTTAAGGACAACTTCACCCTCATAAGAACATCTTTTAGAAAGAATGGCCTCTTTAAAATATGTTGATATATCATAGTTTGTACTATGAATTCATTACTGTATGCCTGCTATGCTTCTGGATGCCTCATGGAAACTGAGCAATTTAGAAACCTGTATTGAGCAGGTACTGAGCCTGGGCATGCTCAGAAATGGCAGATAGGGGATTAACATTGTCATTGGCTGTGATGTCAACTGTCAAATCCATAACTGACAGTTGCTAACTGGAAGAACCTGGAAGCAGAAACGGGAAACAGGACATTGTGCAGGATTTCAGGTTAGACTTACATATTTCACATTTCAAACTATTACCATTTAGGGTTTTGGGGGGTGATTTACCTGTATGTAAGTTTTCATTTTAGGGCTGGACTTGCCCTTTAAGGACAGTCATACATGTAAAATAAATGTATTTCGGTATTGGAATATGTAAGACAGAAACCAATATTATATTTGTGAATGGAAAGGAAGGCCCCTCAAAATGATACCCAACATGGAGACCTTATTCCCTTGCCAAGGCGAGTTATTAATATCTTGGGAAATATGGATAACACACAGGTCATGTTTGGTATTGGAGGAATTGATAATTAATACAGGAGAGGAATATGTGGTCAATATCCCAATACAATGTACATATCTACATTTATAAGGAGTCTGCCTAACTGAGGGGGAATGAATGCTTTTGGCTATTCGTAAATCTGGACATTCCTAGACACTCCCACCTCATGAGGAGGAGGTGGTTTATCAAATGGTTTAAAAATCCTTGTAGCCCCCATAACTGTGTTCATACTGAAGGGACATGCTAAAACTGTGTGTATGGACCCAATGTTTCTTCCCGCTTCCGGATACAGGACTTCTTCTAGTGAGTAGGGTCTGTGAATATTTTTATACTTTTTATTTTATAGAACTGTTGTACTTATTGTATGTCATTTTATTATAACATATAACATATATATATATATAACATTTTCACCATTATGTGCACTGTCCACCTTTTGGAATATTAAATCTAAAAATGTAATAAGTTTTGTCTTTGATGCTCTAAAAGAACTCAGTTAGGGCTAGGCCACACTAGCGCGTTTTTCGCGCGTTTGCGCCCGCGTTTCGCGCTCGCATTTGCGCCCGCGATTTTCGCTAAAATGGAAATCGCGGGAACGCAAAAATTCCCGCGATTTCCGATGCGCATGCGATTGCGCGTCCGTTCGCGTTATGGTAACGCATGCGTTCACCATTTTTGGTGCGTTAACGCATGCGTTTCCATAACGTGAAAAGGCGCGAACGCGAGCGCGAAACGCGCAAGAATCGCGCAAACAATCGCGTGCGATAACGCTCGCGATTTTGTGCGCGATTCCTGTGCGTTGCAGTGTGGCCTCACCCTTAGCCTCTGATAAGTTTATATGTGGATTGAGTGTTTGGCAGTGTAAATGCTAATTAACTCTGTGACTGCTTGTGAAGGACTGATGCTAATTAACCAGTTAGTTGCTGGAGTGAATGGTTTAGTATTAACCATTCAGCTGCCAGGACAGGGGTGTGCATAGTCAGTGATAGTCAAGAGTGTTTTGGGGCATCTTTAAGGCTGTAACTTAAAGTGGTGGCAGCGAGTACCGATTGATTGGTCAGATCACGTGCCCAGCGAACTAGCATTCATGACACCTGGAAAATGCAGAAAAACTGCATCAACGTATGTCCCAGCACAGAAGAGCCACTTGGCTTTGATATGCTAATTGGGATTTTCCAGGGTACATAATTGCCACAGATTCTTGTACAAGTCATTCTGAATTGAGAAAGCCAGTTGGATGACTAGCGAAACGTCTTCAAGAACTAAACTTCAAGTCCAGTTGATCTAATTGAATACAACAGATATATTACAGCGGTACTGCACACCAGAAAGATTGCACTCCATAAGGTCTACCGTGCTGCAAGTTCACTTGTGGTGAACGGTCAGCCAGGATAAAAAATTTGGCCGCGTGTACCCAGTCTAATGATCACTGCTAACTACACCGGATCGACCTCTAGTGATTCCTTACTGGTTTCTCTGGGGCTCCAAACTGCAACAGGCCGATCACTACTGATCACAATTGGTTGCTCTGGGGCTACTAACTACACCTGATACAGTACAAGCTTATCAATGATGGTGTATGAAGGGGAGGTATTTCTAGTGATACCACGCCTTTAACGAATATCAATTTTCTGACATCCAATCACGTGTCTCCGACTGCCTCCTTGCCGTCTCCTCCCGGTTGTCGCAATGCTACCTCAAATTAAATCTTTCTAAAACTGAACTGATCATTTTTCCACCTAAACCTGGTCCTGTCCCATCTTTCTCGATCTCCGTTGACAATACCCCCATTTTCCCTATCCAATCGGCACGCTGCCTAGGGGTAATTATTGACTCCTCTCTCTCCTTTTCTAACCACATTAACTACAGTATGTTGCGAAAACCTGGCGCTGTTTCCTTCACAAAATTTTCCTTTCTCTCCCGACTACTGCTATACTTATGCATGTTCTCAGTCTATCGCCCCTGGACTACTGCAACCTACTTCTTTTTGGTCTTCCTGCTTCCCACCTCTCTCCCCTTCAGTCTATACTTAAAGGGTATCTCCACTGATAAAAGTCACCTGGGTTGTAAGGATAGATATGTGTAAGGTGGAAATGTACCTGCAGTATCCTGTGTCTGTGAGCAGTAGTTTAGAAGAAATCCAATGAGTTTCCCCCAGAACACTGTGGATGGTGCAGGTCCGCCCACATATAGTGACTGCCTGTCTGGGAAATGGCTGACGCGCGTTTTCCTTTAGTGCATGCGCAGAACGTGAGAGGATCCGTCGGGACTGCTGTCTGTGTGATCTGACTGGTTGGTCGATTCTGCACGCATGCACGCACACACACACTCTTTTCAAGCTACTGAGTTCACTGCTTAATGGAGGAATAATCACATGACCATCACAGCAGCTTGCTGACCTCACTAATTAATGGAGGAGATGATCAGGTACTACCTTTTTCTCTCTCCCACTCCCTCCCATACCAGATTGCCTCATATTCCCAGCATCCCCTATGAAATCAATCTTAGAGTTAGACACAAACAAATCTTTATTAAAAACAACACAAGTTCCCCTGCATTTGTTACAGTATTGTGGGAAGAGGGTTTAACTTATCCTCCCCTGTCTCTCTCTGCATGATCAGCTGGAAAAGTGAACTTAGAGAGTCAGGGAGGAAAGGATTTCTTACTGCAGCCAAGTGGGTGTGTCTGCTACCATGATGATGCACATTGAGTGACAGCACTCTCAGCACAGGGGAAAACACACCCCCAGGAACCTGCACAACTTTCCCATGCTGCTGCAATCAAGCGAAAGTGAATTATGGGGAAAAAAAGGTAGGGGGAGGGTTGGATGGTGTACTTTAAAATAAACCAAAAAAAAAATGCTTTTTCCTCAGTGGAGATACCCTTTAACTCTGCTGCACGTATTTACTTGTCCACACCCGCGCTAACCCCTGAAGTTCAATCCCCAATATCTAAATGTCTGCTCTCTATCTCTTCCTGGATAGCGCACCGCCGCCTTAAACTCAATCTATTCAAAACTGAACTAATAATTTCCCCCCCTAAACTGGGACCTAGTCCACCCTTCTCCATCTCTATTGACAATATGGTTTTTAACCCAATTGAATCTGCACACTGTCTTGGAGTTATCTTTAACTCCTCTCTCTCCTTCCATCATCACATTAACAATGTCGCTAGGACCTGTCGTTTTCTCCTTCGCAATATTTCCAAGATTTGCCCTTTTCTCTCTCCGCTACTAAAATGCCCTTATAATCTCCTGTCTTGACTATTGTAACATTCTACTACTTGGAATCCCGGCCTCTCATCTCTCTCCTCTCCAGTCTATCTTGAACTCGGCAGCTCGGATCACCTCGCTCTCCTCCAAAAGAGAACCCGCAACCCCGATACTTCAGTCCATAGGGTGGCTTCCCATCAAACAAAGAATCATATTCAACACCCTGCTTTTAACCTTTAAATCCCTTCGCTCTACTGCACCTCCCTACTTACCTTCATGTTCCAGGCCGTGCCCTCCATTCCTCCCAAGGAAATCTTCTCCACAGACCCCCAACTAACACTGCTACCTCCTGCCTTAAACTGTTCTCTCTTGCTGCTCCCTACCTTTGGAACTCTCCCTCTCTCGCTTCGCCTGTTGTACTTATATCAATTTATTCACAATTTATATATATGCTATCTTAAACGATGTATGAAATTCTATTTAATTTAATTTTTATCTGTATAATGTTGTTTGTTGTTTCTCCCCCAGTGAGTCTCTGATTAAGCGGCAGGATTGCCGTGAAACTCGTAAGACCACTGCTTGGTTGCACCTCCATTGGGCACTGCCTTTTGATGAATATGTGTGTGGTTTGAATAAACTGAAGTTGGTTAACACCCGTTGTGACTGATTCCTGGTTTCGGAGCAGTCCGCTCCCTGATGTTTGGTTCCCGTTCCTAGTATCGTGAGATTTCGCTGAAGTCTCGTTCTGGGAGATAGGATCTGCACGCCGGGATACAGCCCAACGTGTTTGCCGCACGAACATTGTTCGGTGAGCGCTCCTGGTCTGGTCCCTGGTATGTGATATCTATAATGTTGTTTGTATACTCTGTATTTTTTAAAGGATAAGTACAGTCAAAAAACAAATAAAGTTTAAATAGAAGCTGTATCCCTAACTAAACTTTTTCTGTTTTTTGGGGTTTTTTTTTTAGGTCTCTCCAGAGCCTACCTTTGGCCATCTTGCATACAGTGTGCTGTCAGGTAAGCTCCGCCCCCGAGACCTGTTGGACCTCATTCCTGGCTGTGCCCAAAGATCCAATGCCTGTTCCCTCCGTGCAAGCGTGCACCACCAGCGCGCGCAAGTGACGTCACAATGCATGCGACGTGTCGTCAGCGCGCGAATGGATTTGTGTCATGATCGGAAACTCAAAAATGGTCTCCGGTCGTATTTTTGAGAATTTTTCGAACGTTCGGGGCTATTTTTGAAAATTATCATCCGGTTTCGAGATTTTCCCGAGATCGGAAAACATAACAAAACTAGTGAGTTTCGGCCATCTCTATATGTTACCCAACTAACTGGTGTCAGGGACCTCCTTTCCCCTTGTGACAAGGCTCTAGTACTTCTATTCATATAATTTATATATTTATTTACTGAACTATTTATGTATTTGTTCCCCTTGTATAACTTTATTGTATTTTGTTACTGTACAGTGCTGTGTCCCCAAGTGGAGCTTTATAAATAAACTATACATACATACATGCATTTAGAATTGTGGTTGCAAAATTTTGATTGCAACTGTAAAAATTATGATTGAGATTGTACTTTTACTTATAATTGATTGTAATTGTATGATCGCCTATACAATACCATTGCGGTATTGCGGCTGTAGATTAATGATAAGCTGGGTTAGTAAAAATTGCCCATGGATTCTTGTGGTGTGTTGTTAGCTCTTACACTGAATACATCTTTCATGGACAGTAATTAAAAAAGAACAAATTGCTTCTATTAATAATGGATCCGGATTGACCCAACATATAAGGATCAATTATTTATTTATAAAACATAGTGGTTCAGGTTGATTTAAAACAAAAGCTATAGCTTTAACCGTTTTGCACAGAATGCATCATATCTGTTGTATTCAATAAGATCAACTGGACTTGAATTGAATACAACAGATATACCATGACCTGGATGAATGAGAACCTTCACAAACAGAATGCATCATTACAAGCATTTTTATTTATGATTTTTTATGATAAATGGAATAAGTAAATATATACTTATTGACTTAATAAACTAACAACTAAAGTAGGCTAAAACCCTTCACAATCTAAACCGACATTCAAAAGTAGCAATAAATATATTAAGATTATATACATAAAAAAGCAAAAACTACTTTATTGGTAATAACAACACCTATAAAAAGCTCAGGCATTCCCGAAATACACCTACCCACATAAAAACAATCATGATCCCGTGTGGAAGTCTGCAGCCGTACACATCAGGAAAGGAGGAAGGATAAATATAACCCAATAAAGGTGGCCATACACTATTACGATCGTAATCTGACCGATACTTTGATAGACAGATATACAATGATATACAATCCCTGATGAAGCTGTAAGGAATAAAACAGCAAAACGCGTAGGAACAACCTCACAAGCCATTGCTAAGTGGATTATACCTCACCACAAGACCACCACAAGTTAAAGGGGCCACTTTAGAGAGTTGCAACTTTAACAACGGCTAATGGACTCTTTCTGCAAGGTTTTTTGGTGCTTTTTATTGTTTTTAATTGCTATAATAAAGTTTGTTGGCAACCTTATTCCCGTGTGCAGAGGTTTTTGGGAGCTACACAGACCAAGCAAGCATAAGAACAGCACAGAATAAACCCTGCAGTGCCCCTAGTGGTGAAAAGGCACAAGTGAGTGTTTTAAGAATTTTAATATATGGAAGTGTCATTTTAAACTGATTTTTTACAGAGATTTTGATCTTAACTTATTTATTTTTTACTTTTTGTTTTAACCCTTCCACCACCCATACCCCCAAGAACAAGCAAGATACTTTTAAAGATTTTATAAACAATTCAGTGGACAACGTGCAGTGCAGCCACCCTACTCAAGTAGACATTCCCCACCACACCATAACGCGGAAGTAACACAATCTACTATTACTTTTAATTGTACTAAGATGTACTATACATATTGTTCGACATTCAATTTGTTTTGTGATTAATGTCGAATGTAGTCTATTGTGAGGTTACATTACATTAACTTTTAACCAGAACTTCAGAACACTCTACAGTCATTTTACCAATTGACTTAAAACTGACTTTGCCGATCGTAATTACGATCGATTTTACAATCTAATGCCACACAATAAAATCGATAAAATTTTTAGCCAATCAATGGAAATGTCTGATTGTACATAAAATTGGCCTTATGTACATAAAATTGCTATTCCTCCAAATGTACAGCTACTTCAAAGTCCAACTCTCCCACTTATTGACTTTATGTAGACCATGTAAACAAGTATTTCCAATCATCCATTAATTTTTTGCCCCATTTTTCAGAAAAATCTGTAGAAAAATTTTGCAAGGTTATTTTAAACCAACTAACCAAAATTGGTCACGATAGTCGATTTCGGCAAAATATAATATAATAGGGAGTATTTGTACACACAAGGTAGTGCTATGAGTCATAGCACTACCTTTGAATTAAGGCTATGGGAAAAAGTAAAAAGCTTGTTGTGCTGGGTCCAACCATGTGGTGCTTGACCATGAGGTTATCCATGTTCTTCAAAAATTAAAGGGTATGTATACTTAATCTATAATTAAATACATGTAAGTAGCAATTACTTTGAGGTATGTGTGGCTGCATGCCTTTAATCCAGTACTTGTTTTGCTCAGATTCAATATCCCCCTCCCTCTCTTAACCAACTCCTCCATTCCTCAGACCTGACTTTTTTTAAACTGAGAATGCTGGGCAAACACTACCATCTAGCACTGAAAGATGGAATTCCCCAACTGTCACCCATCCACAGTTACAGTTTCAGTTAAGGTGGCCTTACATATTAAAGATATTAGGTAAATCCCGTCAGTCCACGACATGATTTACCTAGTATCGCTAATGTTTAGGGGCTTTAACCGACCAACCGTAATGCCCACGAACATCCGTGTACATTGCAATGGAAATCACCTGTATGGCCACCTTAACACCCTTCCAGTTACAGCAAAATCCATTTAATATAGGTTTCAACACAAGTGCATGGTTAACAAAAAAATTTAAAGGGCAAGTCCAGCCCCAAAATGAAAACTTACATACAGGTAAATCATCCCCCAAAACCCTAAACGGTAATAGTTTGAAATCTAAAATATATAAGGCTAACCTGAAATCCTGCACAATGTCCTGTTTCCCCTGTTTCTGCTTCCTGGTTCTTCCAGTTAGCAACTGTCAGTTATGGATTTGACAGTTGATATCCCAGCCAATGACTGAATGTTAATCACCTGTCTGCCTCTTCTGAGCATGCCCAGGCTCAGTACAGGTTTCTAAATTGCTCAGTTTCCATGAGGCATCCAGTAGCATAGCAGGCATACAGTAATGAATTCATAGGACAAACTATGATATATCAACATATTTTAAAGAGGCCATTCTTTCTAAAATATGTTCTTATGAGGGTTGAGTTGCCCTTTAACTTTAGGAAAGCTAATTTTTTGCTCATAGACTGGGGGGATTTGTTTCTAGGTGGACTGCTTTTAAAGGATCATTAAACTATTACATTTCTAAATTTATATCTTTAGGGAACAAGTGTAAAACAAGTGTACCTGGCTTAATGCCCAGGTAAAAGGGGAAATGTAAAAAAAAGAAAAGATTAAAGATATTGGGTAAATCCGGTCTGTCCACGACATGATTTACCTAGTATTGCTAATGTTTAGGGGCCGTAACCAACCGACCGTAATGCCCACGAACATCCGTGTACATTGTTATGGAAATCACGTGTATGGTCACCTTAACACTGGAGGAGATTTTAAACTAGGTATGGGGGGGAGGGAATGTTTAACTACACAGGGGTAGATAGAGAAGTTAGGGATCTGGGGGCTAGTAACACAACGGAGGGAGGAGAAGGGGGAGGGGGGAGCATAGAGGATAAGGAGGCATGTACGACCATGTATAGAAGTAAATCAATTGATAATCTAAAATGTATGTTTACAAATGCAAGGAGTCTGGCTGGAAAAAACGGCGAACTTGAAATAATAGCATTAAAGGAAAGGTATGGTGTAATTGGTATAGCAGAATCATGGCTTAATGATTCACAAGACTGGACAGTAAATATTGAAGGATACTCCTTATTTAGACATGACCGAGTTAATAAGAAAGGAGGAGAAGTATGTATGTATGTTAAACAGGAATTGAAGCCAAATTTAAAAGATGGAATAGATGGGTGAGCAAACGATACAGCAGAAACATTATGGGTGGAACTGTGTACAGGAAGCAAGAAGGTAGGTAAATTAATTGTTGGAGTATGTTATAAGCCGCCAAATGCCGAGGAAGAGGTGGAAATGAATCTCCATATGCAGTTGGCGAAGGCTGCTGGTATGGGGCATGTTCTGGTCATGGGGGATTTTAACTACCCTGACATAGATTGGAGTAAGGGAACTGCCAGCACCTCTAAAGGTATAAAGTTATTAAATTTCCTATATGAGCATTTTCTTTCACAGATGGTAGAAGTTCCTACTAGACAGAATGCGTTGTTGGATCTGGTGATATCTAATAACCCTGAGCTCATTATGGAGATGAAGGTAATGGGAAGCTTAGGGAATAGTGACCATGATATAGTGTCATTTAATATAGGTTGCAAAAAACTAAAGTGCACTGGCTTAACAAAAACTTTTAATTTTAGGAAAGCTAATTTTATGCTTTTAAAGGAATCGCTCCTGCTCATAGACTGGGGGGAACTGTTTCTAGGTAAAGATTACAAAATGAAACATCATTAATTAATGTAATTTTACGGTAAAGGTGAATGTGCGGCCAACATCTGTAATCACCGATAAAGGTATCGCAATGGTGCAATAACATTTGTAAATATGGCCCCTAGGAATCAGGGGCCAGACTTTCTTGGTGAACGAATACTGACTGAAACCAAAGCAAGAGGAAACTATTTTGGTCAGCAGCTACTGCAATGACGCATGGGGAGCTACTGAGGTTGTGGGGGAAAGGACAAATGGTTGATGTGATGCAGGCTATCACAGTGTTCATTGGTAAACTTAAGGCTAGCCTCAAGGCTTAGAGGGAGCATACACCAGGGTGAGCAGCAGCGGAGCTCAGCTGTGTACCATTAGGTAACAGGTTACGAGGCCAAACGGTGAAATATTTTTGTGGGGGTAAATCAACGGGAGTCTATATTGGGATGAGGCTACAAAGAAAGATTTGGAAGCAAATGATACATGAAATTTGAGTCCATAGTAAACCCTGACTGTCATAATAAAATGAAAATACGGTTAGGGAGGAATCAGGCTTTGATATCCCTTTTCAGCAATATGAAATTAAGGAACACTTGGGGGTTTTATTCAATAAAAGTCTTATCGTTTAAAATGGTGCTAATTTGCCCCACCAATCAAAGATGTTTGCTTTCAAATGTACATAAGATCTGATTATTGGTTGGGGCAAAAACTTGCCAGAGCACTTTGGGTCTTGTGGAGTCTTTATAATAGCGATAAAGGTTCCTAATAGAAGACCATCCGAAATGTTTCTGTCTGTTAACTGGATTAATAAATGTTGCTGTCGTTACACTGGATTAATAAATCCTTTTTGTGCCACAGAACCCAAGAGTGCTCGACAATGATATCCGAGGGATGATAGATAGAAGCTAGATAGAGTGATATAGAAAGGACAGACAGACAGAGTGATAGTACATGTCCATGGATACTTGCCAGTGATCCCTTTAATGCTTCCCCAATAGTTATTATCCAGGACTGAACACCCAATAATCCCGGGATAAGACGGATGCCTACGGTGAGGACGGTCATTGGAGCTTCCCATTGCCACTACTGTGAACCCTCTATACTAAGTTGTTTATAATATTGTAAAACTTTAGTTCTGGTTACAGCATGATGTGATCTGTGAAGGCGTATCCTTCCTGGTGGGTGTCATAAGAAACCTATGCAACAAGCGCAGGAAAACATCCACAGCACAGAGGTGAAGGCTAAAAAAATTTAACATCTCAGAGGAGCCCTTAAAATTTGTGGTTTTCAGACTGGGGCCTTTGTCAAAAGAAGTAGAAGGGAAGAAAAGAACTACGAATCAACAGGGGAAGGGAAAGTAAGACAGGAGAAAGAACATGGTCATCCATAGTAGCAGCGGGTCTCTTGGAAATTAGAAGATTTTCCAAAACCACCATATCCCTGTTTTGCTTTTAAACCAAAACAACACATGAGCAGCAAGGGTCCTCCAAAAGACCCATAATGAAACACAAGAAAAGCGGACATCATATACACAGTGCAGTGCAGTGATTCTGATTTGTATGTGGGAGAGACCAAACAGCAACTGCACCAATGTAGGCCAGCACAGAAGAGCCAATTCCTCAGGTCAAGGAATCAGCAGTTGTGTAACTGATTTTTAAGGAAAAAAGGCAGATTGTGTAATGTCACATCTTTCAAGGAACAGGACTGGTTCAAGAGAGGTGTCAAGGAGCGACATTTTATGTGAAATAATGAAACCAAGCCTGAAAGACGGGGGGGGTTCGACACACCAACTGTTGCAATTTAGATATAGTAACTACAATAAAGGCCCAGACCAGACTGGATTTATTCCCAGGATTTTAATTGGCATTGAGAGCAAGGTCTCTGTGTTTGCTATACCCTACAACTATTATGCAGAGCTTTGGAACTGCAAATGATGTGCAAGTGCTGCAAGCGACCTAATAGATTATCAAAATGGGCAGCAGAATGGCAAAGAGAATCAATGTGATAAATTTAGGTGATGCATTTGGGATTTTATAAATCCCTGTGCCACCTACACCTAAATAATCTGGTAAGTCACCTTGTAATGGAAAAAGATTTGGGGGTTTCTGGTATGATAACAGACTAGCTGTAGCAAACAATTCCAGGAGCAGGCTAGAGCGTAGCAAGATATGTCTGTATAAGAAGGTTAGAAGCATTCAAGAGTAGAAAATATTATTCTCCCTCTTTAACAAGCCCGTGTAGGCCTCATTGGAATATGCGGTGGCACTTTTGGAATCCCATATACAAAAGGGACATCTTGGAAGGAAATTGGAAGAGTTCACGAGAGGGCAACTAAAATTAATAAGGGAATGGACGGGGCCTTTAAATATGCAGGCAGCAGATTAGACAAGTTAGGCTGTATTAGTTGGGAGGAGAAGTGTTGCGTTGGGGGAATGAAACCTGTTACACATATATATTAATGGGCCCCATAACAATGAAACTTCTGGTGTCATTGTCACTATAGGTCATATCCAAGGACCACGTAGGAAATCCTTTACAGGTTGGAGAGAAGAAGTTCATCTTCAGGTTAGGAGGTTTCTTTATCAGTGAGGAACGGGTGTGCTGAAACGGGAACTGTCTTACCAGATGTGGCAATGGACTAAGTTCATTAGAAATAGACTTTAAAAAGCACCTGGGAAAGTTTCTAAACACAAAAAATATTGAGAATTACTGGAATTATAATATACTGTAATCTGTGTTGGATCCAGGGAACTTATCCCGATGCCGTGTTGGAGTCAGGAAGGAATCCCTTTCCCCCTTTTTAGCGTTTTTTTTTGCCTTCCTCTGATCACTGTTAGGATAGCGGTTATACAAAAAAAAAATAAAAAAGGAAGTGGACTTGATGGACGATGTCTTTATTTAAACTCAATTATGATGTTTACAGGTAACAATGCTGTTTTGACACCTTACCCTGGGCGTTCCTTTAACACCTCTTAGCACAATGCAATCATGCCTGCATTCATAGATGTCCTAACACCCTGGATGCTATGCTAATTGGGACTTTCAAGTGGTACATAATGCAACAGATTCTTGTACAAGTCATCTGAACTACAACTTAAAGTCCGGTGATCTAACAAAGTTATCTAGGATAGCGATCGTTCGTTAAATATACAGGGTGTTTAACAGTAGAAATTTACATTTAAGGTGAATCTGCACTTTAACAGCCAAACCAATGCCGAAAGGTTGGGGAGTGTTCTTATTATGGGGGACTTTAATTGCCCAGACGTTGATGGAGTAGGTGGAACTGCCAACACAGAAAAGGGTGATGGGTTTCTAAATTTGCTGCATGATCCAGTTCCTACTTGAAAGGTGTCTGTATCCCTCATTACTAAACAACCCCAGTGATTGAATTGTGGGCCACCAGGGCACACGTGGGATAATTCTAAACTGTACAACTGCTGGTTGTAAAGCCAAATAAACACAAACTTGCTTCATTACAATCCAAATGGGACTGGCTGCTTGGGCGACAACATGGCGATCAATGGCGAGAATTACAACTCACACTGATGACCTCACCATCTGTCAACAATAAATTAATACAATTCAAAAATTCTTCCCAAGTCAACACCAGGGGGGAACACCCAGAGTGCTCAAATGTACAAGTAGATGCAACCTTCTGTGTGACACTTCCCTAAGGTATCTGTATTCTGACAGAGGACAATTACAATTCCTGAAAAATCATACCCCTTACCATAAACGCCCTTACCTAGACTGTGTTTGCTTGGTTATAACGGAGAGAGGAACGGGATGGAGTGGTCTAGTATGAGATTAAATTTTTTGCAGGCAGCACTATTTTACGCCAGAAAAACAGTTGTCTGTGGCTCAAAAACAGATGTGGATTAAGTTAATCATAAGGACCTCCCAATGTTAAAAATAATTTATAGACACAGAGGATTGTGGAAAAAAATTACCAAAATCTGGTCAGCTCATCCTCTATAGGAAGTCTAGCGCAGCCAGGGACATTTTGTTTTTTCCGAACGATGCTCGGCCGACGGGAACGTTACGTGGGCAAGGGCACGTCACGTTCAAAAACCGCTACACACACTAGCGATAAAGCCCGAGACCGTTAGATCGATGGTATCGGGCTTTATCGTAGTGTATTGTACCTAGCTTAAGAGGGTGATGCATGGTGTGGGGCACGGCGGACAGTCATACAGACACAAAAGAAGAGTAAACACCACTTAATATACAGCAATTGTGTATTGGTTAAGGTTGTTATATTAAATATTGAATATACAAAACCAATGTTATTTATTGATTCAATATCAAATGTACAGGAAAATGGAAACATGGTAGATAACTCAATTTCTATTACAATGTAATGCACATTGAAATTTATGTTTACCAATAATGAAAATGGAATTAAAAAGAAAAAGAAAAAGAAAAGGGGCTCTGTTAGATATGATAAATCTATTATTAAGTCGTGGAGCGTAACTGCCACAGAATGCAGAAAATACAGTATGCCAAGTGTGTATTGTATTTATTAATAGCGATACATATCCCAACGATTTTACAATTATTTACTTAATCACATCAGGCCCTGTCCCGAAGAGCTTACAATCTAATCACTTTTGTAAATACAACCCCACCTCAGTAGTTCTTTATGTTTGTGGGGGAAAACCGGAGTGCCAGAGGAAATCCACGCGAAGCACAGGTGGAACATACAAACTCATGGCAGATGTGTCCAAGGGTGGAATTGAACTCAGGACCTCAGCGCTGCAAGGATCGTGATTACCACTGAGCCAACGTGCTGTTTTTAAACCCTTTCCCTGCCACAGATCGTATATTTCACGATCGTGCAGAATGCAAAGACTGCCACGATCGTGGAATAACGATCTGTGGCTTCCCCACTTCAGCGAAAAACCCTTCGCGCTAGGGGCCGATCGGGGGGCAGATTCAGCTGCCCCTATCCCCCTCGACCCCCCTCGGTTGTTGTCCCAAATCCAGGGGGGGTGGAGTTGAAGTGATACCTTTTTGCCGTACCGTACAGCAGCAGCCGGTCCCACGTGGGAGTGCAGAAGGGAAAATCGGAGGACCCCGTGTACGTCACTGAGCTTCCTCCTTCACCGGGGTCTCCTTGAAGTGGTAGGAATGCCCTGGTGGTTTAGTTGAGGTACTGCAGCTGATCTCCTTAGATCATGCTGCAGTACTAAGTATAGTAAAGCTGTCACAGCTGACAGCTTTACTATACATTTGTGAATGGAACTCAAAGTTCCATTCACAATAGGATTTTTTCTAAGTCTTTGCTACTTAGCGAAGACTAGAAAAAAAAATGGGGACAGAGATCATAATTTGGTGATCACTTCTGATCACCAAATTATTGATCTTTGCCATGAATGATACAACCTCACTTCCTGGAAAATGATTTCGGGAATGTTTTTCCGATCGGATTTCGAATTGGAAACGGGCATTTATTTGCCCGTATTCCAAGTTCGGTATCATTCCCTAGATGATTTGATGATCATCTTTGGGAATGAATCCCAAAAAAGGGGAAATGCACACCAAAAAAATTTTAAAGTGATACACACACCTTTTTTTTTTTTACCTAAACTATAATTAGCAAAAAAAGTTGTCTTCTCCAAGCTTCCCAATGTCCCCGTGATATCGGTAAAGTAAACGCGGATATATTTGTTTCGATTTCAGGAACTAAGCCTATTTTAGTAGGAATTTTGCAGAGGTACCAAAAAAGACCGATTTAATTTTTAGGATCAGTAAGTGTGCAAAAACTGTGGTGACTCTCCGTACTAACTGCTTTTCAAAATCACTAAAAGGGGAGTGGGGATAGTGGTGGGGGGGTGGGTTGTGGCGTTTTTTTATTTTTTCTTGTAATTGCAATTGCCATGCGTCCCATTTGAGCTAGTTGGTGCCCCGTCTCTGTTTGCACCCACACTATGCAACCGTTTGATTCAGGACATGTGGGAGATTGCATTTAGTGGTTTTGTGTTTTTTTCTTGCAAGTGGGTTTAGGTAGGATTTCAACCTTGATCATCTTATTTATTTTTTTCAAAAATCTCTAAAACACGAGTTCTATGATACAGCGTCTGGAATTCTTCATGCATTATACAAAGCATGGACGTAACGTAGCTGAAGGTGTGTAGATTCCAAAAATATAGTTTGTGGGGGGATTTCCATGTTTCGGATGTTTCCTTAGAAAAATGTAGGCTGTTTCAAATTACAGAGAACTTTGATTTTTTTTTTGTAATTCATTTGTGCATGCGTCCATTTGAGCTAGTTGGTGGCCACGTCTCTGTTGTCCACGCATATGGCATACGTTGATTCAGAACATGTGGGAGATTGATATTTAGTGGGGGGTTTTATTTGTGGGGGCATTTCCAAGTTTTTGGGGCTGTTTGAAATTAAAGAACTTTGATTTTTTTCTTGTAATACACTGTGCATGCGTCCCATTTGAGCTAGTTGGTGGCCACGTCTCTCTGTGTCACCCACGCATATGGCTACCTTGATAGGCATTTGGAAGATTGATTAATTGACAGTTTTTTTTCTTGCATTGAATTTGTAGGTGATTTTAATCTTTGAATCATCTATTTTAATTTTTCTACAATATCCTAAAACAGAATTCCTTAATGAGATCATTGGCTAATCTTCATGGTGATGCTAAGGAATCAGCCAGAAGTAGCTGAAGTGTGCAATTCAAGAATATATAGTTTTTGGGGGGTATTTCTAATATAGAGGGGTGTTTAGTCTGAACAAATCTGAAAAGTTGCTGAATTGGGCCATTGTTCATTGGCTCACTTTGTGGCTAGTTGATTCCACGTTTGCTGTGTAACCATACATAGGGCATACGTTTGTTCAGGACATTTGGAAATTGATATTTGGTAACTTTTTTTTACATTACTTGGGATTTTGGCATGATTCTACCTTTTAGTGTTTTAATTCTGTTTTAGAAGAATCTCTAGACTGTCGCGAACATTCTACGGTATGCTGCACCACCTATTAAAATGACAACTTCGATTTTGCAGTACTGTGAAAGGGTTTGTCATTGAAAAAGTTTTCTTGGGGTTGCTTTTATGTCAGTACAACACTTCTTTAGATTTCTGAATTAGTTGCTGTCTAGTGGGAACATTGACACTGGTCTTGGCCACGCACGTGAACCACAGCTATAGGAGGATGTTGACAGGCATGGGCAATTGAATAGTTAACATTCCATATTCATGATTACTAATGAACAAACTACATGTGTACATAAGCTGAAGGTGTAGATTCAGGAATATATAGTTTGTGGGGGTTATTTTAAGTTACGGGGGTGTTTTGTGGATAAAAACTGCCAGACTGTCCAAAATTCGGAGTGGCTAAATATTTTCGTGTTCTGAGCCATCGTGCATTGTTCACTTTGTGGCTTTTCGCTTCCAGTCCACGTGTGTAACCACACATATGGCATACCGTTTGATCAGGACATTTAGGGAGATTGATATTTGGTAACTTTTTTTTACATTCCATGAGGTTTTGGGATTTCACCTTTTTGAATGTGTTTTTGATTTCTTTTTTGAAAAATCTGTGTAAAAGTGCAAACTTCTAGAAGAACTGCGCCCCACACCATTGATGGTATGATGAACGAACTACAGCGTTACATAGCTGAAGGTGTGTAGATTTCAGGAATATATAGTTTGTGGGGGGTTATTTCGAGTTGGGGGGGTGTTTTGTGGAAAAAACTGCAGACTGTTCAAATACAAAACTGGCTAATTTTTTTTTGCTGCTACTGACATTGGCACTGGTCACGCTCTGGGTTAGTTGGTAGCCATGTCTCTGGGTACACCCTGAATGTGGCATACCGTTTATTCATTAGGGTTAGGTTTCATATTTGAGATGCGTTTGAACTTTCCTCCACCAGTTTTTAGCTGAAATTCGCATTTGATTTTGTCTCTGATTTTACAGTTGAGGAAAAAAAGGAAAAAGTGAGAAAATAACTTACATTGGAGAAGAGCTGCGTCGGGGTATCTGCATTTTTGATCAAAACTACCTCACTCATAAATCTTGTGGGTGTGTAGTTTCTAAAAATATCTCACTTGTGGGGATATTTAGTTAATTTGGAGATATTCTATGTTAACTGTCAGTAGTGGTTATACATTTTAATTTGGTGTAATATTCTTGAAGGTGCAGTTTTAGTTTGGGGGGGCTCCTGTACAGGAAAAGTCGGGTCCTACATACATATATCTGTATCGTTGTCACGGGAGTATCGAGCTTTTAGAACAGTAAGATTTTTGTGTGTAACCTTAAGATAACTATAAGTAAAAATGGGAAAAAAAAAAATCCATGAAAATTTGCAAATTTTTCATTTTTTTTACATATTTTACCCATAATTCCAGTAAAATTTCCGAGAAAAGTTACAAAATTCTGTTACCATGTTAAAGTAGACTTTGTGCTGAAAAAAAACAATGTATAATATTCCTGCATTTACTGCAAGGTTTCCTACTGTAAAATTAGTCTAAAGGATTAGAGGACAAAATCCTGAAAATTCTTTTGGCATCAGTAGCAGCAGCAACATAGCAGCAACCATTTCTGTATATTCCATCCCTTTGTCAAGCAATTTCCACAATGCTAACCAAATACCTTTATACCTGACCCTTCCACATGATCATCAGGTGTATTTAAATATAGATATGCAAAAAAGTTATAAACAATTATAACGAAACATAGCATCACAACAATATTATAAGGATTACCAGAAGCAGAAACAGGGGAAACAGGACATTGTGCAGGTTTCAGGTTAGCCTTATATATTTAGATTTCAAACTATTACCGTTTAGTGGTTTTGGGGGGGTGATTACCTGTATGTAAGTTTTCATTTGGGCTGGACTTGCCCTTTAAGTTTTTTACCTGCATATGTTGAAAAATTGGGAGTATTTACCTTACCTCCCGTCAAGCGCCTGACGCAGCAAAAGCTGACACACACCATACTTTCCAGTTGGGGTGAGGTTTAATGGTGATGCTGTAATGTTGACCTCTTTTATTCACAACATAGTGTTGTGTGCTTTTCTCCAAAAGCACTCAACTTTCGTTTTCATTGTATCAGAATATTTGCCAGTGCTGCTGTGACGTCGGTGCGCTTTTGCAAAAAAAAAAAAAAACTTTAAATGTGCAGCAATGTTTTTTTGGTAACAGCAGTGGCTTCCTCTGTGATATCCTCATGAAAATCCATTTCTTGTTTAGTAGTGTTTACGTATATAGATTTCTAACAGGGAGGTTGGCAGAGGCCAGACATTGTAAGTGCTTAGCTGACCTCTTGGATTCTTCTTCACCTCATTGTTATCATCTGTGCTGTGCACTTGCGTCATTCTTTACAGCGGACGCCACTCCTAGGGAGAGTTAGCGCATGCTGAACTTTCTTTATTATTGACAATGTGTCTTACTGGGACTGAGAACAAGAGCAAGGCTTTGTAGATACCTTATAACCCTTTCCAGCTTTATGTATGTCAATTATTCTTAATACTAGGTATTATGAGAACTATTTTGTGTGAGCGATTCATTAACATCAGCAAGCTTCTTGGGAAAAGCAACCTAAAAACCTGTTATGTGTTTTTTATATTGAGTGGCCCTAGAGTTCCAAACACCCCCAATCTCTCTCATGATTGGACTCAGTTGGCCGACACCTCACTACAATAGCTCTTGCAGATGTAATATCGTTAGGGGTTACCATACGTTTTCCACCTGCACTGAATGTTACATGGTGGTTAATAAAAACATGGAAACATTAAGGGCTCATTTTCCACACTACTGCGGTTGTATCAGTTTGCAAAAGCAGGTACGTTTTTAAAAAAATGGAGGAGCAGCAAAAAACCCCCATAGGAATTTCATATTCCTATTGTGAAAAATTGGATACAATGCATGAAAAAAATGGATTACAAACTTCAGAAACACAAGCTGTATGGTTCTGTATGTTTTGGTTAGTTTCTAGTTGAAACTAGCCTTCAATTATTTGTGTTTGGTATTAGGTTAAGCAGACCGTCATGTCTATGTTGAGACTTAGATGAAGATCAGATCACTTTTATGACAATTGTGCAGAAATCCAGCTAATTCTCAATTGGAATTACGGGATTTCTGCAAACTTGGTCATAAAAATGTGAGGGGTACCCTAACCTTCTACTTGCAACTGGAGCTATCTTAAGGTTCACACACAAAAACTTTACGGTTCTAAAAGCTGTGATACTCCTAAGTTTACACATATCAGATATATTGTAGGGACCCGACTTTTCCTGTACAGGAGACCCCCCCCCAAACTAAAATGCATTCAGATTACACCAATTAAAATGTAGATATACCAACACGACAGTTGACATAGAATCTCTTCACAAAATTAACTAAAAATCCCCAAAGTGAGCATATGTTTGGAAAACACAAAATCGGATTTTATGAGTAGTTAAAGTTTTGATCTCAAAATGGCAGAAACGGACGCAGCGTCATCCAATTACGATTATTTTCTCACCATTTTTTTTTTCCTTCTAACTGTTTAAAATAGAACAAAATCAAAATGCGAATTTCAGATTAAAAACTGTGAGGAAGTTTCAAACGCATCTCAAATTTGCAAAAAAGCTAACCCTCCTTGAATAAAAATGGATATGCCACATTCATGGGTGTAACCAGAGGAAATGGCTACCAAACAACACCAGCGTGGAAACTATGTCAAATGCAGAGTTCCAGCAAATAAAAAAACTTAGCCAGTCTTGTATTGAACAGTCTGCAGTTTTCTCACAAAACACCCCCCCTAGCTCAGAAATACCCCTTCAGCTACGTAATTGTGTTGTTCGTTTATTCATACCATCTATTATGTGAGGTAACGCTGAGGGGACAGATGACAGTCTTTAGGTATATTACTGCAGTACCAACGTGGGGCTGCACCCATCTATACATGTATAGCTGTGATCTAACAGGGCTAGTAGCCTTGGCAAGTTAGTAA
Organism: Hymenochirus boettgeri; assembly: GCA_019447015.1. NCBI lineage: Eukaryota > Metazoa > Chordata > Amphibia > Anura > Pipidae > Hymenochirus > Hymenochirus boettgeri. The sequence goes on from CM033471.1 coordinate 176,790,024, forward strand.
ATTAACTAAAGCAGATACGGGTTCTGACAGGATGCTGATATTGGTAAATTATGTATTTTAAATGTTTTAAAGTTTTCCCACATTTGGTTATCCCCAGGCTTGAATATGAGAATTTGAATAAGAGTTTGTATATGTGCTGCAGATTTCTTTCAACTTTATGTGTCAAAATTGTTTCTATTGGTTTAGAACCCCCCTATAATACAAAAACCAAACATATAAAACACATTCAAAGGTAGATAATCATGACAAAACCCCACAGAATGTAATAAAAAAAGGTTTCCAAATATAAATCTCCCAAATGTTCGGAATTCAAATGGTTTTCATATGCCATATTTACATGGTCACATGCAGGCAAAAAAGGACTAGCACGCCATTGCAGCAACTCCTGAAATCCTCCTTGGTGCCGCCCAGTTGCAGTCTGCTGTTATACTCTCCTGGTGGCCATAGACGTCCTACATAGAAGGTATTACAATGTTAATTGAGCCTAGTGAGTGAGATAGCAAACATTTGTAGGGTTCAAAAATGTATCCAGGTCTGCCGTGATGACAGCAGCAAACGATAATGATTGATACAAAACTGTATAAACAACTACCTGCAGGCGGCCTGAGTGATGAGACTGGGTTATATACAGAAGTACTGTACCTACTACCACTGAATGGAGGCTTAGGGCCCTATTTATAAAAGATCGTATCGTTATCGAAAAAAATAACGATCGATATCGTAAAATCCGGTAAGACCGGTATTTTACGATATCGTTTATCGAAAATACCGGGCTGTCTATCGGAAAAGAACGGTCTTTATCGAAAATACAGTGCTGTCTATTTACCCGATACACGCAGACTGTTATTTTTTTTTCGGGGATAACGACTTTTATAAATTAGGGCCCTTATAGCGGATTTGTCAACATTGTATTGCGATACTGTTATATCAATCTTACATCTACAGGAGTGATTGTTCCATAAATCTTTATAAAGACGGTGTTCAATGTGCCTGTACATGGTCCGATGTTATCGGCTTCATTGCAAATTCTGTCAGATCCATCGTCAGGTTCACAGCTTGACTTGATAGACATGATGATTAATGTAATGTAAATGTAAATATGATGTTCAGTAAACACGTTAGGAGGGCCACACCAACACGGACAATTTCGGTCTGATCTTTTTTTTTGCCGCTTATAAAGTGGTCGGACACAGAAAGGTCTACTATGGGACCACAGCGTCACTGCCACGCCGAAATCACCTCAGATTTTTTCGTCTGACCGTCCACTAACAGAAATATCTGTTGGTTGGTGTACCCACCCTTAGTAAGTTTATACTAAATAACAAAAGAAACAGGGAATATCTGATTGGCCAAACTGTTGATGTAATCATGGCAATAGAGATATATTATTATATGATCCCTTATATAATAGATCACATGAAGTCTTCGGTCATGAACCTTGTGGGCTTGTCAGTGGTGGTAACCCATTTGCATTCCCCTTAAATCCTGCGATTGCAATGAATAGTGTGGGGCACAGTTCTTCGCTAAATTTCACACTTTTCACAGATTCTAAAAAAAAATGACCACAAAAACAAAACTTCAAAGGTAGAAATCATGCTAAAATCCTCAAATATGGAATGGAAAAAAAAAACCTTACCAAATATTCAATCTCCCAAATTCCTGAATCAAACGATATTATGCATTTGCATTGGTTTACACACACAGACTGGAGCCACTAATCACAAAGTGAGCATGTGGTAATGGCCCAATGACAGCAACTTTTTCAGATTTTTTCAAACTAAAAACCCTCTAACTCTTAATGGCCACAGTGGGGGGGAGAAAAGCAAGGGGGTACTCCGTATGGGACCTGGACTTGGAAGGGGCGCCGGGAGAGAGAGGGAGGGGAGAGAGGAAAAGGCAAAAAAAAAAGGTTTTTTTCTCTTACCTGAAAGTACTGCGTATCAACCATATCAGTTCCCAGACAAGAGTAAGGGGAATGTTCTTGTTCATGTGAGGTCATTAATAAGTTCTGTGCCTGCATGTTTGGTGGCTTACAGCAGTGATTTAGTCAGTGAGTGGCTTTTACAGTCTATTGGGGTTAGGTAGTTTATATATACAGGGGCAATGTGTATTGGACATTGGGGGCATTATTTTATATCACATCCTTGGGTTAAGTGTTGTACGGACATTGGGGACATTTTATATAATATACTGGGTAATGTGGGTGTACTGGACATTGGGGGGCATATATATGAGGTATGTGGGTACAGTACATTGGGGCCTTTACATATACTGGTCCACATGTGTTCGTACTGAAATTGGGGACATATTTATACTGTCAATGCGTATGTACTGGACATGGGGGGCATTTTATAGAATATACTGGTAATGGGTAAACATGGACATCGGGGCAGGAATGGCATTTAATAAAATTACTGCGCAATGTGTGAACTGGACATTCAGATATAGTTATTATAATACTACTGGGTAAGGAGTGTTACTGGACATGGGGAGGGACATTTTATATAATATATGGGTCATGTGTGTGCAATTGGACCATTGGGGACCCTATATACTGGTCATGTGTCTGTCCTGGACATCTGGGACATTTTATATAATATACTGGGTAATGTGTGCCACTGGACAATTGGGACATATATACATGGTCAATGTGTATGTATGGACTTGGGGGGCCATTTATATAATATACTGTTGTGGGAATGTGCGCACTGGACATCGGGGCATTCATAAAATATACTGGGCAATGTTGTGAACCTGGACATGGGGACATATATATGTCAATGTGTATGTACTGGATGGGGGCATTTTATATAATAACGGAAATGTGTGTACTGGACATCGGGGAATTTTATATAATATACTGGGAAATGTGTGAACTGGGACATCGGACATTTTAATATATACTGGGAAATGTATGTACTGGGACATTGGGGCATTTTTAATATAATATATTGGGCACATGTGAATGGACATGGGGGCATATTATATAATATAAGGGTTAATGTGTGCACTGGACATTTGGGACATATATATTACTGGTTCAATGTGTATGTACTGGACATGGGGGGGCATTTATATAATATACGGGGAATGTGTGAAAATGGACATCGGGGGAATTTCATAAAAATATACGGGGCAATGTGTGAACTGGATCGATTCGGAACATTTTATATAAATATTACTGGGAAATGTATATGTACGGGCATTGGGGCATTTTAATAATATACTGGGCAGTGCTGAATCTGGACATTGGGGCATTTTAGATATACGGGCAATGTCCAGTAAAAAAAACTGTTCTCTGCCACCGACAATCACTACTCAAGCGATGGGAAGTGGAGAGAGAATAGTGACGCCGCCGGCCCAGACCAGAGGAGGGAAACGCACAAACGGCCGCGGATGGACCGGATTACTGAAATGTAAGGATTTTGACCCAAAAAAAACGAGGTTCGGTTTTTCAGGCTTATTTTTAAAGATCCAAACTTTGAATACCACCCACTAAACTATATAGTTTTGGCATTTAGAAACCTAGCTATGTACTGGTGCACTGCTTTCATACATCCATAAAAGTCCAGACGATGTTGTTGTATGTAATTTATAGAACTCTGTTTTTAGGGATTTTGCCAGGAAAAATTTAAATATGATGATTTCAAAAGGTTCAAATCCTACCCTAAACACTTGACAATTAAAAAAAAACCCTAAATGTCAATCTCCCACAGTCATGAATCAAACGGTTGCCTTATTAGTGGGTGCACAAAGAGACGTGGTCACCAATAGCTCGAATAGGATGCATGCACAAGTGCAATACAGGCGGGAAAAAAAAAAATAAAAAAAAAGCCACACCCTACTCCCACACAAAAACATTCCCCCTTTTAGTGGCTAGCCAGTTCTGGTTACTGAGACGCAAAGTTTTTGCACACTTACTGAACATTGTCTGGACGGGCAAAAAATTTTCCCATAAAACTCAGAGGAATAATCATCGCAAATGTGTATCACTTTAAAGGCATTTTTTTGTAATGTGCATTTCAGTTTTTTATCATTCCCTAAAGGATAATCAATCAGATCATCTTAGAGAATGAAAACGACACTTGGACTTTGCATTATTGGCAAGATCAATAATTAGGTGTGGATCAGAACTGATCAGGTAAGGAGGAAACATGCTGGCACCAGGTTCCTGTACAGTCCACCGCATTTAAGAGGTTTTAAATCTCTGAAATCCCGGTCATTGGGGGACCGAGAACTGATGGGTGGACCAGGGGCGGCGGGGGGGAACAGTAGCGCACTTGCTTGAATGGTGGCCCTTGATCACTGATAGCCAAAAATTGTTTGGGCTACAAACACTGTGTGGCACTTTAGGACCTTTTAAGTGAAGATCGTACCCCATACAGGACTGCGCACTAAAAGGACTAAGGGTGCTTTGGTAAATACTATTGATAAACATTGACAGAACATGTGTAAGGTAAATGAAAAAGGGAAGTCTGACTCTTTTCCCAGAATTACTAATGGTTCAGTAAGGTTAAAAGTTTTATACAGTCTGTTTTGCATGATGCACGACCATTATACAAAAATTATTACATAAAAATATATAATAAAGATTGTTGCTAGAGCACGGGGTAGATTCTTACCAAATAGGGAGTGCGAATGTTGTTGGCTGTTGGACTCCATTATTAGAAGGGTGATGGGGTAGTCTGTCGGCCAAGACCATACATGCCCGAACAGTTGTTTGTTGCTGCTGGTGTAGGGTTCGACAATTGTGGGGATCGTCGTGTGTGGACAAGATTATTGGGTGGGGGCTGGGAGTTTAGTTGACCTGGCGGTCTTGGTTCACAGTGGTGCCAATGGGAAAAAACAAAGTGAGGTGGAAGGTGGTTGAGGTCCTTAAAAAATGATCCGAGAATTAGGGCCAAGGTTAAAAAGCAAGGACCTCAGGGTAGTGATTTTCAGAAATACTAACGCAAGCACGCGCTACGCTAGGGCAGACAACGGGAGTCCGGGGGTATAATCATGCGTGGCTAAGAGGGTGGTTTGTGTTGTTATTGTAAGGAGATGGGGTTGGGTTTGTGTTTTAGAGAACTGGTGCTGATTTTTATGTTGGCTACAGACCTTTAGTAGAGACGGATTGCACCTCATGGTTATGGTGCAGCTGTTTTGGGGGGGAAGAGGCAGAAGATGGCTAGGGGGTGGAGGAGATTTTAAAACTAGATAGATAGATAGATAGATAGACAGACAGACAGACAGACAGATAGAAGAGTTAGATAGATAGATAGATAGATAGATAGATAGATAGATAGATAGATAGATAGATAGATAGATAGATAGATAGATAGATAGATAGATAGATAGATAGCAGAGTTAGGTAGATATATAGATAGATAGATAGATAGATAGATAGATAGATAGATAGATAGATAGATAGATAGATAGATAGATAGATAGATATAGATAGATAGATAGCAGAGTTAGATAAATAGATAGATAGATAGATAGATAGATAGATAGATAGACAGACAGACAGATAGATAGACAGACAGACAGACAGACAGACAAACAGATAGATAGATAGCAGAGTTAGATAGATAGATAGCAGAGTTAGATAGATAGATAGCAGAGTTAGATAGATAGATAGATAGATAGATAGATAGATAGATAGATAGCAGAGATAGATAGATAGACCTGATTTTGTCTCTCTGCCCCTTGCCAGATTTGCGACAATGCTGGCTCCGTGGTGCATGCGCATTGAGAGGCCACTGTAGTCGTCAATCAGTGACCTCTCTTAGCGTGCATGCAACTGGGAGAGTGCATAGTGCTAACTCGATAGATAGATAGATAGATAGATAGCAGAGTTAGATAGATAGATAGATAGACAGACAGACAGACAGACAGACAGACAGATAGATAGCAGAGTTAGATAGATAGATAGCAGAGTTAGATAGATAGATAGCAGAGTTAGATAGATAAATAGCAGAGTTAGATAGATAGATAGATAGATAGCAGAGATAGATAGATAGATAGATAGATAGCAGAGTTAGATAGATAGATAGATAGATAGATAGATAGATAGATAGATAGATAGACAGACAGACAGACAGACAGACAGACAGACAGACAGACAGATAGATAGATAGCAGAGTTAGATAGACAGATAGCAGAGTTAGATAGATAGATAGCAGAGTTAAATAGATAGATAGATAGATAGATAGATAGCAGAGTTAGTTAGATAGATAGATAGATAGATAGATAGATAGATAGATAGATAGATAGATAGATAGATAGATAGATAGCAGAGTTAGATAGATAGATAGATAGATAGATAGATAGATAGATAGCAGAGATAGATAGATAGATAGATAGATAGATAGATAGATAGATAGATAGATAGATAGATAGATAGATAGATTAGATATATAGATAGATATATAGCAGAGTTAGATAGATAGATAGATTTATAAGTAGACGGACAGAATGTTCCAAGGCACTCTCAGGTCTTGTTCATTTAGATAGATAGATAGACGGACCGAACGAGAGATAGATAGATAGAAGATAGATAGATAGATGGACAGAACGAGAGATAGATAGATAGATAGATAGATAGATAGATAGATAGATAGAAAGAGAGAGAGAGAGAGAGAGAGACTTAACTTTATTTTATGGCATACTTATCCTTTAAAGGAATAGTTCTGTGCTGAAAACAACTTAGGCTGGGTACAGACTGTTCATATTTACACTATGCACTATGAAATGGGAAAGGGCTATGTGCGATGGATGACTGTTTGGTTATCTTACCTATTCCCCATCGCTGAGTGATTGCCACCAGGCACTATGAAATGAAGGGCTATGTGCGATGGATGACTGTTTGGTATCTACACTATGCCACAGTGAAAGTGATGCACAGGCACTATGAAATGGGAAAGGTGCTATTCATGATTGTCTGTTCCTACCTACTACACTATGCCACACGTGAAGTGATGCACAGGCACTATTGAAATGGGAAGGGCTATGTGCGATGGATGACTGTTTGGTATCCTACACTATGCCACATGGAAAGTGATGCACAGGCACTATGAAATGGGAAAGGGCTGTACATCATGGAGTCTGTCTCCTACCTACCTACTATGCTACACTGAAACCGATGCACAGGCTCTATGTGGAAAGGGCTGTACACAGTTACACAACACACTGACAGACTCACACATATACACAACACACTAATAGACTCACACACATATACACAAACACACTGACAGACTCACAGTTACACACTGCTATATAGAAACATAGAAAGTAAACATTAACATATACATTTTATTTCCTTAATCAGTACCAAGTGAAGTGTAAGTTGTCTGTAAGTAATACTTAGTTCTAGTAATGAGTTTGTGTTAATTTTCCCTCCTTGTCTGCCAGTAAACTCTATCTGATGCAGCAAAAAACAGTGCACGTAAGAGAGGAGAGGAAGTCTATAAGTCTATTAGTCATGGGGTCAAAAGGGGCGGGGTTATAACATGTCAGTACAGCAAATAGTCAACAAGCAGTGCAGAGTGAAGGACACTCCCACCAAAACACAGAACTTTACAAGCTGATTGCAGAGGCTACAAGCAGAATTTTTTCACAAGAAAGGGATCCTGGGGGCTGGGCGCACAGGGGTTTTTATTATACTGAAGTTTGTAAAATATTTTCTTCTGAGAGAACACTTCCTTTAAAGGACTGGCATTATAAGTAGTACCAGCATGGATTTAGGAGGAATAGATCTTTGTCAAACTAACTTGCTTGGCTTTTATGAGGAAGTAAGCAAAATTTTTCACTGGAGAATGGTAAGCTATGGAACTGTCTTCCAGTGGACGTTGTTATGGCAGGTTCATTGGTCATGTTAAAAAAAACTGGATGAGATTCTGCAAACAAGGAGGTTGCAAGTTACTGGTAAGAGAAGAAAAGTAGAGCTGTGATACCTTTTATAGCTACTATAGATAAAAAAATTTAGCAAGCTTTCGGAGTCCTAAGCCCCCTTCATCAGGCTGTGGTAACATCTAAATCTATGTGTGCAGTTCTATTCCTCTAGTAGCTGTATCATTAGGACGTGGCAGGACGTCCGGACACCCACCACAGAAGAAGTACTATTAGTACATGCTAGTGCTTGCGGAGTGTATTTTTTATATACCCCAACAGTAATAGCCATACTGGATTTGGCTATTACTGTATGGGAATTCTTCTGTCCTTTTAAAAGGTACAAAAGCCTTTTCCTTGGCATTGGTAGTTTCTAAACATCTGTAGTGGCTCTGTAACCTGAGCCTCCACAGAGGTTAATGGTATCTTATCTTACCATCCCACAAGACCGGACACGCCCTTCCCTGCTCCTCCATTGAAGTAGTTTGGCAAGCTTACGTAACAACCTGCCCGCGCATGCTCCATTGCTATTTCTTTGCGGTGTCATTCCATTAAATGAGAAATTAGCGATGTGACCCGGTATAAACCAAGGCAATTTTAGGCTTATTTTTTAAACCTAAAAACCTCAGCTTATACTCGAAATATACGTATATAAAAATTTAACGCTCCCGATCATTGCCTAGCAACCGGGTCGTCAGAGGGGAGCGAGGTCACGGAAGCTGATTAATCATTGGTAACATTCTAAAGGCTTGTACACACACAATGTGCGCACCGAGCCATGATCTGACCACTACCCGCGACAACCCGGGTGCTCGTTTGTTGGTGTTCGGTGTATGGGGCCGTGGCTCAGGCGTACATGTGTATAGTATAGTATTTGTATAGTATTTGAGGTTGAATAAAGACATACGTCCATCCAGTCCACCCATCTAGCAATATCCTCATTCCTGCCTAACTGTTGATCCAGAGGAAGGTAAAAAAAAAAAACAAACACAAAATTATGAGGGGAAAAAAAATCCTGACTCCAATGTGGCAATCGGAAATTTCCCTGGATCAACTGTACTTTAGTATCAATACCAGCCACTGGAAGACAGTTCCATAGCTTTACCGTTCTCACAGTGAAAAACCCTTTCCGAACTTGAAGACTAACCTTTTTTCTTCAAGTCTTAAGGGATGTCCTCGTTTCCTCTGACATGTTCTATTGGTGAACAATGCCCCAGATAGTTTATTGTATGGCCTGTTAATGTATTTATACACAGTAATCATATCCCCCGCTAGCGCCTTTTCTTCAGCGTACATAATTGTAACCTATCCAGTCTCTCTTCATATTCAAGCTCCCCAATCCCCTTTTTAATTTAGTTGCCCTTCTCTGAACCCTTTCCATTTTAAGATGTCCTTTTTGTACACAGTATTCCAAAATGCACTGCATATTCCAAATGAGGTCTTACCAATGCTTGGTAAAGAGGGAGAATTACATTTTCCTCCTTGAATCTATACTATCCTCTCTTTATACAAGACAAGGGCTCTGGCTGTTGCCATCTGGCACTGCTTGCTACCTTTAATTTTGTTATCCACCAAAACTCCAAGACCCCTTTCCAACAGGGATTCACTTTATACAGAGCCATTTATAGTATAAGCAGCACAAGGATTTTTAGCCCAAATGCATCACCTTACATTTCTCAACATTGAATCTCATCTGCCACTTAGCAGCCCAATGTGCAATCTATCTAGATCCCCCTGCAACGATTGCACATCCTCTGAAGTTTTTAATGGTCGACAAAGTTTTGTGTGGTCAGCCAACACAGAAACCTTGCTGACAATAACTCTTTACCTAGAAACAGTTCCCCCAGTCTATGAGCAGGAGCGATTCCTTTAAAAGACTAAAATTAGCTTTCCTAAAATTAAAAGTTTTTGTTAAGCCAGTGCACTTTAGTTTTTTGCAACCTATATTAATGACACTATTCATGGTCACTATTCCCTAAGCTTCCCATTACCTTCATCTCCATAATGAGCTCAGGGTTATTAGATATCACCATACCACACAACGCATTGTCTAGTAGGAACTCTCTACCATCTGTGAAAGAAAATGCTCATATAGGAAATTTAATAACTTTATACCTTTAGAGGTGCTGGCAGTTCCCTTACTCCAATCTATGTCAGGGTAGTTAAAATCCCCCATGACCGAACATGCCCCATACCACAGCCTTCGCCAACTGCATATGGAGATCATTTCCCCCTCTTCCCGGCATTTGGCGGCTTATAACATACTCCAACAATTATTTACCTACCTTCTTGCTTCCTGTACACAGTTCCACCCATAATGTTTCTGCTGTATCGTTTGCTCACCCATCTATTCCATCTTTTAAATTTGGCTTCAATTCCTGTTTAACATCATACATACTTCTCCTCCTTTCTTATTAACTCGGTCATGTCTAAATAAGGAGTATCCTTCAATATTTACTGTCCAGTCTTGTGAATCATTAAGCCATGATTCTGCTATACCAATTACACCATACCTTTCCTTTAATGCTATTATTTCAAGTTCGCCGTTTTTTTTCCAGCCAGACTCCTTGCATTTGTAAACATACATTTTAGATTATCAATTGATTTACTTCTATACATGGTACATGCCTCCTTATCCTCTATGCTCCCCCCTCCCCTTCTCCTCCCTCCGTTGTGTTTACTAGCCCCAGATCCCTAACTTCTCTATCTACACCCCTGTGTAGTTAAACATTCCCTCCCCCCCTACCTAGTTTAAATCTCCTCCAGTGTTAAGGTGACCATACACGTGATTTCCATAACAATGTACACGGATGTTCGTGGGCATTACGGTCGGTTGGTTACGGCCCCTAAACATTAGCAATACTAGGTAAATCATGTCGTGGACAGACCGGATTTACCCAATATCTTTAATCTTTCTTTTTTTTACATTTCCCCTTTTACCTGGCATTAAGCCAGGTACACTTGTTTTACACTTGTTCCCTAAAGATATAAATTTAGAAATTAATAGTTTAATGATCCTTTAAAAGCAGTCCACCTAGAAACAAATCCCCCCATTCATGAGCAAAAAATTAGCTTTCCTAAAGTTAAAGGGCAACTCAACCCTCATAAGAACATATTTTAGAAAGAATGGCCTCTTTAAAATATGTTGATATATCAGTTTTGTCCTATGAATTCATTACTGTATGCCTGCTATGCTACTGGATGCCTCATGGAAACTGAGCCATTTAGAAACCTGTACTGAGCCTGGGCATGCTCAGAAGAGGCAGACAGGTGATTAACATTCAGTCATTGGCTGGGATATCAACTGTCAAATCCATAACTGACAGTTGCTAACTGGAAGAGGAAGCAGAAAAAAACGGGGAAACAGGACATTGTGCAGGATTTCAGGTTAGCCTTATATATTTTAGATTTCAAACTATTACCGTTTAGGGTTTTGGGGGATGATTTACCTGTATGTAAGTTTTCATTTTGGGGCTGGACTTGCCCTTTAATTTTTTTTGTTAACCATGCACTTGTGTTGAAACCTATATTAAATGGATTTTGCTGTAACTGGAAGGGTGTTAAGGTGGCCATACAGGTGATTTCCATTGCAATGTACACGGATGTTCGTGGGCATTACGGTTGGTCGGTTAAAGCCCCTAAACATTAGCGATACTAGGTAAATCGAGTCGTGGACTGACGGGATTTACCTAATATCTTTAATATGTAAGGCCACCTTAACTGAAACTGTAACTGTGGATGGGTGACAGTTGGGGAATTCCATCTTTCAGTGCTAGTGGTAGTGTTTGCCCAGCATTCTCAGTTTAAAAAAAGTCAGGTCTGAGGAATGGAGGAGTTGGTTAGAGAGAGGGGATATTGAATCTGAGCAAAACAAGTACTGGATTAAAGCATGCAGCCACACATACCTCAAAGTAATTGCTACTTACATGTATTTAATTATAGATTAAGTATACATACCCTTTAATTTTTGAAGAACATGGATAACCTCATGGTCAAGCACCACATGGTTGGACCCAGCACAACAAGCTTTTTACTTTTTCCCATAGCCTTAATTCAAAGGTAGTGCTATGACTCATAGCACTACCTTGTGTGTACAAATACTCCCTATTATATTATATTTTGCCGAAATCGCCTATCGTGACCAATTTTGGTTAGTGGGTTTAAAATAACCTTGCAAAATTTTTCTACAGATTTTTCTGAAAAATGGGGCAAAAAATTAATGGATGATTGGAAATACTTGTTTACATGGTCTACATAAAGTCAATAAGTGGGAGAGTTGGACTTTGAAGTAGCTGTACATTTGGAGGAATAGCAATTTTATGTACATAAGGCCAATTTTATGTACAATCAGACATTTCCATTGATTGGCTAAAAATTTTATCGATTTAATTGGGTGGCATTAGATTGTAAAATCGATCGTAATTACGATCGGCAAAGTCAGTTTTAAGTCAATTGGTAAAATGACTGTAGAGTGTTCTGAAGTTCTGGTTAAAGTTAATGTAATGTAACCTCACAATAGACTACTTCGACATTAATCACAAAACAAATTGAATGTCGAACAATATTTATAGTACATCTTAGTACAATTAAAGTAATAGTAGATTGTGTTACTTCCGCGTTATGGTTTGGTGGGGAATGTCTACTTGAGTAGGGTGGCTGCACTGCACGTTGTCCACTGAATTGTTTATAAAATCTTTAAAAGTATCTTGCTTGTTCTTGGGGGTATGGGTGGTGGAAGGGTAAAACAAAAAGTAAAAAATAAATAAGTTAAGATCAAAATCTCTGTAAAAAATCAGTTTAAAATGACACTTCCATATATTAAATTCTTAAAACACTCACTTGTGCCTTTTCACCACATAGGGGCACTGCAGGTTTATCTGTGCTGTTCTTGCTTGCTTGGTCTGTGTAGCTCCCAAAACCTCTGCACACGGGAATAAGGTTGCCAACAAACTTTATATAGCAATTAAAAACAATAAAAAGCACCAAAAAACCTTGCAGAAAGAGTCCATTAGCCGTTGTTAAAGTTGCAACTCTCTAAAGTGGCCCCTTTAACTTGTGGTGGTCTTGTGGTGAGGTATAATCCACTAGCAATGGCTTGTGAGGTTGTTCCTACGCGTTTTGCTGTTTTATTCCTTACAGCTTCATCAGGGATTGTATATCATTGTATATCTGTCTATCAAAGTATCGGTCAGATTCGATCGTATAGTGTATGGCCACCTTTATGGGTTATATTTATCCTTCCTCCTTTCCTGATGTGTACGGCTGCAGACTTCCACACGGGATCATGATTGTTTTTATGTGGGTAGGTGTATTTCGGGAATGCCTGAGCTTTTTATAGTGTTGTTATTACCATAAAGTAGTTTTTGCTTTTTTATGTATATATCTTAATATTTTATTGCTACTTTTGAATGTCGGTTTAGATGTGAAGGTTTTAGCCTACTTTAGTTGTTATTTATTAGATCAATAAGTATATATTTACTTTTCCATTTATCATAAAAATCATAAATAAAAATGCTTGTAATGATGCATTCTGTTTGTGAAGGTTCTCATTCATCCAGGTCATGGTTATCTGTTGTATTCAATTCAAGTCCAGTTGATCTTATTGAATACAACAGATATTGCATTCTGTGCAAAACGGTTTAAAGCTATAGCTTTTGTTTTAAATCAACCTGAACCACTATGTTTTTAATAAATAATTGATCCTTATGTTGGGTCAATCCGGATCCATTATTAATAGAAGCAATTTGTTCTTTTTAATTACTGTCCATGAAAGATGTATTCAGTGTAAGAGCTAACAACACACCACAAGAATCCATGGGCAATTTTTACTAACCCAGCTTACATTATCTACACCGCAATACCGCAATGGTATGTATAGGCATCATACAATTACAATCAATTTAAGTAAAGTACAATCTCAATCATAATTTTTACAGTTGCAATCAAATTTTGCACCACATTCTAAATGCATGTAGTATGTATAGTTTATTTATAAAGCTCCACTTGGGGACCAGCACTGTACAGTAACAAAATACAATAAAGTTATACAAGGGGAACAAATACTAAATAGTTCAGTAAATAAATATATAATTATATGAATAAAGTACTAAGCCTTGTCACAAGGGGAAAGGAGGTCCCTGACACCAGTTAGTTGGGTAACATATAGAGATGGCCGAAACTCACTAGTTTTGTTAGTTTTCCGATCTCGGGAAAATCTCGAAACCGGATGATAATTTTCAAAATAGCCCCGAACGTTCGAAAAATTCTCAAAAATACGACCGGAGACCATTTTTGAGTTTCCGATCATGACACAAACATTCGCATCGCCTGACGACACGTCGAATGCATTGTGACGTCACTTGCGCGCGCTGGTGGTGCACGCTTGCACGGAGGGAACAGGCATTGGATCTTTGGGCACAGCCGGAATGAGGTCCAACAGGTCTCGGGGGCGAGCTTACCTGACACACACGTGTGCAAGATGGCCAAAGGTAGGCTCTGGAGAGACCTAAAAAAAAAACCCCAAAAAACAGAAAAAGTTTAGTTAGGGTACAGCTTCTATTTAAACTTTATTTGTTTTTTGACTGTACTTATCCTTTAAAAAATACAGAGTATACAAACAACATTATAGATATCACATACCAGGGACCAGACCAGGAGCGCTCACCGAACAATGTTCGTGCGGCAAACACGTTGGGCTGTATCCGCGTGCAGATCCTATCTCCCAACGAGACTTCAGCGAAATCTCACGATACTAGGAACGGGAACCAAACATCAGGGAGCGGACTGCTCCGAAACCAGGAATCAGTCACAACGGGTGTTAACCAACTTCAGTTTATTCAAACCACACACATATTCATCAAAAGGCAGTGCCCAATGGAGGTGCAACCAAGCAGTGGCTTTACGAGTTTCACGGCAATCCTGCCGCTTAATCAAGACTCACTGGGGGAGAACAACAAACAACATATACAGAATAAAATTAAATTAATAGAATTTCATACATCGTTTAAGATAGCATATATATAAATTGTGAATAAATTGATATAAGTACAACAGGCGAAGCGAGAGAGGGAGAGTTCCAAAGGTAGGGAGCAGCAAGAGAGAACAGTTTAAGGCAGAGGAGGTAGCAGTGTTAGTTGGGGGTCTGTGGAGAAGTTTCCTTGGGAGGAATGGAGGCACGGCCTGGAACATGAAGGTAAGTAGGGAGGTGCAGTAGAGCGAAGGGATTTAAAGGTTAAAAGCAGGGTGTTGAATATGATTCTTTGTTTGATGGAAGCCACCCTATGGACTGAAGTATCGGGGTTGCGGGTTCTCTTTTGGAGGAGAGCGAGGTGATCCGAGCTGCCGAGTTCAAGATAGACTGGAGAGGAGAGAGATGAGAGGCCGGATTCCAAGTAGTAGAATGTTACAATAGTCAAGACAGGAGATTTAAGGGCATTTTAGTAGCGGAGAGAGAAAGGGCAAATCTTGGAAATATTGCGAAGGAGAAAACGACAGGTCCTAGCGACATTGTTAATGTGATGATGGAAGGAGAGAGAGGAGTTAAAGATAACTCCAAGACAGTGTGCAGATTCAATTGGGTTAAAAACCATATTGTCAATAGAGATGAGAAGGGTGGACTAGGTCCCAGTTTAGGGGGGGAAATTATTAGTTCAGTTTTGAATAGATTGAGTTTAAGGCGGCGGTGCGCTATCCAGAGAAAGATAGAGAGCAGACATTTAGATATTGGGGATTGAACTTCAGGGGTTAGCGCGGGTGTGGACAAGTAAATACGTGCAGCAGAGTTAAAGGGTATCTCCACTGAGGAAAAGCATTTTTTTTTGGTTTATTTTAAAGTACACCATCCAACCCTCCCCCTACTTTTTTTCCCCATAATTCACTTTCGCTTGATTGCAGCAGCATGGGAAAGTGTGCAGTTCCTGGGGGTGTGTTTTCCCCTGTGCTGAGAGTGCTGTCACTCAATGTGCATCATCATGGTACAGACACACCCACTTGGCTGCAGTAAGAAATCCTTTCCTCCCTGACTCTCTAAGTTCACTTTTCCAGCTGATCATGCAGAGAGAGACAGGGGAGGATAAGTTAAACCCTCTTCCCACAATACTGTAAACAATGCAGGGGAACTTGTGTTGTTTTAATAAAGATTTGTTTGTGTCTAACTCTAAGATTGATTTCATAGGGGATGCTGGGAATATGAGGCAATCTGGTATGGAGGGGAGTGGGAGAGAGAAAAAGGTAGTACCTGATCATCTCCTCCATTAATTAGTGAGGTCAGCAAGCTGCTGTGATGGTCATTTGATTATTCCTCCATTAAGCAGTGAACTCAGTAGCTTGAAAAGAGTGTGTGTGTGCGTGCATGCTGCAGAATCGACCCAACCAGTCAGAATCACACAGACAGCAGTCCCGACGGATCCTCTCACGTTCTGGCGCATGCACTAAAGGAAAACGCGCGTCAGCCATTTCCCAGACAGGCAGTCACTATATGTGGGCGGACCTGCACCATCCACAGTGTTCTGGGGGAAACTCATTGGATTTCTTCTAAACTACTGCTCACAGACACAGGATACTGCAGGTACATTTCCACCTTACACATATCTATCCTTACAACCCAGGTGACTTTTATCAGTGGAGATACCCTTTAAGTATAGACTGAGGGGAGAGAGGTGGAAGCAGGAAGACCAAAAAGAAGTGGGGTTGCAGTATCCAGGGGCGATAGACTGAAACATGCATAAGTATAGCAGTAGTCGGGAAGAGAAGGAAAATTTTGTGAAGGAAACACGCCAGGTTTTCGCAACATACTGTAGTTAATGGTTAGAAAAGGAGAGAGAGGAGTCAATAATTACCCCTAGCAGCGTGCCGATTGGATAGGGAAAATGGGGGTATTGTCAACGGAGATCGAGAAAGATGGGACAGGACCAGGTTTAGGTGGAAAAATGATCAGTTCAGTTTTAGAAAGATTTAATTTGAGGTAGCATTGCGACAACCGGGAGGAGACGGCAGGAGGCAGTCGGAGACACGTGATTGGATGTCAGAAAATGATATTCGTTAAAGGCGTGGTATCACTAGAAATACCTCCCCTTCATACACCATCATTGATAAGCTTGTACTGTATCAGTGTAGTTAGTAGCCCCAGAGCAACCAATTGTGATCAGTAGTGATCGGCCTGTTGCAGTTTGGAGCCCCAGAGAAACCAGTAAGGAATCACTAGAGGTCGATCCGGTGTAGTTAGCAGTGATCATTAGACTGGGTACACGCGGCCAAATTTTTTATCCTGGCTGACCGTACACAAAGTGAACTTGCAGCACGGTAGACCTTATGGAGTGCAATCTTTCTGTGTGTCAGTACCGCTGTAATATATCTGTTGTATTCAATTAGATCAACTGGACTTGAAGTTAGTTCTTGAAGACGTTCGCTAGTCATCCAACTGGCTTTCTCAATTCAGAATGACTTGTACAAGAATCTGTGGCAATTATGTACCCTGGAAAATCCCAATTAGCATATCAAAGCCAAGTGCTCTTCTGTGCTGGGACATACGTTGATGCAGTTTTTCTGCATTTCCAGGTGTCATGAAGTGCTAGTTCGCTGGCACGTGATCTGACCAATCAATCGGTACTCGCTGCCACACTTTAAGTTACAGCCTTAAAGATGCCCCAAACACTCTTGACTATCACTGACTATGCACACCCCTGTCCTGGCAGCTGAATGGTAATACTAAACCATTCACTCCAGCAACTAACTGGTTAATTAGCATCAGTCCTTCACAAGCAGTCACAGAGTTAATTAGCATTTACACTGCCAAACACTCAATCCAACTATAAACTTATCAGAGGCTAAGGGTGAGGCCACACTGCAACGCACAGGATCGCGCACAAAATCGCGAGCGTTATCGCACGCGATTGTTTGCGCGATTCTTGCGCGTTTCGCGCTCGCTTTCGCGCCTTTTCACGTTATGGAAACGCATGCGTTAACGCACCAAAATGGTGAACGCTGCGTTACCATAACGCGAACGGACGCGCAATCGCATGCGCATCGGAAATCGCGGGAATTTTTGCGTTCCCGCGATTTCCATTTTAGCGAAAATCGCGGGCGCAAATGCGAGCGCGAAACCGGGCGCAAACGCGCGAAAAACGCGCTAGTGTGGCCTAGCCCTAACTGATTTCTTTTAGAGCATCAAAGACAAAACTTATTACATTTTTAGATTTAATATTCCAAAAGGTGAACAGTGCACATAATGGTGAAAATGTTATATATATATATATGTTATATGTTATAATAAAATGACATACAATAAGTACAACAGTTCTATAAAATAAAAAGTATAAAAATATCCACAGACCCTACTCACTAGAAAAGTCTGTATCCGGAAGCGGGAAGAAACATTGGGTCCATACACACAGTTTTAGCATGTCCCTTCAGTATGAACACAGTTATGGGGGCTACAAGGATTTTAACCCATTTGATAAACCACCTCCTCCTCATGAGGTGGGAGTGTCTAGGAATGTCCAGATTTACGAATAGCCAAAAGCATTCATTCCCCCTCTTAGGCAGACTCCTTATAAATGTAGATATGTACATTGTATTGGGATATTGACCACATATTCTCTCCTGTATTAATTATCAATTCCTCCAATACCAACATGACCTGTGTGTTATCCATATTTCCCAAGATATTAATAACTCGCCTTGGCAAGGGAATAAGGTCTCCATGTTGGGTATCATTTTGAGGGGCCTTCCTTTTCCATTCACAATATATATTGGTTTCTGTCTTACATATTCCAATACCGAAATACATTTATTTTACATGTATGACTGTCCTTAAAGGGCAAGTCCACCCTAAAATGAAAACTTACATACAGGTAAATCACCCCCAAACCCTAAATGGTAATAGTTTGAAATGTGAAATATGTAAGTCTAACCTGAAATCCTGCACAATGTCCTGTTTCCCGTTTCTGCTTCCAGGTTCTTCCAGTTCCAACTGTCAGTTATGGATTTGACAGTTGACATCACAGCCAATGACAATGTTAATCCCCTATCTGCCATTTCTGAGCATGCCCAGGCTCAGTACCTGCTCATACAGGTTTCTAAATGCTCAGTTTCCATGAGGCATCCAGAACATAGCAGGCATACGTAATGAATTCTAGTACAAACTATGATATATCACATATTTTAAGAGGCCATTCTTTCTAAAAGATTGTTCTTATGAGGGTGAAGTTGTCCTTAAATGACCTCTTAGTACCCACCAGACCCCTAGCTGAAGAGAATTCCAGATACACGGTTCGGCCCCACATTGTCTGGAAAAGGAGATCTGGTTCCATGCTCACTAATCGTAATATAATCAATAGGACTGTTCCAGGGGGGAATGGTTTTTATTGGTCCTTTGCAAGAACAATACCAATAGTTAACCCATTTCTGCCAAGTCACTACACACTTTCCTGACACCAGGGTACATAATTGCCACAGATTCTTGTCATTCTGATTGAGAAAGCCAGTCGGATGACTAGCGAAACGTCTTTAAGAACTAAACTTCAAGTCCAGTTGATCTAATTGAATACAACAGATACTACATGACCTGGATGAATGAGAACATTCACAAGCATACCACTGTAATAAAATTTTGTACCCAAAAATAAGTGAGGTAGGTATTTTGAAAAAGAATCAAGATGGATATAAGGGTTGAAGCCTAGTTTCAAATTGGTTAAACTAAGAATTAATATTTAATGTTTTTGTAAACAAGTCTGATGATGTAATCTATGAACATAATCTGTTTCCATAATATAGTAAAAAGTACAGTATGTGATACTTTTTAATGGAATAACAGTTTATTTTAGTAGACAAGCTTTCGAGGGATCTACCCTCTTCCTCAGGTCAGAGCAGTACTCAGTACTGCTCTGTCCCTTGACATTCACTAGATTTTATATATTTTTTATAAAATTTTAAATGATTATATATATATTATATATATATATATATATATATATATATGGCCAGATAAAACGGAACACAAAAATGGGGTTTGAGCAGCGTATTGTTATTATGGTTTATGCCTTCGGATTGTATTATCGTATTTTTATCGTGCACCTTTTAAGGGTTAACTAGAGGTGGTGGTGTGTTGGGAGTGTATGTGGGGGTTCTTATTTATCTTTTATTGTACTGGTGTTCCAATATGGCATATCCTGACGACAGCCTCGTGTCGGCTGAAACGCGTCTGTAAGGGATTTTTAATAATGTAAGGAAGGTTTTATAATGTAAGGGAAGTTTAATAATGTAAGGAAAGTTTTAATGTAAGAAGGATGAAGTCATGGGTTGTGGTGAAGAAGAGGTCAATAAGTATGTCATCCACTAGGTATACAGCTGATGCTTCATAAAATCTAAATGAACAATTAGGGTTGACTGGGGATTATAATCAACATAACTGTCAGACGGATGAACATAAAAATGATCAACGGCAGTAGCTCGTCCTGTGAGTACATGTGTAGATAAGTACTAACCATTGTAGGGGAATATAATCCCTAGTTATGCACGTCGTAAATATTGGCGTATCTAACCATCCTATACAATGTAAACAATGCCTCGCTTTTTAATTGCAGTAGCTAAATAATCTATGCCTTTTCAATGAACACATTATCTAAGCCCTATATAAGCTATTTCATTTGTATACTCACTCTCTCCCCTGGCCAGTAGACAACCGTTGCTGCCTAGGTGAGAGCTGCTTGCAAGTATATGTGTTTATGTCTGTCTTTTATAGAATAAACTTGTTCTTCTTTTTCATCAGATTGTTCTCTCTTAGTCTGTTTTTCCACGACAACGTTGATCTGTATTTCGTATTAATAAATCTCTTTTTAAAGCCCATGGAGTGCTCCTACCATCTATCTAATATATATATTTATATGTTGATGTATGTATGTATGTATGTATATTTATATATCCCTACAGCTCCACTACTACCATTGGACTGGGACGCCCATCACCAACTGGCATGCTAGACACCCAGAATGTCCCTTGACATTACACTAGATTTTATATATTTTTAAAATTTTAATATGATTTTATATAGTTTAGTTTCGGCTAAACAGCAGCCGTCTTCAAGATTGACACACAATGCGTAAGAACCAATATTGCCTCCCACCCAATCCCCACCAACAGCGGCAAGGTAATTAAAAAAAAGTAAAAGCAATTAAAACCCAGTGTATGATGCAGGTGAATCCCGAAGGCAGGACCGCCCAACCCTAAGACACCGGTATTGTCAAAGGTTCACAGACACTGTAAAAAAGAAACATGCATAGCAAAGGGAGAAATCAGTCCTTACATAGGCACAGAATGGATATAAATAAAACATAGTGAACACAGTTGTCGATGTAGTAACAATACATTGTTGCAATAATGGTAAGTATACTAATAATATATCAAAACAAGCCGATACAATCATAAATCCAAACAGAGTACGGGATAGCTCCACATGAGACCTGTCAATATATAATAGATGCAGACAAAGTACAGTGTGTTAGGTCCAATATGGGAACCACTCCATTGAATAGTTGGAGTACCCAATTGAGCGCTAGTGAGCCGGGGACACAATACGTCATGCCCAGTTCTCTGTTAACGAACGATCACATATGAAATCATCCCGACTGATAATCTCTATTCCTACAGTCACGACTGTTAACCCATTACACCTGTGTAGCAGGCTATAGCCAAAGAACAAAAAAACACCACACCCACGCTAAGGCAACCAGGGGTAATCAAATTAGAGGTAGCAATGCAGTGATAACTGTTCGTTTAGCCACACCTGGTGTCAGAGTATCTAGTCTATGTATCCACTGTGCCTCTTTCTGCAGCAATAGTTTATCATGGTCCAAGTTGGCCTTGAGCTGTTTGCTGCTGAGGCCATCAAAAATCTACCGGTACACTTTAATGAAGCCAGGGGTGGGCCATAAGTTTAAAGGGCCGGGCTCACTGCCAAGTATAGATGTAGAATTGTTCAACATGGGATTAGTGGTATTCAAGGTCGCACAGATGGAGGACCGATGGTTAGCCATCCGTTCCTTAAACATGGTTTTAGTTTTCCCAACATAGTAAAGCCCGCAAGGGCATACTATGAAATATGTCACAAATTTACTCTCACAGGTAAATATTTGCTTAATGGAATCCTCTTCCCATGTGAGGATGTGCAAAGTCCTTACCCGATAACATCGACCGACAGGTGATGCAATCTCGGCATCGATAGCATCCCAACTTGGGTTTAACACCAAAACACGTCTGGGTGTTTCTGCCCGATTCAGCTGTTGAGACTGGTGTCAGTATGGACAGATAGCTGGCCAAATTGCGGCCCCTTTTATAAGTGTGCCTCAACTTAGTGTTTTGAAATGGAAGTTGTTTATACCCCACTGATTAGTTCCCAATAGCTATTGCTATTGTTCTAATGCCTTTGCTCAGAGGAGTAAGGTAGTGCGAAATCAATAGTTTGGGCTCAACTGTGGGAGCTGGAATACTACTAGTATCCAGTATATATGTTTTGGCCCTATTTAGTTCCTTGTTAGCAAAGGCTGCGAGTACCCTCTCAGTAGGAACCGGTTATACATTTCATCTAGTTGTATAGCCACACGAGCAAATCAGTATATTCCGAAGTACTCTAAGAAATTGGCTGTATACCAAACCACATTTGGTTCTATAGGGATTGACAGCTAGAAGCATAAAGATATGAGTTCTTATCAGTGGTCTTTCTTGTAGAGCGTAGCCCCTAGTCCCATATCGGTCTTAAAAAATATCAAATCCAAAAATCCACTGCCTCATAACTCATATTGCAGGTAAATTTAACCGGAGTTTAAGCTGGTTGAGAGTACAGATAAATGGTTGGCATCTTCCATAGTGCCATTCCATAAGAAAATGAGGTCATTTATATATCTTTTGAAAAAGAGACCCTTGGTCCTAAATGGGGTATATATTTTGTCCTCAAAATCACTCATACAGGTTGGCCACAGTGGGCGCCACATTAGAACCCATGGCGACCCCAGAACACTGTACATAGAACCCCGCCCTGAAACAAAAAAAGTTGTTAGAACAGATAAAATACAATAAGTCCATCAAAAGTCCACCGGTGGCCCGTATGTTTAGATTTACTTAGGCCATCCTATATGCTTCCACACCATCCCTTTGAGGTATGATGGTGTAAAGACTTTTAACATCGCATGTAATCAGTAGTAATGTAAGTAGTAATGTTGACTGCCTTTAGCATCTGCAGTAAGTGTTGGCTGTCACGTATAAGAAGGCATAAGCCTTACTATCGGTTGTAGAAATTTGTCAAGATATTGGGCAATGGGCTTATATAATGAGCCATATGAGGAAACATCGAACGACCTGGCGGCTGTGTTAATTTTTTATGTATTTTTGGTAATGTATATAAACCGGACATCGTGGGTATCGTGTGGTAAGAAAGTCCAAAGACTTGGTAGTAATCCAACCCATAGTGTGGCCAAAGACAGCTTAGAGTCCATTTCTTTTTCAACCTCGGCGTAGATCACATCACATTTGAGGTAAGTGTCAGTATCCGACAACTGTTGGCATAATTCATCCTCATAATATTCTCGATCAAGGAGCACAATTGCTCCTCCCTTGTCCGCTGCACGTATCACCAGTTGTTTATCGGCCATCAATGTTTTCAGGCCTTCCCTCTCAGGTATAGACAGATTATTGAAGGCAAGTGGTCTCTCATATTGCACTATTTTTATGTGTGGTAGACACAATTTATGAAAAGTTTTAATCGCAGCTGGCGTGTTAGGTGGATCACAGATGTCGATGTAGTAACAAACATTGTTTGCAATAATGGTAAGTATACTAATATATATCAAAACAAGCCGAAACAATCACTAAATCCAAAACAGGTACGGGATAGCTCCACATGAGACCTGTCAATATATAATAGATGCAGACAAAGTGTGTTAGGTCCAATATGGGAACCACTCCATTGTATAGTTTGGAGTACCCACATTGAGCGCGACAACTGTGTTCCACTGTTTCATTTATATCCATTCTGTGCCTATGTAAGGACTGATTTTCTCCTTTGCTATGCATGTTTCTATTTTTACAGTGTCTGTGAACTTTGACATACCGGTTCTTAGGGTATGGGCGGAAATGAGCAGATGTGGACACTTTTAAAGGGATATTAAACTATTACATTTCCAAATCGGTACCTTTAGGTAACAAGTGTAAAAAAATTAGGTCCAGTCCTGCATGGCTTAATGCTCAGGTAAAAGGGAAATGAAAAAAAGAAAAGGGCTTTTAAAATTTTGAAAACAGAAGGCACAGAACAGGCTTACAGGGAGTACAAAAGCTGTAATAAAGAGTGCAAGAAAGCAATTAAACAGCTAAAATAGAAAATGAAATACGGATTGCCGAACAAAGCAGTCCAACCCCAAAATGTTTTTTAAGTATATAAATGGTAAAAAGATGAGGACTGAGAATGTGGGACCATTAAATAATGGAGCTGAGGTGGTTGTAGAGGATGCCGAAAAGGCTAATCTGCTAAACCGTTTTTTTACACGGTTTTTACTGTTGAGAATCCTTGTCCTTACAGTAGGGATTGTAGCAATATGCAGGGAAGAAATGAAGAGTTTTCACATTGGATAACGGAGGATATGGTACGGAAACAATTAGACAAAGTTAATATCAATAAAAGCCAGGACCAAATGGTGCATCCTAGGATTTTAAAAGAGCTTAGTTCAGTTCTAGCTAGACCACTGTTTCTCATATTTTCAGATTCGCTTGTCTGGGGATGTGCCGCTGGATTGGAAAAAAGCCAATGTAATACAATATTCAAAAAAGGTAGTCGTTCACAGCCTGGTAACTATAGACCTCTAAGCCTAACATCAGTAGGGAAGGTGATGGAAACTTGTTAAGGGATCATATCCTTGACTTTGTCTCCAGAGATCAACTTATTAGTAGTAGTCAGCATGGATTTATGAGAAATAGATCATGCCAGACAAATTTAATTGGTTTTTATGAAGAAGTGAGTAAGAAGTTGGACTCAGGCACAGCAGTGGATGTGGTATATTTGGATTTTGCAAAAGCTTTTGATACTGTGCCACATAGGCGACTAATGTATAAACTGAGGACTGTTGGCCTTGAAGAAAACATTTGTTCAGGGGGCGTGGCCAGCTAGCCTGGAAGGAAGTCGCATGACCCGATAGCTCCTGCACAGCTACCAGGATTTCAACAACCCAAACCAACTTAAACGAGGTCTAAATACTTTAAATAGCCCACACAACATCCCTAAACATGGGCAGAAACAAAGCAGCGGCGAGTAGGCAAACAGCAACAAAAAAGCTTACTCACTTTTTCTCTAACACCACAGACCCGGATGGCGGGATCCAAGATGGCGGCGCCCATGGTGACAACGAGGTCCGGAACCTACACGGAAACAAAGTAAGAAAGCACTGTCAGACAACAATATACGAAAATATAAATACAGATACAGACTCAGATAGGAGGAAAAACAATCAATACTTACCGATTACAAACCCCAGTGAGGACTCCAGAGACGCAGATCTCCCACATCCAAAGGCATTAAGGCCCACAAGCAGGATCCCCACAATCACAGAGAGAACCTGTTAAAAAAAAACAAACATGAGGAATACAGAGAGGAGGTAGAAATTGAACAAAAGAAACATCACACATTCAAAGATACTACTAAACTTCCTACTAAAGACACACCATGTCAGAAAACATACTAAAGGAAATGCTGATTTCACAACACAAAGCTTTCAAACTAATAGATGTTTCGAAATGGTCAAAACTATCCAAAAAGACATAATACAAATAGCAGAATGAACCAACCATATAGAGAATAAAATGGCAGAGTTCACAACCTCATTTAACGAACTGACAGATGCTCACAACAACTTAAATGAGACAGTGACTGTACTGCAGAATAAGGTTACAGACCTGGAGGATAGGTCAAGAAGAAACAACATTAAAATCAGAGGAATACCTGAAAAATTCTAAACTCTGAACTAAATCAATACCTAGAAGATTTACTGGAAACACTGTTACCAGATAACCAAATTTAAAAAACACTGGACAGAACTCACGACTGTTCAAGCCAAAAAATGCCCCTCAGACAGCACCAAGGGATGTGATAACAAGATTCCTATTTTTCCAAACCAAAGAACAGCTTATCTCAATCCCAAGGAATAAAACTAACATACCAAGCAAATATGCCCACCTACAGTTCTTCGCAGATCTATCACCCCAAACCATGCAAGCAAGAAAGACATTCCAAGAAGTAAGAAATCCTTAGACATAAATCAATAAAATATAAATGGGGATTCCCAGCTCGTATAATAGCAACCAAAGAAGGAAAAAAACATACACATTCATTACACCAAAAACAAGCCATTCACAAGCTCAGAATGGAAGCTATCTATCCCCAACTTCTTAAACAACAGATGAAAGAACTACACAAAAAGGGAAAAATCCAACTGGAATGGAATCAGGTTTAGAAACATAATTAAAACTCTTGGAACCAACTACAGATAAGTTAAACACTCTTATGATGGTGCTTATGTTTGTGAGATTAAAACTATAAGTGGAAATCCAATTAAACTATACAGTTGTGGTTATTGTTATGTTATCGTATAGTAAACCTCAGTACAAAAGGTTACTGAGCTAACAGATTACAGAAATACCCTAATGTCTGATTTATTTAATGTATATAAGTTATATAAGTTGATGATATTATAGTTATTGCCATGATATGCTCTAATATAACTCAGAACAAAAGTTCATTGAGATAACAGATCACAGAGATATCTCAATATCTGACCCACTCAAAATAAATGTATATATATATAATCCATTGATGCTTGGAAGCAACAGCAGTTGCCATAATATGCTCTAATACAACTCAATAGAGAAATATACCGAGCTAACAGACCACAGGAAAGCCTCAATGTCTGTCGAATTAATATATAAAACTAAATGATAACCTATCTAAGGTTTAGATATGGAATTCAAAATTAAGATTTTGATATAAATACAAATATTAACATAAGATGAAAGCTCACAGAAAACCATAGAAACACTATAGTAAGTCAAATGAGAATTCATTGACAAACTTACTCATACCTATAAAAACATATTTCCAAGTAACGTAACATAACGAACCAAAATAAAACAAAATTATAAGGACAGCTAAGCAATAACATCTAAACCGGTTAAGACATGATGCCTACAATATTAATTGAAGTTAGCAGTAGTTGAATACAGTTGAAAGTTGACCCGTTTATAAAACAATTAATCCAGGTGGCAAATAGCCCTCAAAAAAAACTAGATATCTTTTGATGACTAGGAAATTCTATTAGCCCTTAGAGGCTGCCTTCTAATGATGTTCACAATGTTTATTTGGTTATTATTTATTTGGTTACTAAATATTTTGATTATTTTGCTTATTATTTGTTTAACACAAATGTTATGTTTACTAAATGTACTATCTGTGCTGCGTTCCAGTCGCAAACTACACACCACCTCCAGTAATATGGTGGAAAACCTTCCGACACCCAAAACATCCTCTAACAAGAGAGAAATTAAACTATATACAAAACATCAATACCTAACCCAACTTTAACGAAACTTCCTAAACAACTACACAACAAAAAACAAAAATATCCTAATGGTGATTAAAATACAATCTTATAATGTTAGAGGTCTTAACTCACCTCAAAAGGATTCACCCTATGGAAAGAACTTACAAACAACAAAATAGATATAGCTTGATTCAAGAAACCCATCTTAAGAAAACATCTAACCATCTATTCAAACATAACAGCTACAACAATATCTTCCACTCCTCACTAGACAAAAAAAAGAGGAGTCACCATAGCAATAAACAACTCAATAGCTGTAAACTCTATGAAGCCAAAATTGATACCCAAGGCAGATATATATTCTTCATTGCTATAAATAACCAGAATCTAGATTAGCTAACCTATACGCTCCAAATCAAAAACAAACCAAGTTTATAAAAAAAATCATCCACAAAGTTAAAGAATACCATCAAAAAAATACTATAATATGTGGAGACTTCAATCAACTATTAGAACAGAACTAGACTTACCAACCCCAACACAAAGAAAAACAATACATTCTCCAACCTTTTAACCCTTTCACTGCCAGGAGATTTTCATTTTTTTTTGCGTTAACTGCCAGAAGAATTTTCAGGATTTTGCCCTCAATCACTTTAGACTAATTTACAGTAGGAAACCTTGCAGTAAATCAGGAATATTATACATTGTTTTTTTCAGCACAAAGTCTACTTTAACATGGTAACAGATTTTGTAACTTTTCTGGAAAATTTACTGGAATTATGGGTAAAATATGTAAAAAAAATGAAAAATTTGCAAATTTTCATGGTTTTTCCCATTTTTACTTATAGTTATCTTAAGGTTACACACAAAAATCTTACTGTTTCTCAAAAGCTCAGATACTCCCGTGTACAACGATATCAGATTAATGTTGGTACCGAATTTTCCGTACAGGAGACCCCCCCAAACTAAAACTGCACCTTCAGAATATTACACCAAATTAAAATGTATAACCACTACTGACAGTTAACATAGAATATCTTCCAAATTAACAAAATATCCCCACAAGTGAGATATTTTTAGAAACTACACACCCACAAGATTTTATGAGTGGGTAAGTTTTGATCAAAATGCAGATACCCGGACGCAGCTCTTCATCCAATAGTAAGTTATTTTCTCACATTTTCTTTTTTTCCTCAACTGTAAAATCAGAGACAAAATCAAATGCGAATTTCAGCTAAAAACTGTGGAGGAAAGTTCAAACGCATCTCAAATATGAAAGCCTAACCCCTCCCGAATAAAACGGTATGCCACATTCATGGGTGTACCCAGAGACATGGCTACCAACTAACCCAGAGCGTGACCATGCCAAATGTCAGTAGCAGCAAAAAAAATTAGCCAGTTTGTATTTGAACAGTCTGCAGTTTTTCCACAAAAACACCCCCCCAACTCAGAAATACCCCCCACAAACTATATATTCCTGAAATCTACACACCTTCAGCTATGTGTAACGCTGTAGTTCGTTCATTCATACCATCAATGGTGTGGTCGCAGTTCTTCGTAGAAGTTTGCACTTTTAACCAGATTTTCAAAAAAAATGACATCAAAAAAACATTCAAAAAGGTAGAAATCATGCCAAAACCTCATGGAATGTAAAAAAAAGTACCAAATATCAATCTCCTAAATGTCCTGAATCAAACGGTATGCCATATGTGGGGTTACACACGTGGACGTGGAAGCGAAAAGCCACAAAGTGAGACAATGCACGATGGCTCAGAAACGGCGAAAATATTTAGCCAATTCCGAATTTGGACGTCTGCAGTTTTATCCACAAAACACCCCCCGTAACTTAGAAATAACCCCCACAAACTATATTTCCTGAAATCTACACAACTTCAGCTATGTAACACTGTAGTTTGTTCATTCATACCATCAATGGTGTGGGCGCAGTTCTAATGAAGTTCGCATTTGTCTGAAAAAATGAACAAAAAACAACTTCAAAAGGTAGAAATCATGCCAAAACCTCATGGAATGTAAAAAAAAGTTACTAAATATTAATCTCCCAAATGTCCTGAATCAAACGGTATGCCATATGTGTGGTTACACACGCGGACGGAAGCGAAAAGCCACAAAGTGAGACAATGCATGATGGCTCAGAACAGCGAAAATATTTAGCCAACTTCGAATTTGGACAGTCTGCAGTTTTTTTCCACAAAAACCCCCATAACTTAGAAAATAACCCCCACAAACATATATTCCTGAAATCTACACAACTTCAGCTATGTAACACTGTAGTTTGTTCATTCATACCATCAATGGTGTGGGCGCAGTTCTTCATTAGAAGTTCGCTTTGTCTGAAAAAATGAACAAAAAAACAACTTCAAAAGGTAGAAAAATCATGCCAAAACCTCATGGAATGTAAAAAAAAGTTACAAATATCAATCTCCCAAATGTCCTGAATCAAACGGTATGCCATATGTGTGTTACACACGCGGACGTGGAAGCGAAAAGCCACAAAGTGAGACAATGCACGATGGCTCAGAAACAGCGAAAATATTTAGCCAACTCCGAATTTGGACAGTCTGCAGTTTTTTCACAAAAACACCCTGATAACTCAGAAATACCCCCCACAAACTATATATTCCTGAAATCAAACACCTTCAGCTATGTAGCACTGTGTTCGTTCATTCATACCATCAATGGTGTGGGCGCAGTTCTTCGTAGAATTTCGCATTTCTACACAATTTTCTGGAAAAATAGAGAAAATACACTTCAAAGTTACAAAATCACACCTAAACCCATGTAATGTAAAAAAAACTTACCAAATATCAATCTCCTAAATGTCCTGAATCAAACGGTATGCCATATGTGTGGTTACACACACGGACGTGGAAGCAACTAGACAAAATGTGAAACAATGCGCAGTGCGCCAATAACAGCATTTTCCCAGATTTTTCAAACTGAACACCCCTCTAACTTGGAAATACCCCCGCAAAACTATATATTCTCATAATCTACATACCTTCAGCTACGTAACGCTGTAGTTTGTTCATTCATACCATCAAGGGTGTGGGCGCAGTTCTTCGTAGAAATTCGCGTATGTCTGAAAAAATGAACAAAAAACAACTTCAAAAGGTAGAAATCATGCCAAAACTCCATGGAATGTAAAAAAAGCTACTAAATTTCAATCTCCCAAATGTCCTGAATCAAACGGTATGGCCGAATGTGTGGTTACACACGTGGACGTGGAAGCCAAAAGACACAAAGTGAAACAATGCACAAGGCTCAGAAACAGCAAAAATATTCAGTCAAATCTGAATTTGAACAGTCTGCAATTTTTCCCCACAAAACAACCCCCACAAAACCATATATTTCTCAAATCCACACCTTTATCTACGAAATTCTGTAGTTTGTTCATTCTTACCATCAGGTGTGGGCGCAGTAGTTCTTCGTAGAAGTTCGCAGTTTAGCAGATTTTCTAAAAAATTGAATAAAAACACTCTCAAAGGTAGAAATCATGCCAAAATCCCAAGTAATGTAAAAAAAAGTTACCAAATATCAATTTCCTAAATGTCCTGAATCAAACGTATATGCCCATGTATGGTTACAACACGCAAACGTGGAATCAACTAGCCACAAAGTGAGCCAATGAACATGGCCCAATTACAGCAACTTTTCAGATTTGTCAGACTAAACACCCCTCTATATTAGAAATACCCCCCAAAACTATATATTCTTGGAATTACACACCTTCAGCTACGTTACGGTGCATGCTTCAACATACATGAAGAATCCAGACCAAAGAAATCAAAGAATTCCATGTTTTTAGGAGGTTTTGTGAAAAATAAAATAGATGATTCAAAGATTGAAATCCTACCTAAAACAACTTGACAAGCAAAAAAAACCACTAAATGTCAATCTCCCACGTATCCTACATCAAACGTGATATGCCATAGGGTGGGTGCACAGAGAGACGTGGCCACCAACTAGCTCAAATGGGACGCATGCACAGTGTAATACAAGAAAAAAATCAAAGTTCTCTGTAATTTCAAACAGCCCCAAAACTTGGAAATGCCCCCACAAAAAACCCCCCCACTAAATATCACTCTTCCACATGTTCTGAATCAAACGGTATGCCATATGCGTGGATGTACACAGAGACGGGCCACCAACTAGCTCAAATTGGACGCATGCACAAGTGTAATTACAAGAAAAAAAATCAAAGTGTTCTGTAATTTGAACAGCCTAATCAATTTGAAATACCCCCCACAAAACTATATATTTTTGGAAGCTACACACCTTCAGCTACGTGAGGTATCATGCTTTCGTATATACGTGAAGAATTCCAGACGCTGCTATTCATAGAACTCCGTGCTTTAGGAGATTTTGTGAAAAAAAAAATAAGACTCAATGGTTGAAATCCTACCTAAACCCACTTGGCAAGTAAAAAACCCACTAAATGGCAATCTCCTCACATGTCCTGAATCAACGGTATGCCATAAGGGTGGGTGCAAACTGAGACGGGGCCACCAACTAGCTCAAATGGGATCCATGCGCAGTTGCAATTACAAGAAAAAATTAAAAAACGCCACAACCCACCCCCCTAACCTATACCCACTCCCCCTTTGTGGAAAACCAGTTAGTACGGAGAGTCACACAAGTTTTTGCACACTTACTGATCCTAAAAATCAATACAGTCTTTTTGGTACCTCTGCAAAATTTCCTACTAAAATAGGCTTAGTTTCCTTTGAAATCCAACAAATAAATGATCTGCGTTTATTTTACCGATATCACGGGGACATTGAGAAGCTTGGAGAGACAACGTTTTTGCTAATTATAGTTTTAGGGTAAAAAAAAAAAAGGTGTGTGTATCACTTTAAGATTTTTTTTGTGTGCATTTCCCCTTTTTTTTGGGGATCATCCCAAAGATGATCATCAAATCATCTAGGGAATGATACCGAACTTGGAATACGGGCATAAATGCCCGTTTTCCAATGAAATCGATCGGAAAATCACTTCCCGGAAATCATTTTCCAGGAAGTGATTTTTCATTCATGGCAAAGATCAATAATTTGGTGATCAGAAGTGATCACCAAATTATGACTCTTGTCCCCATTTTTTTTAAGTCTTCGCTAAGTAGCAAAGACTTAGAAAAAATCCTATTTGTGAATGGAAATTTGAGTTCCATTCACAAAATGTAGAAAAGCTGTCAGCTTGACAGCTTGTTCTATACTAGGTACAGCAGCAGATCTAATAGAGATCATGCTGCAGTACCTCCACTGGACCACCGGGGCAGCACTTACCTCTCTAAGGGAAGACCCGGTGAAGCGGAAGCTCAGTGATGTCACCGGGGTCTCCCTTTCCGGAAAGAAGATTTCCTCCTCTCCTCTCCACTGGGACCGGTGCCGGGCTGCAGGTAGGGATATCTTCCGATCCCCCCCTCGGATTTGGACACAACGAGGGGGGATCGAGGGGGCTAGGGGGGCAGTTGAATACTGCCCCCCGATCGCCCTAGCGGGGTGCAATTTTTTTCGGGGGAC
This sequence comes from Hymenochirus boettgeri, assembly GCA_019447015.1. NCBI lineage: Eukaryota > Metazoa > Chordata > Amphibia > Anura > Pipidae > Hymenochirus > Hymenochirus boettgeri. The sequence continues at coordinate 176,823,007 of CM033471.1, forward strand.
TTAAAGCCACAGATCGTATATTCACGATCTGTGGCAGTTTGAGTATTCACTGCACAGATCGTGAATATACGATCTGTGGCAGGGAAAGGGTTAAAAGCAGAAGATTTATTTGATGCATGGAGAACAACACACCCAGCAGAGAAAGACTACACATATTTCTCTCAATCCTATAATACATATTCCAGATTAGACTACATCTTGTAGATAAATGGACCCTTCAAAAACTCCCAGACTCAAGAATACTTCCTATTACATGGTCAGACCATGCTCCAATAACAATACATCTAAAAGAAAGATTCAATCTAAACCAACAAAAACCTTGGAGACTAAATCCAACTCTACTATCATCTGAAAATGCTAAAAATAAAATACAAAAGGCAATAAGTGAATACTTTGAAAAAAGAATCTCCAAAAGTTGACCCTTTCATATTATGGAATGCCCACAAGGCAGTAATACGAGGGTATGCATTCAAAAGCATCTCAAATAAATAAAATCAGAAAACAAAAGAAAATGAAACTATTACAAAAAATATCCACACTTGAAAAAGAAAACAAACAAAAACCTACGCAACAAATAAAACTACAGCTAAAAGAAACAAGAGACAAACTTCACTCATTGAACCTTTACGACTACGAAAGAATGCTTAGAAGAATGAAAGCCACATATTATGCCCAAGGAGGCAGAGCTAACAGAAACTTAGCTAATAGAATCCAAAATAAGATAACCAAATAAAATCTCATATCACAGAAAACAACAAAAAAATAATTAATCCTCAAGAAATAGCTAACCAATTCAGTCTAAATTTACAACCTTGCAGAAAATGGAGAAGTAATAAAACCCAACAAAGAAACAATAGAAAAATTCATTATTCAATAAACCTACCCTCAACTACAAACGACAAAAAGAATATCTAGATAAACCAATTTCCCAGGAAGAAATAACTAAAGCTATCAGAACATCCAAACTATAAATCCCCAGGAGAAGATGGTTTACCAATGAATATTATAAAACATACCTCTCAAATCTAACTCCATACATGCAAAATATGTTTAACAAAGCTATAGAAATCAGACATTCCCTAAAGAGATGTTGAAAGCAGTAATAATCCCAATCCCAAAACAAGGGAAAGACCCGACAATTCTTGGGAATTATAGGCCAATCTCTCTTCTAAATAATGATCTCAAAATATACTCAAAATACTTGCTGAAAGACTTAAAAACATACTTCCACATCTTATACACTTGGGTCAAGTTGGATTCATTAAAAACAGACAATCAACAGACAAATGAGGAGAATAATAGATCTAATTGACTGGCCAATCATAACAATATCTCTTCCTTATTTATAACCTTAGATGCAGAAAAGGCTTTCGACCGTCTCAATTGGGACTATCTATAACTCGTACTAGAAAAATTTGGAATACAAAACAATTTCAAAAATGCAATAATGGCTCTTTATACAAATCCTTCAGCAACTGTATTCACTTCCAATATGCTATCAAATCCCCTCAACATCTCCAACGGAACCAGACCGGTTGCCCTCTTTCCCCATTAATTTTCGCTCTAGCAATGGAACCCTTGGCGCAAAAAATACGAGCAGAACCAAATATATCAGGAATCCAAATCAAATCCACCTCACATAAATAGCTCTCTTCGCAGATGAATCATATTGATAGTAACGAAACCCATCACATCACTAATTCACATCCAAAACTTTTACACCCAATTTGGCCTAATGTCATTCTACAAAATTAACGAGAAAAAATCACAAGTCATGGAAACCAATATATCTGGGACACTTTTCTATCAAGTAAATACAAGTTCAAGTGGGATTCAAACGAAATAACCTACCTAGGTATAAATTATCAACTATCTTGAAAACCTACTCCAATCAAACTCACCCCGCTCATAGAAAACTAAAAATCCAAACAAAAAAAATGGAAAACTATGATGCTCTCACTTATAGACAGAGTAATGGCACTAACAAATGATAATCCTTCCTCAATATCTCTACATCTTTAGATCATTACCAATAAACATCCCAGAATCCTATTTCTTAAGAGCTCAAAAAAACATAACCCAATTCATATGGAACCAAACAAAGCAAGAATCAATAACCAGATTATGGCCAAAAACCGCAAAGCAGGAGGTTTAGCAATACCAATATTGAAAGAATACTACAAGCAACAATCCTCGATCAAATAAGATACTGGTGGAAAAGAACCACAAACAAAAATCTATGGTGTGAGATAGAAGAAAAAATGTGTCAACCTATGAAACTAAAACAAATCATGGGAGCAACCCTCCTTGGAGACATACGAACAAGATACCCTTATATCTTACCCCAAGTCTCTATCACAACATATGGAAAAGTATCAATAAAAACCAAAATATTCTTGCCCCACTATATGACTTATACCTATTAAAAGTTTAGAACTATTAATCCCAGATGTACATATCCAATGGGAACAAAATCAGCTGACAACAATAGATCAATTATATCATCAAGATAGATAGTCTCATTCCAACAACTACAAAACAAATACCACATAAACCCAAATGACTTTTTCAAACATATCCAAATAACATCCTTTCTCAAAACCTCTAAAACAAAATGGAAAACATCTAATGAAACAACAGAGATACAATTTATAGCTCCTACAATCCCATCCAAAGGAATCACAACCTTCTATACCTTGATCACAAACAAAACATATTTACTTAACTCAAACCTCATATAAAATGGGAAGAGGAGCTTGGGAAACCTTTACTGAACAACAATGGTCAGACAGAACGCAACAACCTTTTTAAACTCTCGAAATGCTCACAACATTGGGAAACTGCAAAGAAACTTTCTTGAGATATTATTGAACACCTACAGTACTAGCAAAATGGAACCCCAACTACTCACCAAATGTTGGAGATGTGGAGAGTCCCGAGGAACGCTAACCCTAATTCTGGACCTGCAGGAAAATAAGGAGAACGGAATATTATAAAATCCAACAGACACTTTCATCGATACTACAAAAGCAAATTATACTTACCCCAGAACGGTCCTGCTGTTCATAGATCTACAACAGTTTCCCCTAACCAAAAAAACCATTATCTTTCACACCATAATAACTATCCTTCAATTTATTACAAGAAACTGGTTGACTACTAAAAAACCCAACATCTCATTGATACTGAGGAACCTAAATATAAATATGCAATATGAGAAACAATATGCCATAACCCAACTTAATTTTCATAAATTCTATAAGAAATGGGAATACTGGTACACCGACACAATAGATCGTTTTATACCAGTGAATAATAAGATATGAATAAAGAGGTTGAATAATGTTGAAATATAATACACACTATGGTGACTGTCGAGCACACTCTAAGTTATGAAACTATCCTGCATAAAATATTTTATTTACATGTTATTTATATATGATTTATAAATTACTGTTTCATTTTATTATTTCATTCTATTATTTTAGTATCTTACTAATCTACTATCTAATTTAAACCCATTTAACACAAGATTAGATTATCTTGAGAAATTCAATACAACTGAACACTAATTGCCTATACTGTGAATAATATGTTACTGTTATATGAATATGCGAATATAATCTATACACAGTTATGCATAAAATATGTATATGAAAAATTTTCAAAAAAACTGAATGATTAAAAAAAAAAAAAAAGAAAAAAAAGAAAACATTTGTTCATGGATAGAGAACTGGTTATTGGACCGCAAACAAAGAGTGGTGGTTAAGGAGCTACATCTAGTGGGCTAAAGTTCTAGCGGAGTGCCTCAGGGTTCTGTACTGGGGCCGCTTCTGTTTAATCTGTTTATAAATGACTAAGAAGGGGCATTGAGAGCAAGGTCTCTGTGTTTGCTGATGACACTAAATTATGCAGAGCTTTGGAACTTCCAATGATGTGCAAGTGCTGCAAGCAGACCTAGATAGATTATCAAAATGGGCGAGCAAATGGCAGATGAGATTAATGTAGATAAATGTAAGGTGATGCATTTGGGATTTAATAATCCCTGTGCCATCTACACCATAAATAACTCTGTGTTAAGTTCATCTGTAATGGAAAAAGATTTGGGGTTTCTGGTAGATAACAGACTTAGCTGTAGCAAACAATTCCAGGTAGCAATGGCTAGAGCTAGCAAGATATTGTCTTGTATAAAAAGGGGAAAGATTCAAAGAGAGAAAATATTATTCTCCCTCTTTACAAGGCACTGGTAGGCCTCATTTGGAATATGCGGTGCAGTTTTGGAATCCCATATACAAAAGGGACATCTTGGAAATTGAGGCAGTTCAGAGAAGGAACTAAATTAATAAGGGGAATGGAGGGGCTTGAATATGCAGGCAGAATTAGACAAGTTAGGGCTGTTTACATTGGAGGAAGTGGCGGTTGCGTGGGGACATGATAACCTTGTACAAATATATGTAATGGCCCCATACAATGAGCTCTCTGGTGGCATTGTTCACTAATAGGTCATATCAGAAGACACGTGGAATCCTTTAAGGTTGGAAGAAAAGAAGTTTCATCTTCAGGTTAGGAGAGGTTTCTTTACAGTGAGAACGTGAAGGGTGAAACTGTGGAACTGTCTTCCAGCAGATGTGGTAATGGCAAGTTCATTGAATAACTTTAAAAAAGGCCTGGATAAGTTTCTAAAACGAAAAAATATTGAGAATTACTGGTATTAATGAATATAATATGGTGGTTGATCCAGGATACTTTCCGATTGCTGTTTGGAGTCAGGAAGGAATTTTTTCCCCCTTTTTAGCTGGGTTTTTTGCCTTCCTCTGGATCAACTGTTAGGTAGGGTTATAAAAAAAAAAAAAAAAAAAAGTGGAATAGGTGGACTTGATGGACGTATGTCTTTATTCAACCTTAATTACTATGTTACTATGTTACCGTTACAGTTACAGCAAAAATCCATTTAATATATGGTTTCAACACAAGTGCACCCGGGTAACAAAATTTTTTAACTTTAGGAAAGCTAATTTTTTGCTCATAGACTGGGGGGATTTGTTCCTAGGAAGGCTACTGAACAGAAGTGGACTGCTTTTAAGGAGCATTAAACTATTACATTCTAAATTTATACCCTGTAAAAGGCGAAAGGAAAAAAAGATTTTTTTTTAACATTTTGAAATCAGAAGAGAAGCAGAACAGGCCACTCTAAAATGTTTTTTTAAGTATATTAATTGTAAAAAAGATGAGGACACAGAATGTGGGACCATTAATAATGGGGCTAAATGATATGGAGGATGCTGATAAGGCTACTGTGCTTAACCATTTCCCCCACCTTTGTATTCACTATAGGGTTTCCTAGTCTTAAGCATGGACTGTTATATATATGAAGGGTATAAATAAGTAATATTCACTCTGGCTGACAGAGGATATGGACACAGAAACAAGTGGACAATTTAATATCAATAAAGCCCCTGGACCGGATGGATTACATCTACGATAAGAGAGCTTAAGATGGTACACACAGTACTGTCAAGATTCGTCTGTCAAGGTATGGGGGGGGAGGGAATGTTTAACTACACAGGGGTAGATAGAGAAGTTAGGGATCTGGGGGCTAGTAACACAACAGAGGGAGAAGGGGGAGGGGGGAGCATAGAGGATAAGGAGGCATGTACGACCATGTATAGAAGTAAATCAATTGATAATCTAAAATGTATGTTTACAAATGCAAGGAGTCTGGCTGGAAAAACCGGCGAACTTGAAATAATAGCATTAAAGGAAAGGTATGATGTAATTGGTATAACAGAATCATGGCTTAATGATTCACACGACTGGACAGTAAATATTGAAGGATACTCCTTATTTAGACATGACCGAGTTAATAAGAAAGGAGGAGGAGTATGTATGTATGTTAAACAGGAATTGAAGCCAAATTTAAAAGATGGAATAGATAGGGGAGCAAACGATACGGCAGAAACATTTTGGGTGGAACTGTGTACAGGAAGCAAGAAGGTAGGTAAATTAATTGTTGGAGTATGTTATAAGCCGCCAAATTCCGAGGAAGAGGTGGAAATGAATCTCCATATGCAGTTGGCGAAGGCTGCTGGTATGGGGCATGTTCTGGTCATGGGGGATTTTAACTACCCTGACATAGATTGGAGTAAGGGAACTGCCAGCACCTCTAAAGGTATAAAGTTCTTAAATTTTCTATATGAGCATTTTCTTTCACAGATGGTAGAAGTTCCTACTAGACAGAATGCGTTGTTGGATCTGGTGATATCTAATAACCCTGAGCTCATTATGGAGATGAAGGTAATGGGAAGCTTAGGGAATAGTGACCATGATATAGTGTCATTTAGTATAGGTTGCAAAAAACTAAAGTGCACTGGCTTAACAAAAACTTTTAACTTTAGGAAAGCTAATTTTATGCTTTTAAAGGAATCGCTCCTGCTCATAGACTGGGGGGAACTGTTTCTAGGTAAAGAAACTGAGCAGATGTGGACCACTTTTAAAGGGATATTAAACTATTACATTTCCAAATCGGTACCTTTAGGTAACAAGTGTAAAAAAATTAGGTCCAGTCCTGCATGGCTTAATGCTCAGGTAAAAAGGGAAATGGAAAAAAAGAAAAGGGCTTTTAAAATTTTAAAAACAGAAGGCACAGAACAGGCTTACAGGGAGTACAAAAGCTGTAATAAAGAGTGCAAGAAAGCAATTAAACTAGCTAAAATAAAAAATGAAATACGGATTGCCAAACAAAGCAAGTCCAACCCCAAAATGTTTTTTAAGTATATAAATGGTAAAAAGATGAGGACTGAGAATGTGGGACCATTAAATTATGGAGCTGAGGTGGTTGTAGAGGATGCCGAAAAGGCTAATCTGCTAAACCGTTTTTTTACATCGGTTTTTACTGTTGAGAATCCTTGTCCTTACAGTAGGGATTGTAGCAATATGCAGGGAAGAAATGAAGAGTTTTCACATTGGATAACGGAGGATATGGTACGGAAACAATTAGACAAAGTTAATATCAATAAAGCGCCAGGACCAAATGGATTGCATCCTAGGATTTTAAAAGAGCTTAGTTCAGTTCTAGCTAGACCACTGTTTCTCATATTTTCAGATTCGCTTTTGTCTGGGGATGTGCCGCTGGATTGGAAAAAAGCCAATGTAATACCAATATTCAAAAAAGGTAGTCGTTCACAGCCTGGTAACTATAGACCTGTAAGCCTAACATCAGTGGTAGGGAAGGTGATGGAAACTTTGTTAAGGGATCATATCCTTGACTTTGTCTCCAGAGATCATCTTATTAGTAGTAGTCAGCATGGATTTATGAGAAATAGATCATGCCAGACAAATTTAATTGTTTTTTATGAAGAAGTGAGTAAGAAGTTGGACTCAGGCACAGCAGTGGATGTGGTATATTTGGATTTTGCAAAAGCTTTTGATACTGTGCCACATAGGCGACTAATGTATAAACTGAGGACTGTTGGCCTTGAAGAAAACATTTGTTCATGATGAGACAGTGACTGTACTGCAGAATAAGGTTACAGACCTGGAGGATAGGTCAAGAAGAAACAACATTAAAATCAGAGGAATACCTGAAAATATTCTAAACTCTGAACTAAATCAATACCTAGAAGATTTACTGGAAACACTGTTACCAGATATACCAAAAATTTAAAAAACACTGGACAGAACTCACAGACTGTTCAAGCCAAAAAATGCCCCTCAGACAGCACCAAGGGATGTGATAACAAGATTCCTATTTTTCCAAACCAAAGAACAGCTTATCTCAATCCCAAGGAATAAAACTAACATACCAAGCAAATATGCCCACCTACAGTTCTTCGCAGATCTATCACCCCAAACCATGCAAGCAAGAAAGACATTCCAAGAAGCTACAGAAATCCTTAGACATAACTCAATAAAATATAAATGGGGATTCCCAGCTCGTATAATAGCAACCAAAGAAGGAAAAACATACACATTCATTACACCAAAACAAGCCATTCAACAAGCTCAAGAATGGAAGCTATCTATCCCCAACTCTCTTAAACAACAGATGAAAGAACTACACAAAAAGGGAAAAATCCAACTGGAATGGAATCAGGTTTAGAAACATAATTAAAAACTCTTGGAACCAACCTACAGATAAGTTAAACACTCTTATGACTGGTGCTTTATGTTTGTGAGATTAAACATATAAGTGGAAATCCAATTAAACTATACAGTTGTGGTTATTGTTATGTTATCGTATAGTAAACCTCAGTACAAAAGGTTACTGAGCTAACAGATTACAGAAATACCCTAATGTCTGATTTATTTAATGTATATAAGTTGATATAAGTTGATGATATTATAGTTATTGCCATGATATGCTCTAATATAACTCAGAACAAAAGTTCATTGAGATAACAGATCACAGAGATATCTCAATATCTGACCCACTCAAAACTAAATGTATATATATATAATCCATTGATGCTTGGAAGCAACAGCAGTTGCCATAATATGCTCTAATACAACTCAATAGAGAAATATACCGAGCTAACAGACCACAGGAAAGCCTCAATGTCTGTCGAATTAATATATAAAACTAAATGATACCTATCTAAGGTTTAGATATGGAATTCAAAATTAAGATTTTGATATAAATACAAATATTAACATAAGATGAAAGCTCACAGAAAACCATAGAAACACTATAGTAAGTCAAATGAGAATTCATTGACAAACTTACTCATACCTATAAAACATATTTCCAAGTAACGTAACATAACGAACCAAAATAAAACAAAAATTATAAGGACAGGCCTAATGCAATAACATCTAAACCGGTTAAGACATGATGCCTACAATATTAATTGAAGTTAGCAGTAGTTGAATACAGTTGAAAGTTGACCCGTTTATAAAACAATTAATCCAGGTGGCAAATAGCCCTCAAAAAAAACTAGATATCTTTTGATGACTAGGAAATTCCTATTAGCCCTTAGAGGCTGCCTTCTAATGATGTTCACAATGTTTATTTGGTTATTATTTATTTGGTTACTAAATATTTTGATTATTTTGCTTATTATTTTGTTTAACACAAATGTTATGTTTACTAAATGTACTATCTGTGCTGCGTTCCAGTCGCCAAACCTACACACCACCTCCAGTAATATGGTGGAAAACCTTCCGACACCCAAAACATCCTCTAACAAGAGAGAAATTAAACTATATACAAAAACATCAATACCTAACCCAACTTTAACGAAACTTCCTGAACAACTACACAACAAAAAACAAAAATATCCTAATGGTGATTAAAATACAATCTTATAATGTTAGAGGTCTTAACTCACCTCAAAAGAGATTCACCCTATGGAAAGAACTTACAAACAACAAAATAGATATAGCTTGTATTCAAGAAACCCATCTTAAGAAAACATCTAACCATCTATTCAAACATAAAGCATACAACAATATCTTCCACTCCTCACTAGATAAAGCATACAACAATATCTTCCACTCCTCACTAGACAAAAAAAAAGAGGAGTCACCATAGCAATAAACAACTCAATAGCTTTTAAACTCTATGAGGGGCTTGAATATGCAGGCAGATTAGACAAGTTAGGGCTGTTTACATTGGAGAAGTGGCGGTTGCGTGGGGACATGATAACCTTGTACAAATATATTAATGGCCCATACAATGAGCTCTCTGGTGCATTGTTCACTAATAGGTCATATCAGAAGACACGTGGACATCCTTTAAGGTTGGAAGAAAAGAAGTTTCATCTTCAGGTTAGGAGAGGTTTCTTTACAGTGAGAACGGTGAAACTGTGGAACTGTCTTCCAGCAGATGTGGTAATGGCAAGTTCATTGAATAACTTTAAAAAAGGCCTGGATAAGTTTCTAAAACGAAAAAATATTGAGAATTACTGGTATTAATGAATATAGATCTGGTTGATCCAGGGATACTTTCCGATTGCTGTTTGGAGTCAGGAAGGAATTTTTTCCCCCTTTTTAGCTGGGTTTTTTTGCCTTCCTCTGGATCAACTGTTAGGTAGGGTTATAAAAAAAAAAAAAAAAAAAAGTGAATAGGTTGGACTTGATGGACGTATGTCTTTATTCAACCTTAATTACTATGTTACTATGTTACCGTTACAGTTACAGCAAAATCCATTTAATATAGGTTTCAACACAAGTGCACCCGGGTAACAAAATTTTTTAACTTTAGGAAAGCTAATTTTTTGCTCATAGACTGGGGGGATTTGTTCCTAGGTAAGGCTACTGAACAGAAGTGGACTGCTTTTAAAGGAGCATTAAACTATTACATTTCTAAATTTATACCCTGGTAAAAGGCGAAATGGAAAAAAAGATTTTTTTTTAACATTTTGAAATCAGAGAGAACAGAACAGGCCAACTCTAAAATGTTTTTTTAAGTATATTAATTGTAAAAAGATGAGGACACAGAATGTGGGACCATTAAATAATGGGGCTAAAATGAATATGGAGGATGCTGATAAGGCTACTGTGCTAAACCATTTCCCCCCCTTTGTATTCACTATAGGGTTTCCTAGTCTTTATAGCATGGACTGTTATAATATGAAGGGTATAAATAAGTAATATTCACTCTGGCTGACAGAGGATATGGCACAGAAACAAGTGGACAATTTAATATCAATAAAGCCCCTGGACCGGATGGATTACATCTACGGATCTTAAGAGAGCTTAAGATGGGTACACACAGTACTGCAAGATTCTGTCTGTCATCTTTGACAGATGGGAGTGCACACAGTCATGATCGTTCTCCCTATCTAAGATATAGGGAGAAGGTTTGTGACTGCCATACTCCCTGTGATTGCGGTCAACCGTAACTGAGGGAAATTTACCGCTCACAACGTCTGTTTCCGAAGACGACTCCAAACCTTCGTCGGCACCGGAAACATTCATTTCGGCCGTACACACATTAGCAATATAGGGACAATCCCGTTGGTACAGAAGGGAACAGCTCTATATCGCTAATGTGTGTACCCAGCCTCAGTTGAGTTTAAACTAGACCACTGTTTCTTCTCAGATTCACTTTTGTCTGGTGATGTGCTGTTGGATTGGAAAATATTCAAAAAGAATAGTCGTTCACAGCCTGGTAACTATAGACCTGTAAGACTAACAACAGTAGTAGGGAATGTGCTTTCTCTCCAGAACTGATCTTCTTAGTAGTAGTCAGCATGGATTTATGAGAAATAGATTGTGTCGGACAAACCTAATTGGTTTTTATGAATAAATGAGTAAGAATTTAGATTCAGGCATAGCAGTGGATGTAGTATGTATGTATGTATAATTTTATTTACAAAGCGCCACTTGGGTATGCAGTGCTGTACACTATAATAAACTAGGGGATAAGCAATTATGCAGATAAATAAAAATAAAATACAATTTCATACATAGGTTAAGAATACATATAGATAAATTATGGATAGTTTGATATAAGTGCAGCATGACAGATTAGGAATGAGATCCTTGCCCCAAAACAGCTAACAACATACAGATACTTTGGGGCAGGGACAACATACAGATACAAATGGGGGGATGGGTACAAAGTGCTTGAAATGGCTAACAATTATTTGTTGTGCTGGTGCTCAGAAAGGAAGGCTAACAGTCTAAATTTGAAAGTATTAATGGATGTCACTTGGCGAAGCGAGAGAGGGAGAGAGTTCCAAAGGAAGGGAGCAGCAAGAGAGAATGGTTTAAAGGGGAAGTTCAGTGCAAATACATATGCTTTTCAGAAAAAAAGAGCAGTATTTTTTCATCCCAATGACCTTAATCTGCCAATTCAGCATTTTGTCTGTATATAAATAAATGCAACTGAAATACTGACTTCCTGTTTGCAGGACCCCCTAGTAGAGACCGTTATGGTCTTGCCCTTGACCCAGTGCCTGGGTTGATTCAGTTGCTCAGTAGAGATCTGAGCACCTTTGACCCATCCAACAGCCAATCAGTAGAAATTACTGTTAGGAACATTCCAAGGAAGTGGTGCATTCTGGGAAGAAGAAGGACCGTTAGAACCTGAAATGTTAGCTCCCTTATGTTAACAGCAGGGAACAGCAAAGGGTATGAAATCAAGTGATTTTTCAAAATGGTAGAGAATATGTAGAATAAGTATACATTACACAAACTAAAAATTTAACAAATATTGATCATTTCCACTGAACTGTTCCTTTAAGACAGGAGGAAGCAGTGTTCATTGGGGGTTTGTGGAGAAGATTTCCTTGTGAGGAACGGAGGGCACGGCCAGGAACATAAAGGACCAAGAGAGAAGATAAATATGGAGGTGCAGTAGAGCAAAGGGGTGTAAAGGTTAAAATAAGGGTATTGAATATGATTCTTTGTTTGATGGGAAGCCACCCTATGGACTGGAGTATTGGGGTTGCGGGATCACTTTTGGAGGAGAGTGAGATGATCCGAGCTGCTGAGTTTAAGACTGGAGAGAGATTACAGGCCGGGATTCCAAGTAGTAGAATGTTACAGTAGTATACTTGGATTTTGTTAAAGCTTTTGATATTGTACCACACTGGCGACTAATGTATAAATTAAGGACTGTTGGTCTGGAAAAAAAACATTTGTACATGAATAGAGAATTGGTTGTTGGATCGCAAACAGAGAGTAGTAGTCGATGAAGCCACATCCATGTGGCTAAAGCAGCAACCACTTCTTTTAAATCTCTTTATAAATGACTTAGAAGGGGGCATTGAGAGTAAGGCCTCTGTCTTTACTGATGACACTAAACTATGGAGAGATTTGGAAACTTCAAACAAAGTGCAATTGCTGCAAGCAGACCTAGTTAGATTTTAAAAATGGGTAGCAGAGTGGCAGATGAGATTCAATGTAGATAAATGTAAGGTGATGCATTTGGGGTTTAACAAATCTTGTGCCACGTACACCATAAATAACTATGTTCTAAGTGAATCTCTAATGGAAAAAGATTTGGGGGTTCTAGTAGATAACATACTTAGCTGTAGCAAACAATGCCAGACAGCAACGGCTATAGCTAGCAAGATATTGTCTTGCATAAAGAGTGGAATTCAAGGGAGAAAATATTCTCCCTCTTTACAAGGCACTGGTAAGGCCTCATTTGGAATATACAGTGCAGTTTTGGAATCCCATATACAAAAGGGACATCTTGGAAACTCTCTGGTGCATTGCTCACTAATACATCAGAGGACACATGAACATCCTTTAAAGGGGAACTGTGGTCTCCAAACAAGTTAAGTTTAATGAAGGACCAGTTTCCTACCTTTAAAACGAGCAATCAACCCCCTCTCGACGTGCTCCACAGCCCAAGATATACAGAAATGGCTGACCAGAAAGTTAATAGGTGGGAGGCTGACATGTGACATTCCTAAGGCTTATCCTGCACAGTGCCGCCGGCGACCACAGCCTCAGACTCCCTCAGTGTGTGAGGGAGAAAGGAAGTCCTTCCTCCTCTCTGCTGTGTGAAGTCCTGACAGAGAAGGTAAGGGAATCTACAGCCCTTCTCTTTCACTGTGTGAAAACAGCCTTTTCAGGCAGAGTTCTCACTCTGCTTGAAAAGGCTGATTCCACAGAGTTTTCTGTAGGGGGGGGGGGGCAGGGCCGCCATCAGACTTTCCTGGGCCCCATACTGGGTACATTTCTGGGCCCCCCATAGCACGAACCAACTCAGACAGTCCATACCTCCCAATATTTTAAAACGCAAAAGAGGGACCCATGGGGAGAAGAGAAGCGGCAAATGCGGGTTTTTCCCCCACAATCACTTTAAGACCACTCCCACTTTGTTAAGGTTACACCCATTTAAAGACCATTTTTCCCATTTTACATTGTTGCCTGCAATATTATATGTCAACTAGACATTAAGCCCGTTAAATTAACAGGCACGAGACATGCTCTACCTCCCCGACGCACACACAGACCGTACAGACAGTAAATATAAAATGTACCCGTGTCCCGCACACACACTTAAGATGCCCTCATGCCCAATGGGCACAGACTGGTAAATATAACATAACCATATATACTCGAGTATAAACCGACACGAGTATAAACCGAGGTACCTACTTTTTACCTCTAAAAAGGCGTAAAAGTGACTCGAGTATAAACCAAGGGTAGAAAATAGGACCACAACTGCCTATTGATTCTGTATTGTTTTAAGGCAAATCCAGTATGGTTATTACTGTATGGGGCTACTGTATGGGAATGCTGCTGTCAATTTAAAGGGCAACTAAAGCCTCAAAACAATACAGAATCAGAAGGCAGCAATATATATCATCCTCCTTCTGATTCTGTATTGTTTTTAGGCTTTAGTTGCCCTTTAAATGAACATCCTATACAGTAATAACCATACTGGATTTGGCTATTACTGTATGGGAATTCTTATGTCCATTTAAAAGGCAACTAAAGCCTCATTCCTTGGCACTCCAGATGTTTGGAAACTACAACTCCCAGCATGCTTTAGTTGCTGGGAGTTATAGTTTCCAAACATCTGCAGTGGCAAGGAATAGCCACTGCAGGAATTACTCTACTTCCCCCCTTCTGAGTCCCCACAGTTGCCTTCTGCTACCTGCTCCACATGTTCCCTTGCAGGCTGCTCTGGATCCTCTTCTCTGCTCCGGCGGTCACATGCTCCACTTTCCTCTGCTGGCTGACGTCACTACTCAGCGCCGGCCTCACTTCCCGGCGCCGAGTAGTGACGTCAGCCAGCAGAGGATGCGGAGCGCTGACTCGAGTATAAACCAAGACTCTTTTTTTAGGCTATTTTTTTAGCCTGAAAATCTCGGTTTATACTTGAGTATATACGGTTCCTTTAAGCCAAGCCCACACAGACTGGATCCCATATTAGACCCCATATTATATTCTACATTAGTGTTGCTTAAAACATATTTCTATTGATATATTCACCCCTTTCTTCATGCTCAAATTCTTACACCTACCCACTTGTGTACTGTCTGGAAAAAGGCTGCCACTATTGCCACACAGCATGGCAGCTCCACACTCTGTCCTGCTTATATCCATATTTCTATCTCAGATTGCAGCTCCACACACCATCTCTATCCTGTCTATATCCTGATAATAGAGATGGTGTGCTGCAATGTGACAGACACAGAGATAGAAATTTGGATATGGGCAGGATAGGGATGGTGTGAAGTTGCCATACTGCTATATAAGACACAATCTCTATCCTGCTTATATCCATATCTCCATCTCAGTGTGGAGCTGCCATAGTGCTATGTGACAGAGATGGAGATATGTATATAGGCAGGATAGAGATGCTGTGGAGCTGCAATGCTGCCCCCATGGGGTAGGTAATATAGCCCAGAAGCCCTATTAGGCTATTACCTACCCCATGTGCAGTGCATGCCTTATTGGCAGAATGCAAACAAGGCATGCTGGGAGTTGTAGTTTCTTAACACGGGAAGTTACAAGGTTTTCCATCACTGCTATATAGGTTCTGGCCCCAGCAGCCCCATAGAGGAAGTTTATCAGTCCCTGTACACAGCAGTGAGACAGAGGGTAACAATGCCCCACATGGACTCTCTACTCCCTCCTGCTCTCTATGGAGATCACAGCACAGAAGATACAAGTTCAGGGGAGGGGCGGGAGGGGGTGGATCCACATAGACAGAAACACCCTGTTTGTCTTCTCTATCTAGGAATGGAGTGGCTGAATTCAGTATTGCAGAAATTTTTTTTTATTTTTTTTCCCTTCCTTTCACTCTCTGGGCCCCTTTCAAGTCCAGGCCCCATACAGGAGTACCCCCTGTACCCCCCTGATGGCGGCCCTGGGGGGGTGGTCGGGGTCTGAGTAACCCATCGCACCCACGAGACGGAGCTTAGACACCCGCAAGTGGGCGGGGCATAGACACCTGTGAGTGGCCGGGGCCATGTGGGGCTGTAAGATAATGGTCCATGGGAGGCCTGCAACAGGAGGGACTATAGGGTCCATGAGTGACAGTGACCAGGGGGGCTGCAAAGGGGAGGAGGACACACGGGACAGATTGACTGACAGTTTCAAAGCAGGAAGTGCAGGGGACCTGGTGATGCTGCTGCCATATCACACACAAAAATGTAAAGATCTTCAAAACTATGCAAAATAAACAATGGAAATAAATTGCAAAAATTCTCAGGGGAGCAATTCCTATCAATTTACCTAAAGTCATTTTTGGACCACAGTTCCCCTTTAAGACTAGAAGAAAAGAAGTTTAATCTTCAGGTTAGGAAAGTTTTCTTTACTGTGAGAACAGTGAAACTGTGGAACGGTCTTCCAGCAGATGTGGTAATTGCAAGTTCATTGCCGCCACTGATTTTGCCGCCGCCTTCTTGATCTTAGGGTCTTCTCTCTTTCTCAACATCCAGATGGCTTCTGAGTTCCGGGCAGGTTTGCACCTCCTTTTATAGGATTACTAAATTTGAATTGCTTAATATTTCATTCCTACCAATCATATGGTCAGCTATTGACCAATCATATTTTTAAGTTTTATCAAAATATGATTGGTCAATAGCTGACCATATGATTGGTATGATTGAAATATTAAAGAACGTGCCGTGACCCCCTGACTCCAGAAAGAACATTCATTTTCACGGTAATGTGTGGCAATAGTAAAATGGCAATGTTAGTGCTCGTTTATAAATATGCCCCAAATTTTTATATTTTCGATTTTCTAATATTTGAATTTTCAATCAGAATGATAATTTTGAATTTCAAAAACTGGGTTACTGGGCCACAATAATGGCCACAAATTGTATGAGGAACTCCAAATTGGTAAGGTTCAAAAAGTTTTTGCTTTATTCACCCACTTGAGTACAAAATATGGCAACGTTTTGTTTTTTTAATAATCAAATGCTTGAGAAACGCTAAAAAAAAGACTTTACCAATTCAGTGTTTTTGCATGCTGTTACTAGTCATTGTGAAGATTTTATGACCATAGGCCTCGGAACAAAGTGTTCAGGCTCATACACACATGCAGTTGTGGGGACCGACCCACGTCACGTGAGGTGTATGAGCGCCCGTAAAAAAATACAAATAAAACATAATGGGGGAGATTTAACATTCTAGTTAGGTAATCAGCTTGAAAATGGAATTAGAATTTTCTGAAAGCTTGCTATGATTATCTTAGCCAATAAAAGTATCACCTTTATACCACATTCGTTATTTTTTTATTTCAAAAGGGTAACCCTGTAAACATGTGCCAAAGGCCAGATACTTCCAGAGAACTTAGAGGATTCATTCTGAATCCAGAGAATAGCAAATGGCACAATTGTTTAAGCACTGGAAGGAGATATTAGGTTGAAACCTAGAGAGACAGAGACATATATTCAGGCTTATTTAATAGGAGGTATAAAAATGTGCCCTTGCTGTTAACTTGCCACAACCAGCTGCATAAACGTTTTTCATCCCATCTATATTTCCCAATTTAGTACTCACTCCACAATTGGAGGGTGGGGTGAGGAATTGTTTTTGATAACTTTCCAATATTTTGGTTTGCTATTTCTTCTTGTGTAATTTATTACTATTGCATGGATTATACAGGCTTTTTAATGTAGTAATCTTGATTGGCACACTATTTCTCCTGTTTTTGAATTTTCACTTAACTAAAATTAAATGTTTTCTGTGTCTGTTATTCCAAGCACTCCACCTTCTCCCTCCTTTTCCCACACTCCCCTGCCTTTTTGTCCTTGTGAAGAGACACTGTCTGTACATCTTTATCTGCTCCTATTAAAACCTAAAACTCAAACAATAAAGTGAGTTGAGACAAAATGACAAGCCTTTGTGTGAGATTCTTTGCTCCCAGTTGCTGCAAAAAAAAATGTGTAGCCATTATTTAGACACTAGAGATTTCTGCTAATCTTTCATAAGGATACAAGAACAGCTTTTTCTGAAGGTCAGAGGATGAGGAAGTGGGTAAAAATATGTATCGAGATTTTTAACAGAAAGTGTAAAGAATTCGGATTCAATTTATAGTCACAGTGAAAAAAAGTTTAGCAGCAGATAGACAGGTTAAGTTATTTGAGTGCAACAGCAAAACAATAATCATATACTTAGATCTATAAAAATTACAATATAAATACTGGAAATGTATCATAGTAAAAAAAAATACAATATTATACAACAATAACAATGTTATAGACTTGTCCAGTTAGGAATTTAAAAGTTGACTGTTGATGGATAAAAACTATTCCTGAATCTACATGTTTTACAATAAAAATTCCGAAACCACGATTCAAGAAACTGGCACCCCTGGACAGAGATATCTTCTTATCTACATACAAGAAAGAAAACCTTATTCGAAGAGGCCTCTCAGTACGCAATCCAACCTTAAACACCTACAACAGCCGATTTGCAGCTCTGAGAGACTTAGAAAGCGGCTTATTAAAATTCTGTAGAATATCAAGAAAAACACCAAGGAAGAAATATGTGAACTCAACCTACTTCATGGCAATAACATACAGGATATGAAACAAACTCCAAGTCTTTTACAAAAATCTCCAAAAATTACTTATAAACAACAAAATAAAAAAACTACACAGACTTCGTCAGAGAATGGGACACCTTACTGCTAACTCAAAACAAACTTGTGTAATTAACCTGTCATCAGAGATGTCAGTACTATCTAAAGGACTAGAAAGTACTGACATTCTGCAGCCTTTTCCTAAGTGCAGCATTTTTTAGTGTAGGGCTGAATTAACACCAGAATTATCTAAGCACCATCAGGATTACTTTCCATCTTTCCTGACACCATCTTATTGTCATTACAGATATGAATCTGCTGTATCATAACTCTCCACTGTGCATCACTTCATTTGCTTGACTGTATTTTTACTGGTATGAGTCTGCTGTCTTATCTCATAGTCTAGTCTATTGGGCATTCTCCATTTGTTTGATCCTCACTGTTTTCATTTAATTTGTCTGTCTCTCCGACATCCCAACTGAATAGTATTACTAATTGTAGTTGTAATCAGGCAAGTTATATCTGTAAGGGCCCTAGTCACATTGTGACCTTGGTCACATTCTGCAGCCTTTTCCTAAATGCAGCATTTCTATCGCTTCTCTGCCTTTTGGCTAAGATCAAGTGTAGTATCTGTTCTTATCAGAGCTGGTTGAGATGGAAGGCATTCCTGTCCCATACCAGGGATGTCTCCCAAGCTCCCGCCTGGTAATGGATGGGTCTGCACACTACGCTTGGTCGAGGTCATGGGCCGAGGGGTGGCTTGGAAGCCCGGCTAACCATTTGCACTATTGAGCACTGGGAGCACTGGTTTTACTCCTTGCACATCCTGGTTCCCTGTTAAAGGGGACCGGATCATTTTTTCGCCTTTGCCGGCTGAGGCTTAGGCCCTAATTGGCGCACCCTATTAATTTGCCCGAATGAGATGGCACCCATATTTATTTTCCACATAGCACTTATCCCCACTCCCCGCTAAATTTTTGTTTTTCGTTTTGTTTGTCACAGTATGTAGCGGGACAGGCTGGGTCCTTTTTAGGATCTTCAGCTTTCCCAATCGAAACCTCCCTGAAGACTTCCTGGTGGCAGCTGGGAGTTGAAACGGGGGGCAGTATTAGTGGGCCTCCCATAGACTTACGGCGCCGGGAAGCAAAACAAATATTGACTTTCTCAAATTTAAAAGTGCCCTTCTCTTCACTCATATCTTCCCAATCCCATAACCCCAAACATCTCTTCAAAGTATTCCCTTCTCTGTTCGACACCTCCTCCGCTGACCCCCTGTCTATCGACTGATGAAATAGCCTCATAGACATAGACTCTTACAGAGAAAATCGAAAATATCCGAAGTGGTTTTCCTGTGCGCCCTAGCTCCTCCCTACAGCTTCCAATCCCTACCATTGCTCACCCCCTCCATCTCTACCCCTACCCTCCATCTCTACCCCTACCACTGCAATGTCTAGCCTCCCTTCATTGATTAATCCCTTTACTTGCCCCCTAACGAGCTTCACCACTATAACAAAACAGGGTCTTTCATCTCTCCTATCCAGGACATGTCTCACCACCTGCCCCCTCGACCCCATTCCCTCTCATCTTATTCCCCTGCTCTCCTCTTCCTTCATTCCAGCCCTAACCTCTCTCTTTAACTTGTCCCTATCCACTGGTATTTTTCCCTCTATATTTAAACATGCTGTTGTATCCCCTATACCTAAAAAACCCTCCCTTGACCCGGCTGCTCTTTCCAGCTACCGGCCTTTCTTCCTTCTGCTTCCAAACGGTTTGAAATCTCTGCCTTATACTCTGTCTCATCATTATTATCAATTAATCCCAGTACGGTGGTGTCATCCCTGAACTTCACAATATGATTCCTACTAGACCTGACAATACAGTCGGAGGTAAATAGAGAGAATAGAAAAGGGCTCAGTTTCCCTTTGTATTCCCACTTAGCCTTCCTGATTCCCAATCTGAGAGCACTTCTGGCCTGGCTGCAAGCCTGTAATCTACCAGATTTAAAGGCGCAGCTACGTGCTCTCAGTAAGCCTTTGACTTTGCTATTTAACCATGGTTTGTGGTTGGCATAAATGTGTATCTTCTTAACAGAGGTCACCCCTGAAATAACATTGTTAATATAATCCACCACCTTCTTGGTATACGCATTAATGTCATATTTACAACCAGATGTTAAAGTGTCCCAGTCTGTATACTGAAACAAGCAATTTTAAGGACAGGTCAGCATTTGTGTCCCAAACCTTGATGGTTTTCACCCTAGGTACTATAATCCGGGCCTTTTGAATGTATCTAGATGTAAAAATACATAGCCCACCACCCCTACTTTTCCCACATTTATTCGCCACCCTGTCGGCCCTAAATAACATCCAGCCGTCCAAGTCCAGCATACACTTCAGAATTCCATCAGTGAGCCAAGTCTCAATAAAAATTAACATATTACAGTACCAATATGATGAATTGATTGCCATCCTAATTTCATCCATCTTATGGAGAAGTGCACGGACATTTGAAACTAAAAGTGTTGGTAGGGAAGTTCTATAAGGTTTGTTGTGAATACGCATACATGTTCCAGCTCTTTTCCTCCTCTTCGATCTGCGGTTCCTCCTGGCTCGATGATGAATCTTCCACCAATCCGCCCAGCATCTCCACGGGTGAGAGGAGCCACCTGAGCTCCCCCAGTACCTCTATTCAGAGCTCCAGAACTCCAGCACACAAACCAGAGCCCCCACCATCATCCAGCCACCCCCCCTCAGCTCTCCACCAGCAGGAGGTAGCCAATATGCAATTCGAATTGTTTGCGCACTAGAATTCTATTTATTGTATGTATTATATATTTGGTCTCTAGTTGCACAACAGCCCAATTTTCTATATATTGTGGTTTCCATAGGAATTATTAAAATTTTCGATTTTTAATGAAAGGTTTGGAGTTTTGAAAATTTGAAAGAATCTGTCAGATCCATAGATTTTCAAAACCAGCAGTTCCTTATCGTAACTAGGTTTGTTTTAAAACCAGGACTTATCACAAATCGGGAGGTAAGTTTGTGGTATATGGCCAGCATAAAGGTGGTCATACCTGAGATAATGGATCTACCGGAGGAGCCACTTCTGCTGAATTTTGAGGCTTTTGAATTCCATACATTAGTCAATACTTTTCCAGTCCAGGCTGGGGAGGAAGAACCTCTGGACAATCCAACATTAGATCAATTCAAGATCGAACTTGAGTTTGACCCAATATTGGAAAAGTGTATGAAAAGCATTTTTTCATCTTTAAAACTCATCAAGGCCCAAATTTTCAAAAAATCTAAATTACCTTTTTTTTTTTAAACACCATTCCAGTGCTCATCTCAGCTTGAAATCTGCTGAAGATCGACTGTGCAAAATTCACTCTTCGAGTAAAGTTAAATTTGGGAAGAATCAATCTGATGCCCAATATGGCATCTGTCTACAGGCTACACATGAATGGCTAGTTAAATAATTAAATTGATTAAAGACGTAAATGCACTTGAAGAATCCAAATAAGTTATAGTGATACTTTTTACTTTTTATTAATCGTTTTCTTTAAAAGATAAGCTTTTGGGAGCTTCCTCCCTTCTTCAGATCTTTACATTATCTGGCAAATGCCAAAACAAGCACACATTCCGTTTGAGGTGAGGATAGTAATGTAAACAAACAATAAGATAAGAGATGGAAAATTGGAATGCCGAGGGGGTAGAGACAACTGATGAATAGGGTAGATCCCTTGAAAGATTGTCCATTAAAATGAACTGTTAGTCCATAAAAAGTATCACAGTACTCTACTTTTTACTACATATATTGGACTAATATGGAAATACAATCAAGCTTGAGATCTGAATGTCTTGGTTTTAAAGGGAAAACCACCTAAGACAGAAAAATCTTTGAACTCAGAATGATAATATTGTTCAATACAAGCCAAACTAGACTCAACATCCACTTAAGCCCATTAAATCTTTATCAGACACTTTTATGACCATTCTCTCTCCCTTACCAATCATTCTCTACCCCCTCCACATTCCGGTTATCCATCTCTTATCTTTTACTGTTTGGATATAAATTAATACCTTTTATTGGCTAGCCAAAATTAATAAAAATTCAAGCGTTCAAAGCACTTTAGCTTCTTCTTGATACATGATACAATACTATATTTTATAAAGCACACTATTTTATACATATAAGAACAAAGACTTACTGATATTATACAGATGTTATCTTTTGTCCCCATGTCTGGTAATGGCTGTCCTAAAAAAAC
The DNA here is from genome assembly GCA_019447015.1 of Hymenochirus boettgeri. Lineage (NCBI taxonomy): Eukaryota > Metazoa > Chordata > Amphibia > Anura > Pipidae > Hymenochirus > Hymenochirus boettgeri. The sequence continues at coordinate 176,845,719 of CM033471.1, forward strand.
AGTAAATATACATTCAAAGATCACAGCAGGCAATAAAGGGATTAGCAAAAGTTAAACAAAGAGTCAGACACACTTCACAAGAAGTGCCAATAGAGGGTCTGGGATAAATAAAATATTTATGGGTTTGGGTGGTTTTGAGGAATTTAGTCTGATTAATTTTACATGTCATTTAGATTGGAAGCATAGTGGCACATGAAGTTTAGATCCTTGTTCTGTGATTTTTTTATCATGAGTGTCTCCCTATATAAAGCATAGGGAGAATTTTCGGTACTGCACATTTCTTTCAACCGCAGCTGTGAGGGCCATAAGTCTAGGGATATTTTTGGAAAGTTCCAAGTGATCCTGAGGCCACTTCGGGCACATGAAAATGGGGCACAAGAAAAAAATACCAATAATACCAATACCAATATGTCACTATAATGTTAGGTGTATGCAACAGCTATTACACACCTTACAGGTAAACTGTGTGTGTGTGTGTTTTAACTAAGAATTTTAAGTTTATAAAATTAAACTACAAGATTAGTTGAAGAACATTGCCTGGCTACATCCAGTAAAGGCCATTTAAAGCAGCATAATATACCATTCATGCCCGAGCCTGAGCCAATAGGGCAGCAAATGAGTTTGGACAGATTCTGACTGTCACCTTTTGTCACTTGAAACAAAAGCGCACGACTAAAAAAAGTAGATGTGGCTTGTGGAGATGACAACACTGGCTAATGAACTGGATGACTGACAACACTGGCCTTGTGGAGGGCTAATTAACAATGGCTAATGAACTGGAGGGATGACTTACAATGGCTAATGAGTTAGAAGGCTGACTAACACTGTTTAATAAACTGGAGATCTGGTTTAAATACTGTCAGGAAGGCTGGTTTAGAAAATGGCTCAAGGGCTTGTTTAAAAAAATGTCTAGAGGGCTGGTTTAAACACTGGATGGAGGGCTGGTTTAAACACTGGCTGGAGGGTTGCTTTTAAAGGGCATGTCCACCCCCAAAACTAACTTTTAATATTTATTTGGCCCAAATAAGTGCTCCAAAACAAACTTTACAGCATGTAATCAGTCCAGTGGTTCAAAAGTTACAGACCTTTGTAGCTGGCTTAATAACACTCACTTGAGGGCCCATTTAAACAATGACTGTAGGGCTGGGTTTAACACTGTCTGGAGGGCTGGTTAAACACTGGCCAGTGGAAGGGATGATAGCTAGCCCACTGGTTAAATTCAGTTAAATCGAGTCCCCCATACAGTGTTGCTCTCAGTTTTCCTTAAGTGCTGCCCAGATTGTCAGAGAATGTAATAAACTAAAAATCTAAACCGCTAAGCTGTTTCTATTACTCTGACAGTCTGGGCAGGAGTTGAAGGAAGCAGGGAGCAGAAAAAATGTATGGGGGTCACAGAGACACAGACTAGTAGATAGTCCTCCCAGACAGCACATACATAACAGACACAAATCACCATGTCAGTGTGTCTCCCAAACCTACTGACCTTCCATCTATAAATCTTTTATATCAGTAGCCCCAATCCAGTCTCCTGTCAGCCATGCAGGATCAGCTCACAGCTCACGGAGCTCATGTTCCATGCTGTCCCATGCAGGACCCATGTATTCCACTAACATCTTACCCACTCTTGAGTATCAGGTCTCATTAAAGTTTGTTTTTTTTAAAAAACGGAACTTCTGTTTTTTTTTAAACTTTATTCAAAACTGACACTGCCCAACCAGAACAACACCAGGAGTCCAGGAAAAACAAAATTGGGATGGGGGGCACTACATCTGTGAACTGGGGCACATGCCCCATCATTCCCCAGTGTAGAGCCGCCATTAGACATGGCATATATGTTGTATTCAGTTAGATACACTAGACTTGAAGTTTAGTTCTTAAAGACGTTTTGCTTGTCATCCGACTGGCTTTTTTTTCAATTCAGAATGACTTGTACAAGAATACGTTGGCAATAAATACCCTGGAATGTCCCATTCAGCATATAACAGTATAACAGAAAGCTTTTAGGGACATCCTGAATGCAAGGTGTTGATTACAGGTGTTTTTTGAAATAGCATTGTACATGGCAGACAAGATTACAATGAGGAGTCCATCAGGCAATTGTCTGAAACAAACATTTATGACTTGATCAAAACCCCCACATCTAGATACAAAGGGATCTTAGGAGATAATTTGAAGGCCTTAGCATTGGTATAGTGAAGGCACCAATGATGGGATGTCTATTACCAGATTATCCAGTGGTCCCTGCATTTCATCATGTACCCAAAATTCATAAAGCAGAGAGACCACCAAATGGACGCCCTATTATAGCAGGGATTAATTCCCTTACTGGGGGCCTTTCTAGTCTAATAGACATTTTGCTTCAACCCCTGGTCACTAGGCTTTCATCCTATGTGAAGGATACTACCCATATTTTGCAGATTCTACAGAGTCTCACGTGGGTAGAAGGGGATTCTTTCGTCACCACAGACATAGTTTCATTGTGTTCTTGTATTCCCCATAATTTGGGTATAAGAGTGATAGAATATCACCTTAAGAAATACAGCAAATACTCAGAAAAAAGGGGTAGAATTTATTTTGACAGCAATAAATTACCTATTATATCACAATTACTGTATGTACGAGGGAACCTTTTATAGACAGGTACAGGGGGCAGCTATAGGGAGGATTGTGGGAAGAGACCACCTTACAACATGTCTTGGAAAAAGTACATAAAGGGGTAGCTGTGATACAGCACAATAGATTCATAGATGCTATTCTATGGGTATGGCGTGGTTCAGAGTCAGACCTGCAAAGAGTGATGGAAACATTGAATGATAACTCTTTGAATCTTATCTATTAATACACAGGGTATCAGCACTAGTACATATTACAAAGAGAATGCTAGGAATACAATTTTAAGAGCGGACTCTTGCCCCCCCCCCCCCATTGCATCAAGGGTGTCCCATATAGTCAATGGGTTTATATAAGGAGGAACTGTAGCTCTGATGATGAATTTTTGGCAGCATCAGACAGTCTAAAGAAAAGTAAGAGGATATAACGAATCAGCAAAGAATAGAGCAGAAATTTTAGATAGAGATAGTATGCTTACTGTTAGTACTATTAGGAAAGAAAAGAACAAAGGGTATAAAAAAGAAAAGAATAATAATAAAAATAACAAAACAATTCTTTACCACCCCTTACAGCTCTCAATTTAATAAAATTGTTAAAGGGCATGTCCACCCCCAAAACTATAATCTCCCCCACCACTGGCCCCACTATGTAGTGTAATAAAATCCTTACCTTACATCCCAGCTCAAAATGGTTTTCTTGCTGTGCCCCTCCAAAGTCCACAAAAGTGGAGTGTAGGAGCCTGTCAGTCCCTGCTATTTCTCTACCTCGACAAGGTATTGCACATGCTCAGTGCAGCCTTCCCCCCCTCCCTTTCCTTTCCTCTCCTTCCCGTTTTTGGTCTCCCTCCCCCTAGCTCCAAACCCTTTTAGTACCTTATAGTGCTTGCTTCCCCAGCCCCAACTGCTATAATCTTATTGCCAGAAACTGCCCCAATAGCTACTTACCTTACCTCCCTCCTCCGCCTTTCTGAACTGCCAGCAGCCTTGTCCGTGATTGGCTGCCTCTCATCCAATCACAGACACGGCTAGCGGTCTGGCCCCCTGCTTAAGTCTACCTATATAGTGTATTTACTAACGTGTGGTGAATGTGATATTCAGAATGTGGGCTGGAGACATGCAAACTGTTGTGGCAAAAGCTCCAGTCAGAATTCATGCCATTCCCCAATTGTTCAAAATGGGAGGAGATCAGTCTTCAATTCTGGGAGAAGCACAACTTCCCACACTGTGTTGGTGCAATCGATGGTAAGCACATCCACATGGTGATGCCACCCTTCAGTGGCAGCAGGTGTTTTAATTATAAAAATTACTTTTCAAATGTCCTTCTAGCTGTTGCGTATGCTGACTATCGGTTCACCTACATAGATGTGGGGTCCTATGGAAGTTGCTGGGACTCCATTATTTTATAGAACAGCTGTTTTTGGATGAAACTGAGACAAGGACAATTGGATCTACCTCCCCCTAAACCATGGACTGTAACTGAACACCCACCCTTCCCATGTGTGTTTGTGGCAGATGAGGGGTTTGGACTGTCGGAACACATCATGAGACCTTTTGCCCAAAGGTCTTTAAATAATGAAAGGAGGGTATTCAACTACCGACTGAGTAGAGCACAGAGGGTGGTTGAGTGCTCCTTTGGTATCTTGGCAAATAAATGGACAGTACCTCCATGCAGATGAGCCCATCCCATACAGTTGCAGTTGTAAAATCTGCTTGTGTTATGCACAATTGCCTGACGGAAAAAGAAGGGGTGACTGTACCTGAATCCATCAAGCAGTTACTACCTGGTATGGACAGTAGTGTGCCAGGTGGAGTACTGAGTGGCATCACACTACGTAAAAACTTTGAGACTATTTTATGTCAGATGAGAGGTCAGTGTCATGGCAAACACAGTACATGTGAGATGTTTTGTCACCGTACATCTTCTATCCCTTTCCCTTTTGTTTATATTTTTTATTTGGTTGTGTTCTTTGAAAAAAAAAATGTATACTTCAATAAAAGTCTTTATTGAATACAAGCAAAACATGTTTGGGCTTGTTTACTGTCACAAGTGAGGTAGATTACACCATCACCTCGGAAATATCTTCAAGGCACATAAATGAAAAATCTATAAAAAGTAACAGTAGTGCAAATTACCAAATGGTAGCGCCACAAGTGAGGTATATATACATAGTAATCAAAGTAGGACAGCACTTCCCCTCCCTTCATAAGGTATCTGGAACATTATTTGAAACCCTACCCCCAAAAAATTGTAGTGGTGATGTGTGGTTTTGAGTAAATGGGTTAAGTACCCTTATCTAATTTTTGGAATAATTACAAGTGCTGTCCTACTTTGATTACTATGTATATGTGATGAGACGCAGCCAGGCGTGACTTGCACTGTAGAAAATTTATCCCTAGTGGTAGGAATGTGGCTTTGATTTACATAGTTACATAGTAATTAAGGTTGAATAAAGACAGACGTCCATCAAGTCCAACCTATTCACTTTTTTTTTTTTTTTTAACCCTACCTAACAGTTGATCCAGAGGAAGGCAAAAAAAACCAGCTAAAAAGGGGGAAAAAATTCCTTCCTGACTCCAAACGGCAATCGGTAAGTATCCCTGGATCAACCAGATCTATATGTATTAATACCAGTAATTCTCAATATTTTTTAGTTTTAGAAACTTATCCAGGCCTTTTTTAAAGTTATTCAATGAACTTGCCATTACCACATCTGCTGGAAGACAGTTCCACAGTTCCACCGTTCTCACTGTAAAGAAACCTCTCCTAACCTGGGGATGAAACTTCTTTTCTTCCAACCTTAAAGGATGTCCACGTGTCCTCTGATATGACCTATTAGTGAACAATGCACCAGAGAGTTCATTGTATGGCCCATTTGTATAAGGTTATCATGTATTTGTATAAGGTTATCATGTCCCCACGCAAATGTCACTTCTCCGATGTAAACAGCCCTAACTTGTCTAATCTGCCTGCATATTCAAGCCCCTCCATTCCCCTTATTAATTTAGTTGCCCTTCTCTGAACTGCCTCAATTTACAAGATGTCCCTTTTGTATATATATACAATAAATACAGGACTTATTTGCACTGTTCTATTTTTATGTAGATATATGTTTTAGAGATATTTATATTGTATAGAGATTTTAAGTGATTATATATCATATGTGTATGGTATTATTGGCTGGCCAGCCTATATATTATTATTTTATATTTATGTCTCTAGTGTAATAAAATGGCTTATATGGGGATTTTTTTAGACCTTTTTTGTGTCTTGGAACCCTATATTCAGTATAGGGATTTAGGGGTTCTGTATTTATATATATTATATATATATATATTATATGATATTTAATAAATAAAACTTACTGAGCAAACTCCATTGCAGGTCTGAAGAAGTCTAGCAGAGAAGCATTTCTGTACCAGACTCTTCTGCTGGCACCAGAGCCACTATGTGTGTCCTCTTACTCTGCATTAATATTCCTTTGTCTTTCACAGATCCCCATCTTTTCTTTGTATCTTGAACACTGTGTGAAAAGAAATATTTTGTTCTGAACAACAAAAAGCATGCATTTTTCCTCACCTACTGTTTCCTACTACATTGACAAAAAAACACATTCTTGAATGACTGTCCTACTGAATGATAGAATATGAAAATTCAAATAGCTCACTTGCTTGGTGAGTATCCTTGTATCTATTGTGTCCCTTATCATAAAGCTCTTGGTGGTATTGAACTTTTTCAATGAGGTCCTCTGTGGCAAAGGAAGCCATTTTGTGTACCCATCACAACCACTCTAGATCCCCTCTGCACCAATCCCCTCTGCACTACTTCCATTAAGTCCAAAATACTCACAACAGCACAGTATTTAACAACCAGGTTTGCGACGCATCAAAAAAAGTCTGAACGGTGATTGCATACGTTACAAACAAGCTGTTCTACAGAACGCATTGTTACGGACGTAGTGGGACATACAGTAGTTCGCACGATTTACATGATAAAGCTGCTACACTTGCAAATAGCAAGCGGAGAGGCAAACGCAAGTGCACAGAAAAGTACACCCAAAACACTATAGTGGGGCCCAGCCCTTAAGATTCCCCTACACACATCTCCGAGCATTCTCCCTATATAGCAATATTATCAGATAACCGAGCAATCTAGCTAAGCAAATTATGATGAGTTCTGGCCAATATCTTTCAGCAGGTCTGATAACAAACTAAACCCTGCCAGAACCTTCAAAATTCTATGGGCCCCAGGAGCAAGTGTATGCTTTCAAAAGGAGGGATTTCTTAAAAAGGTTATCATCGACAGTGGTGAGCTCAGGACGACAACAACATGCCCTTTTCTAAAGGCCACTTCCATAATAAAGTATAATGTAAGAGAAATATACTCAAAATGTTATAACTAGGGATTGTGGATAAAACCTGTACTGCATATACTTGAGTACCTATATTTACCTGAAATATTAGGAAAACATGATTGACTCGAGTATAAATCGAGGGTTAAAATTATAGTATGACCACTACTGCCTTCTGATTCTGTATTGTTATGAGGCTTTAGTTTCCTTTTAAGTTGACAAGCAACAGTTATTAGCAGTTAACTAGCAGCAGTTATTAGCGGTAACAAAAAAAGAATAAGCTCCTGCCTACCTCTAACAGCAGAGTCAGAGCTCCTCGCAAGCTCCTCTATTACCAGCACTGTAAATGCGAGATGGTGCAGCACGCGAGCTTACGTGCGCGCACTTATGTACCTGCGCCTTCGTGTCTGCGACTACTGGCTCTCCAGATCTCCACACTGCTTCCTCCATTGCGGCCCCATTTCAAGTTCGTTCCCAGCGAAAGTAAGGTGCTGGTAAAAGCTGGTGTCCTCCATGTCCTCTGATCACTATCCTCCTTGTCCTCTGAACGATCTTTCCGTTATGACCCGAGTATAAGCCGAGGTTGAGTTTTAAGATACATTAAAAAAAAAAAACCTCGGCTTATACTCGAGTATATACAGTACCTTAAGGGTTACAAGTTGTGATTAAATTAATGCAACCAGATAATTGTGTAAGCAGAATGCTGAAAGATAGGTTTACCGCTAGGAGCAATCTGCCATAACCTTGTTCTGCATAGCTAAAAGTGGATTATTGCTTAATAACTAATGGTACTATGGCAATATCTGGTAGTTTTTTTTCTGTTTTCATAGAGTATTTCTCCCCCCCCTTTAATACTGACTTAATATAATAATCATTATGGGCCCTATTTATAAAAGATCGCTATCGTAATCGTAAAATACAGATCGTTATCGTAAAATAACGACCGTTATTTACCGATAACGACCGGTATTTACCAATATCAACCGTTATTTACCGATAACGACCTGTATTTACCGATAACGACCGGTATTTACCGATATCGCTAAATACCGGTCGTTATCGCTAAATACCGGTCGTTATTTTACGATAACGATCGGTATTTTACGATAACGATACCGATCTTTTATAAATAGGGCCCCATGTGACATATTATTCTATCATGTTAAGCCCATTAAAAGGCTTCCTTATCTTTGAACTCTAGTGACAACTGTTACTATTGGGCTGATTGTGCTGCTTGCAAGTTTATTTCTTTGTGCAATAGACATGTTCTTTCTTTCATCAGATTCATTATTCTCCCTGCCCCTAGACTATTTGCAGCATGAATAATCCTCCCTTTTGTTTTAAATTACAATATTAATAGTCACCAAGGTGTTCCATGACCATTAGAGGTATAAGGTATAGATAAGCATAATACCGGGCAATTCACAGAGAATGCTAATCGCTAAATTTAAGGATGCTTAGACCTGAAAACAAAGGTTTTGCATCAGATGTTAAATAGGGTTTAGTTTTTGTGTGATTGCGCCATTCTTTTAAACAATGTCCCCAGTGGTGGACATGGCCAAGACTGACAACTACACCCAGATGCTGCAGTGGAGAGAGCAGAGCTGTGTGGGGGATCAGGCTTTGTAAGACATGGAGGAAGAATTTTTGGTAAAGGTAAGTACCGAAATTCCTTTGTACTTTCTGTCCATCATTTTATGTCTGCATCTTGGCTGTTGTTGTTTTAATTCCTTTCAGACCTGAACTATTTGCACTTTGTGATAAACCAGCAGAAAGGGGGAAATCAGGGCACCTGTAACCCCTGCCCCACCCAAATCACCCATTGGTCCAGCTTCCCAAACCTTAGCACTCTCAGGTGAAACACTAAGCCTCAATATCAAAGCCACACATTTTAACATGTACTGTGTTCCTTCTGTCTTCCAAAAATGCCACATGAAATAATAATGACTAACATTGTTTATTGCTTCATGCAAAGAAGACAGCATCAAAGTCAGAAGATAAATGAAAGTGTGTGCAAATAAGTACTCAAGTGAAATGTTAACAAAAGATGGGAGGAGGTGTACAATCCTATTAGTAATGACGGATATTTATTAAGTTCATTTAGGGTCACATAAAATCCAGAGTTATTTTTTTCTGATTTTCAAGAGTAGAAGGAATTTAGTGATCCATCTGAGTGTATACATCTAATAAATATTCCATCATGTACTTTATAGAATGTTGATTTATGACAATGTATGGTATGTTATTTGAGTGCACACATTTGTCTTGTGCTTATAGGTATGTGCATTGCCATTCAGCTGTAATCTCCGCCTGCTCTTACATCATTTTTCTCATTAGCTCTGTGCTGACTCTGCTGTTCCCTTGGGCTTTTTAGCTGCAGGATCCAAATACGGATATCTCTAGGGATACTCGCACAAACGGTTTTGATACTCCCTAGAGAGATATGACAAGCTTATGAGGTACACAATATATAGCACTCCTTCCATTTTACAGCTAAACCTTACAAAACTCACATTTATTAACCTTTTCCTGCTACTGACAGACATTTTAGTATCTGCCTAGGGATAAAGCCTGTCTATACAATTTGAAGGATGGGGCACAGGGTGGTTTAATCAAAGCTACCTTCCTTAGAAGTGTTTTATAAATAAACTATACATACATACATACAGTACATACATACTTATGTACCTATGTGCATACTGATGCAGGGAAAGGTGGTGTACCGTGTTAGCCAGTCAAAATGTTTACAGGGTAACCCTTTTGAAATAAAAAAAAAATAACAAAAGTGGTATAAAGGTGATACCTTTATTGGCTAACAAAGATAATCATAGCAAGCTTGAAAAAGGAACTAGAATGTTCTGAAAGCTTGCTATGATTATCTTAGTTAGCCAATAAAGGTATCACCTTTATACCACTTTTGTTATTTTTTTTATTTCAAAAGGGTTACCCTGTAAACATTTTCTGGTTATCAGTAACTTTTTCTGCAGTATCCATGCATTTCCCAGACAAATATATATGATTTGTGTTTATGTACATCCCCCATGTGTCAGCAACCTTAGCAAGGAGACTATGTGTATATTTAAATATTCTGAATATTGTGAGACGTTAATGTCACAGCAATGTACAGTATGTTTCACCACAGGAACATGGTAATAATAATAAAAAAAACCAATACTGCTTGAAACCCTTTTATATAAAGTTACAGAACCAATCTATATAAAGAAAAGTATTTTCAGGAAGGTTTGATGTGCTGGCCCCTACATCAATCAGTCTCAGAGAGATAATTAGGAGAGAAGGTTATTCCAGAAGGACAAACATTGGCTGATGAAACAGCAGTTTGCTGAGGCAATAGTCCTGGCAGTTACAGCAGGTCAAACACATGATGACAACCCTTGTTTATGCATCTCACCAGCTCCAGTAAATAAGAACAATCAACTGCTTATTTGTAAATATCCGTGTTTTAAGCTTAGTTCACCATTGTATACATAGAAGCTTCTTTCCTTATATAAATATCTCTGCTCATATGACTGGGAGCGTGGCTGTGATGAAACACTTCAGAAGTTTTTTTGATTGGGTGTCTAAGTCTGGATAGCATTTGGCTATTACCGTGGGTACTTTGTGCGATACATTATTTTCAAAGCTGTTTCCCTTAGCACCACATTGAAGGTTCCCTTATTTATAGATTCAAAGATGTCCCCTCACTGGGTAGGCTCTAATGTTTCCTAAAGATCTGCTTCCCATGCTATAAAACTGTGAAATACATGTTTAGAGGTTGGGCGATGGAGACAACCCTTTTCTTCCCCTTGAACAGCGGCATAACTAGGAATCACTGGGCCCCCCAGCAAAACTATGATGGGGCCCTCATCCACAGTGGTTTTCTGGGTGAAGGCTATATCTGTCATAGGAAAAAAAAGAAGATGGGCCCCTATCCGAGGTTCATCCACAGTGGTTTTCTGGAAGGAGGGTATATCTGTCATAGGAAAAATAAGAATATGGGGCCCTCTTGCCTACTGGGCCCCCCTGCGGTTGCTCCCCTGGTAGTTACACCTCTGCCCCTGAATTTTATTATCACATTATGTAAGAGGGTGATTTGGAGGAATTTAAATTTACTTCTCAGGGAATGGGATGTTGTGTGTGGATCTGGCTATATTCTAATCAAGAGTTCCCGTTAGTGAACTAACCGAAAAATTCCCATTTCTCTCCACCATCAATATAGGTAACACGGTCTAAAAAACGGGTTCTGTGATACAGTATCCATCAATGATTCCTTGAATGTTAAATCAAATTTAAATTTGATTCTGTCCTGTAATCGCAAACTTAATAGTGTGCATAGGCTTGTCGAAGATGTCGCGGTCTCTTCTAAATCCAAATTAAATGCACAATCTGTGTTTGTATTGGTTCTAACCAAAATGTAGAACTTTTGATTGGGAGCGGAATAAAAAGGATGCGGAGAAAAATATTAATTTATAATGAATTAAGTCTCCGCAGCCAAGATATTCGTAGATTTCTTTTGTCAGGTCAGGGAAAGATGGAAACCCAGCTAATAAAAGTCTTTTTTAAGGTCGTATTTGGTCACTAGCATTTTTTCATGGGGTGTGCGTAATACTAATGATTGCTGTCTTATACGGATTTATTTGTAAACTTGTAGCTGTCAAGATAGATTTTTAGGGTAATGGAATAAATTGGGAAGTGCTCTAAATGCAAATGTCATGGATAGGGCAATATATAGGACTAACAGACTCAGTTTGTACTCCTTATTTGTAATCTTCCCTCCTGGGATATCATGGTTTGCTCAGATAGCCTGTGCAATCAGCTCCATTGCCACAAACAACAAAAGAGATAGAGGTCAGCCCTGTCTGGTACCTCTTTCAGTAGCTATTGGGGTTCAATTTTCTGTTGATAATTTGAGTTTGGCTTCCAGGTTGGAATAACATATAAGGCATTGATAAATGGTTTGGAAGAGTTGTTTGCTCATAAAGTTTCTCCCAGTAAAGTTAGTAAAGAAATGTATTTGAGTTTGAATAAAGACAAATGTCCATCCAGCCCAACACACTCAGCAATACCCACATTTCCTGTCTAACTGTTGATCCAGAGGAAGGCAAAAAAAAACCCCATCAAATTATGAAGGGGAAAAAAAATTCCAAGTGGCAATCAGAAATATCCCTAGTTCAACTCTACATATTATTATCAATAACTTGTAACATTCCTTGTTTGCAGAAATCAACCTTTTTTTTTAAAACTGTCCAATGAACCTGCAATAACAACGTCCACTGGAAGACAGTTCCATAGTTTTACCGTTCTCACACTGAAAAACCCTTTCCGAAGACTAAACTTCTTTTCTTCACTGCATGCACTGCATATTCCAAATGAGGACTTACCAATGTTTTTTAAACTGGGAGAATAACATTTTTCTCCCTTGAATCCATACCTCTCTTTATACAAGATAATACCATACTGGCTCCAGCTGTTGCTGCCTGGCACTGCTTGCTTCCTTTAAGTTTGTTATCCACCAAAACTCCAAGATCCTTTTCCAACAGGGATTCACTTAACACAGATCCATTTATAGTAGCAATTTGTAGTGTGTACGAACCTTAAAACTTACAGGCCTATAATTACCCAGTTGTGAACTATTACCCTTTTTGAATATTGGAATAACATCAGTTTTTTTCCAATACAGAGACACACATCCAGACATGAGGGAATCTGCAAAAATAAGAAACAATGGCTTAGATCAGGGCCGGCCTTTGATATAGGTGACCTGTGCGACCAGGAGGCGGCACCAGTCGGGAGTCTTAAGCCACGGACCTGTAGGTTGTGCATCAGTGCCACAGCCCCCCCAGTTATAATCCTGCAGATCAAATATATGTATCAGCACCACCCCACAGGCAAAGCACCAACACATGTAAGCCTTACATAAGATGTCTGTATGCTCTGCTGTTCTGTCTGTGCATTTAGTGCATTACGTGTTTTATGCAATATATACAAGCACACACTACAGATACTGAAAGACAGTAAGCACAAGTGGCAAACTTGATTTGAAGCAGGCAAAGGCAAGCAGCATTCAGCAGTGTATTGTGTGCCCAGGGGAGTGTTTTAGAGGGTGCTAGGCGTCAATAGCAAATCTTGCACAGGGTGCTATTAATCCTAAGGCCAGACCTGGCTTAGATAAAACTGAACTTAACTCAGTTATTTTATCTGGAGATTTATTAATATTAACCTTATTCAATTGTTTCTGTACAATATCCTCGGTTAACCAAAGTGCACTTGCATCCTTTATACCATTTTTGCTATTATATTCTATGATATCTGTACTTGGATCTTCTATAGTTTATACAGAAGAAAAAAAAATATTCAAGACCTTTGCTTTATCGCCATCCTCCGTAAGTAACTTATGCCCAATAATTAATGGCGCCACATTTTCAGTCCTTATCTTCTTACTATTAATATACTTAATTTTTTTTTAGGATTAGTGATGCTTTGTTCAGCTATCCTAACATCATTATTAATTTAAGCTAGCTTGACTGCTTTCTTAAACTCCTTGTTATAGTTTTTATAATCCCTACAGGCCCTTTCCGTTCCCTCTGACTTAAAGGTTTTTAAATGCTTTTTTCTTCCTTTCCATTTAATTCTTTACATCAGAATTATTATTTTTTTTACATTGGGTTTGGACCTAACAAAAGTAAGTTTCCTGTGAGTGAAACGTGTATAAAGTCCCTTGCTCTAAAGGACCTTGACCTCAAGGACATAGAAAAAGAAGGGCATTTAATCATATGATGGTTGTATGGTGTGTGTGAAAGTTTGAAAATAAGGATTTTTTGTGCTGTGTTAAGGACTGTGTGTGCAGTAAGCAGATTAATCTTTCTTTCTTCCAGTTAAAGGAGTGCACTCGGCTTCTATATTCTAGTATTGCACCTGTTGTAATCGCAAACAGGTTGTGAAGGGGTTAATAAGTGTTTTGTTTTTTCCCTATCTTCCTGGCTCTTCCACTATTAGTTAAATAGGATTCACATTGGTTGGACCTTTGGTTTGGACCTAACAAATGTAAGCTTCCTTAAGTGAAACGAACTAGAGTGGAATGTGTATAAATTCCCTTGCTCTAAAGGACCTTGATCTCAAGGACATAGAAAAAGAAGGACATTCAAACAAGAAGGACAAAGAAGGTTTGTACGTCACTGTGCTGGTGTTGTGTATTAGAAGGGACAGTTTTGTTGGTACCATGCAATGTGCATCCTGCTACATGCATAGGAACCTGGAGCAGACGTTCCAGGGGACCTATGTCTGTGTCAGGTGTGAGTGGGTTTCCCATTTGGAAGCTGAGGTGGAAAGTCTAAGGGGGCAGCTTGCAGCATTGCAGGGATTGGCAAATCTGGGGGGACAGCAGGCACTGGCTGGGGCCAATATAGAGGTGGGTGGAAGTGGGACAGAGAAGGTTGAGGGGGGATGTAGTTTTGTTAGGGTTACTAGGGGAAGTGGGGGACAGAAGGGTAGGGTTCCTTCTTCCCAGATTGCCCATCCCAACAGATTTGCCGCCTTAGGTGATGAAGTGGAGGAGGACAGCTTGGAATTGGACATGAGGAGGACATATATGGAGGGGGCTAGTCCCTTGAGCACCCAGGGGACTGCCATCTCTGATACAAGGGAGGAGGAACTTAGGATCAGGAATGCTAGGCAGGTGGTAGTGGTAGGAAGGTAGATAGGGTAATCTGCCACAAAGACCCTACATGCCGAACTGTGTGTTGCCTGCCTACTGCTAGAGTTTGGCATGTGGTGGATCGTGTAGACAGATTATTGGGTGGGGCTGGGTGTGACCCGGTGGTCTTGGTTCACATTGGTGTCAATGACAAAGTTAGAGGAGGAGGTGAGGTCCTTAAACATGATTTCCAAGAGCTAGAGACCAAGTTAAAAGCAAGGACCTCCAGGCTAGTGTTTTCAGACATACTACCACAGCCACGTGCTAACCCAGGGAGACAGCAGGAGCTTAGGAGCATTAATGTGTGGCTAAGAGGGTGGTGTAAGGAAGAAGGGTTTGGGTTTATAGAGAACTGGGCAGACTTTGCTGTCGGCTACAGGCTCTTTAGTAGGGATGGGTTGCACCTCACTAATGGAGGTGCAGCTGTTTTAGGGGAGAAGATGGCTAGAGGGTTGGAGGAGATTTTAAACTAGGTTTAGGGTGAGGGTATTAGCAGCCTCACTGGGATAGATATCCCAGGACGAAAGCAGGGTGTAGATAGGCCAGTGGTGGGTGGAAAGGGAGGTGAGGCTAGCATAGGGATAGGGAGGCATGTGTATTAAAGTGTATGAATAAATTACAGGATCATAATCTAAAATGTATGTTTGCAAATGCGAGAAACCTGGCTGACAAAATGGGTGAATTGGAAATTATGGCGTTGAATGAAAAGTATGATGTAATAGGTATAGCAGAAATGTGGTTGAACAGTTCTCACGACTGGGCTGTAAATTTAGAAGGATACACCTTTTTTAGGCAGGATAGAGAAAAAAGGAAAGGGGGAGGAGTATGTGTTTATGTTAAAAAAGAATTGAAGCCAAATTTTAAAGAAGAGATAACTGGAGATATGGATGTTAAAGTGGAGGCAATATGGGTGGAATTAGGCAACAGGAAAGGGGGTAATGTTATTGTTGGTGTCTGCTATAAGCCAAAAAATGCTAGCAGAGAGGAAGTGAGTCAGCCTCATATGCAGTTGGAAAGAGCTGCTTTTGAGGAGTGTGCTCATTATGGGGGACTTTAATTACCCTGACATTGATTGGTGTAGTGGAACTGCCATCACAAAAAATGGCGATGAGTTCCTGAATTTGATTATTTTCTCTCACAGGTGGTTGAAGTTCCTACTAGAAAAGGAGCTCTGTTGGATCTGGTAATATCTAACATCATGGAGCACATTATAGATATAAAGGTAACTGGAGGCTTATGGAATAGTGACCATGAAATAGTGTAATTTGCATTATGTTATTGAAAGGAAAAGTGCTCTGGGTTAACAAAGACTTTTAATTTCAGGATAATGTATTATCAGGTAAAGGTACTGAACAGAAGTGGACTGTGTTTAAGGGGATTTTAAGCCAGTTCACATCTAAATTTATACCCTTGGGAAATAAATGTAAAAAAAATAAATCCGCACCCATGTGGCTGAATTCTGAAAAGGCAAATGGAAAGGATGAAAAAGGCATTTAAAACCTTTAAGTCAGAGGGTACAGAAAGGGCCTTTAGGTATTATAAAAACTGTAACAAGGAGTGTAAGAAGGCAATCAAACTAGCTAAAATTAATAATGAAGTTAGGATAGCTGAACAAAGCATCACTAAGCCTAAACATTTTTTAAGGTATATTAATAGTGAGAAGATGAGGACTGAGAATGTAGCACCATTAATTAATGAGGATAAGTAAGTTATGAAGGATGGCGATAAAGCAAATGTCTTGAATATTTTTTTTCCCTCTGTATAAACTATGGAAGATCCAAGTACAGATATCATAGTGTATAGTAGCAATAATGTTATAAAAATGCACCTTGGTTTATGGTACAGAAAGAACTAAATAAGGTTAATATTAATAAATCTCCTGGACCGGATAAAATACATCCTCGGATACTTAGGGAGCTAAGTTCAGTTTTATCTAGGCCATTGTTTCTTATTTTTGCAGATTCACTCATGTCCGGAGGTGTGCCTCTGGATTGGAAAAAGGCTGATGTTATTCCGATATTCAAAAACAGTAGTCGCTCAGAGCCGGGTAATTACAGGCCTGTAAGTTTAACTTCAGTGGTGGGGAAGATACTGGAAAGTTTAATAAGGGAACATGTTCTAGAGTATGTTTCAAGGACCGACATTATAAGTAGTAGCAAGCATGTATTTAGGAGGAATAGATCTTGTCAAACTAACTTGCTTGGCTTTTATGAGGAAGTGAGTAAAAATTTAGACTCTGGCATAGCAGTAGATGTTAGTTTACTTGGATTTTGCAAAGGCTTTTGATACAGTCCCCCATAGGCAACTAATGTATAAACTAAGGTCTGTTGGTCTGGAGAGGCACATTTGTACATGGATAGAAAATTGGTTAATGAATAGGATGCAGAGAGTAGTTGTTAATGGGGCTTCATCATTATGGACTAAAGTGCTAAGTGGGGTGCCACAGGGTTCTGTGTTGGGGCTGCTTCTATTTAATCTATTTATTAATGATTTGGAAGTGGGTATTGTCAGCAAGGTTTCTGTGTTTGCTGCCAACACCAAGCTTTGTCGACCATTAAAAACAGAGGATGTGCAATCGTTGCAGGGGGATCTAGATAGATTGTCACATTGGGCTGCTAAGTGGCAGTTGAGATTCAATGTTGATAAATGTAAGGTGATGCATTTTGGACTTAAAAATCCTTGTGCTGCTTATACTATAAATGGCTCTATGTTAAGTGAATCTATGTTGAAAAGGGATCTTGGAGTTTTGGTGGATAACAAACTTAAAGTAAGCAAGCAGTGTCAGGCAGCAACAGCCAGAGCCAGGGCCACATCTACCATTAGGCAGAGTGAGACATTTGTGCGGCACCCCTGCACTGAAAAAGAAAGGCGGCAGACAGGCAATGGTGGGAAAAACTTTTTTTTTCCTTGACCGGTCAAAAAAATAAATCCCTATTAACAGATATGATGCGGTTAAAATCATTTTATATGGTTAGGCTAGATTTAGTTAGATTGTTAGGCTAGGTTAAACTAGTTAGATTAGTTAAAAAGTGTCAATCTTGACATGGTGGGCTTACAAATCTTTCGGATAAAATCTTTTATACTACAGAAAGTATGGCATTTCTAATGTATTGTAACAGTTGAACCAACATGTATAGCACAGACTATAAAATAAGTTATTTTGATTTGAGCAACAAATTCTGAAAGGAGCAATATGGTAGTGGCAACAAAAGTTGTATAAAAAAGGGATGTAATATCTGTTTCTAGTAATTTACATTATTGCTAATTGACTGTCTGAGGAACTGTTTAAATACCTATGTGATATTTGTAAATCATAAAATTTTACCCACGTCCATCGACAAAACCATGCCCACCAATATAGTCACACCCACTTTAATGGGGCAGCAGAAATAATCAAGGGTGGCGTTCAAAAGTTTGGCTCAGGCAGCAAAAACCCTAGAAGTGCCCCTGGCCAGAGCCAGCATGGTATTGTCTTGTATAAAGAGAGGTATGCATTCAAGGGAGAAATATGTTATTCTCCCTCTTTAAAAAGCATTGGTAAGGCCTCATTTGGAATATGCAGTGCAAATTTGGAATCCTGTGTACAGAAAGGACATCTTTGAAATGGAAAGGGTTCAGAGAAGGGCAACTAAATTAATAAGGGTATTGGGGGAGCTTGAATATGAAGAGGGACTGGGAAAGTTACAATCATGTACGCGGGAGAAAAGACGTGCTTGCATGGGGATATGATTACTGTGCATAAATACATTAACGGGCCATACAATAAACTATCTGGGGCATTGTTCACCAATGGAGCATGTCAGAGGACACGTGGACATCCATTAAAGACTTGAAGAAAAAAGGTTTTAGCTTCAAGTTGGGAAAGGGTTTTTCACTGTGAGAACGGTAAAGCGATGGAACTGTCTTCCAATGGACGTTGTTATGGCAGGTTCATTGGTCAGTTTAAAAAAAAAAGCTGGATGAGTGTCTGCAAACAAGGAATGTTGCAAGTTACTGGTATTGATACATAAAGTATCATGGAAATTTCTGATTGCCACTTGGAGTGAGGAAGGAATTTTTTCCCCCTTCATAAATTTGTTGGTTTTTTTTTGCCTTCCTCTGGATCAACAGTTAGGCAGGAATGGGCAGGATGGACATATGTCTTTATTTAACCTCAAATACTATACTAAACTATTTATTTCCCAAGGGTGTAAATTTAGACGTAAATTAGCTTAAAATCCCCTTAAACACAGTCCACTTCTGTTCAGTACCTTTACCTGATAAAACATTATCCCAGTTGACATGCTGAAGAGCTACTTTTAACCTGGGAAAATTTGCTTTCCTGAAATTAAAAGTCTTTGTTAACCCAACTCACTTTTCCTTTTGATAACATACACTAAACAACACTATTTCATGGTCACAATTCCTTAAGCCTCCAGTTACCTTTATATATATAATGCGTTCCACAATGTTAGATATTACCTGATCCAACAGAGCTACTTTTCTAGTAGGAACTTCAACCACAATTCAGGAACTCATCGCCTTTTTCTGTGATGGCAGTTCCACTACACCAATTAATGTCAGGGTAATGAAAGTCCCCCATAATGAGCACACTCCCCAAACTTGCAGCCCTTGTCAACTGCATATGAAACTGACTCACTTCCTCTCTGCTAGCATTTGGCGGATTATAGCAGACACCAACAATGACATTACCCCCTTTCCTGTTGCCTAATTCCGCCCATATTGCCTCTGCTTTATCCTCCATATCGGCAGTTATCTCTTCTTTTAAATTTGGCTTTTTTTAACATAAACACATACTCCTCCCCTTTCCTTTTTTCTCTGTCCTGCCTAAACAAGGAGTATCCTTCTAAATTTACAGCCCAGTCGTGAAAACTGTTTAACCACGTTTCTGCTATACCTATTACATCATACTTTTCAGTCAATGCCATTATCTCCAATTCTCCCATTTTGTCAGCCAGGCTTCTCGCATTTGCAAACATACATTATGATCCTGTAATTTATTTTTACACTTTAATACACATATACCATATACAAAAGGGATATCTTGGAAATTGAAGCAGTTCAGAGAAGTAAACTAAATTAATAAGGGGAATGGAGGGGCTTGAATATGCAGGCAGATTAGACAAGTTAGGGCTGTTTACATTGGAGAAGCAACATTTGCGTGGGAACATGATAACCTTATACAAATATATTAATGGGCCTTACAATGAACTCTCTGGTGCATTGTTTACTAATAGGTCATATGAGAGGACTCGTGGACATCCTTTAAGGTTGGTAGAAAAGAAGTTTCATCTTCAGGTTAGGAAAGGTTTCTTTACAGTGAGAACGGTGAAACTGTAAATGTCTTCCAGCAGAAGTGGTAATGGCAAGTTAATTGAATAGATTTAAAAAAGGATAAGTTTCTAAAACTAAAAAATATTGACAATTACTGGTATTAATGCATATAGATCTGGTTGATCCAGGGATACTTTTCGATTGCCGTTTGGAGTCAGGAAGGAATTTCCCCCCCCTTTTTAGTTGTTGTTTTTTTGAATTTGGCTTGAAAGACCACATTTTGGAAGGGAATGTGTGTGTTTGTGCTGCAGATTTTAAAACTCAATAATGCTAATGATGAGGACATTGTTGTTTTTTACTTACCCTTATGGGGTATGGCTGTCACATGAATTAAAGGCAGGTCAGTTGGTGTGTGTACTCGTGTCAGGTTGGGGGATAAAAGACTAACTTTTTTGATGATTGGTCAAAATGTGATTTTTTTTTACTATACTTACCCTTTAAATATAATTGCCACATGAATGAATGGGTACCTCAGTTGGTGTATGTACCTGTGTTAAAAAAACAAACTTTTTTGATTATTGATCAAAATTTATTTTTGACTATAGTTACCTTTTAGGTATGTCTGCCACAGAAATGGAAGAGTAGGTCAGTAGGTGTGTGTTCCTGTCTCAGGTTGGGGGTTAAAAAAACAAACTTTTTTGATGATTGCTCAAAATTAGTATTTTTGACTTTAGTTGCCCTTTAAGTATGGCTGCCACAGCAATGAAAGTATAGGTCAGTAGTATGTACCTGGGTAAGGTTGGGGTTTAAAAAAAAAAAAAAACCTTTGTTGGTGATTAGTCAAAATAGTTTTTTTGACTATAGTTACCCATTAAATATGGCTGCCATGAACATGGAAGGGTAGATGAGTAGGTGTGTGCACCTGGATCAAGTTGGAAGTTAAAAAAAAACTTTTTTGATGATTGGTCAAAATTAGTTTTTTGATCTAGGTTACCCTTTAAGTATGGCTTACAGTAATGGAGGGGTAGGTTAGTAGGTGTGTGTACCTATGCCCCGTGAAGGTTGAAAAACAAACTTTTGATTATTGATCAAATTTTTTTTTTTACTTTAGTTACCCTTTAAGTATGGCTGCCACAGAAAGGGATAAATAGATCAGTAGGTGTGTGAAGCTGGGTCTGGTTGAGGGGGTATGTCTTTTTTGTGTTTACAACCATAAAACTATATTTTATTGGGGATAAATCTAAATTAGTTTTTTGACTTTAGTTACCCTTTAAGTATGGCTGCGACAGTAATGGATAAGTCGATCAGTAGGTGTGTGTACATGGGTCTGGTTGAGGGGTATGTCTTTTTTGTGTTTACAACCATAAAACTCTTTTATTGAGGATAAATCTAAATTAGTTTTTTGACTTTAGTTACCCTTTAAGTATGGCTGCCACAGTAATGGATAAGTCGATCAGTAGGTGTGCATATGTGTCTGGTTAAGGGGGAATGTCTTTTTTGTGTTTACAACCATAAAACAATCTTTTATTGAGGATAAATCTAAATTAGTTTTTTGACTTTAGTTACCCTTTAAGTATGGCTACCACAGAAATGGATAAGTAGATCGGTAGGTGTGTGTACATGGATTTGGTTGAGAGGGTATGTCTTTTTTTTGTGTTTACAAACATAAAACTAACTTTTATTGAGGATATATCAAAATTAGTTTTTATGACTTTATTTACGGCTGCCACAGGAATGGATCGTTTCACCAGTTTTGTACACTAATTATCTCCACACTTGCAGGAGATTAATGGGGAGGGGTATATAATTGTCTGTGATTGCTGTGTTTTTCATTGCTTGAGAAAGGACTCAGTGAAGGTCTGAAACATGTCGCAATAAAGCACTTGTTGATGCAGTAGCTACACTGCCTGGCGTCCCCTTCCTTATAATCTTTTTATGTGATAATGTCCGGATTTGTAATGATTCAAAATGTAACACAGCAGGAAAAAGTCCTTTAACACACACACATTGATATGAGGGCGTGTTTCATTCTAACCAATGCTGATGTATAAAGGGCAACTAATGTCTTGTTTACACTTTAACAGAGATACAAACACGTGCACCTGGGAATGTAACAGAATGGACAGTTGTAGTTGTAACTAGTATTAGAAAGATTGTACAATATTGTACGACTGCCGGTTCGTGTATGGGCGATAGTACAGTGATCATACAAAAAATTTTTATCATCGGGCCAATGGGAAAATTTTTATCGTACGACCTGGTGTTGGTTTGTGTATGGGCACCACAAGATGCGGAATTGGTTTCTACATTTGATCTGAAAAGACTGGTAAAAATTCATTAGAAACATTTATTTGAGTTTATTTATGCAAAGTAGCTGTAAGGGAAGTTTTAATGATGTAAGGGAAGGGGTTAATAAAGTAAAGAAAGTTTTAATTTAAGAAGGATGAAGTCATGGGATGCGGTGAAGGAGAGGGCCAATAAGTATGTCATCCATTAGGGTATACAGCTAATTCATTCATGAAAATCATAAATGGAACAATTAGGGTTGGCTGTGGGTTATGGTCAATCAACATAAAACTGTCAGAAAGATGAACATGAACATGATCTACGGCAGTAGCTTATCCTGTAGTACATGTGTAAATAAGTACTAACTATTGTATGGGGAATATAATCCCCAATTATATTCGTCGTAAACAAATTAGCGTATCTAACCATCCTATACAAATGTAACAATGCCTTGCTTTTAGACAATTACAGCAGCATAAGTAATCTATGCTTTTATCAATGAGCTCATTATCTAAACCCTATATAAGCTATTTCAGTTGTACACTCTCTCTCTCTCCTGGCCAGTTGACAACTGTTGCTGTCTAGGTGGGAGCTGCTTGCAAGTATATATGTTATGTCTGTCTTTATAGAATAAACTTGTTCTTCTTTTTCATCAGATTGTTCTCTCTTAGTTGTGTTTTTCCACGACAGTAGCAATAACTGCATATTGGAAATAGTGTCAGTGTTTCACCTCATTTAATGTAGGAACCTGTTTTATTCAATTAGATCAACTGGACTTGAAGTTTAGTTCTTGAAGACGTTTCGCTAGTCATCCGACTGGCTTTCTCAATTCAGAATGACTTGTACAAGAATCTGTGGCAATTATGTACCCTGGAAAATCCCAATTAGCATATCAAAGCCAGGTGTTAAGGGCGTGATTGGATAGTGTCTAAGAGGTGTTATAGGAATGCCCAGAGTAAGGTGTCAAAACAGCATTGTACATGGCAGACAGTTGGTGTCGAACCCCCCCACCTCTATTTAGGCTTGGTTTCTTTATTTTCACATAAATGGCCTCCTTGACACCTCTCTTGAACCAGTCATGTTCCTTTGCCAATATGTTAACATTACAATCTTCAAAGGTATGTCCTTTATCCTGAAGATGCAGGTACACGGCTAAGTCCTGACCCGAGGAATTGGCTCTTCTGTGCTCGGCCATACGTTGATGCAGTTTCTGTTTGGTCCCCCGCACATACAAATCAGAGTATTTTTCACTGTACTGGACTGCACTGCGTATATGATGTTGCTTTTCTTGTGTTTTTGTGTATTGGGTCTTTTGGTTGTACCAATTGCTGCCTCAGTGTGTTGTTCGGTTTAAAGCAGACAGGGACACTGTGTTTTTTGAAAATTCTTCTTAATTTCTCGGAGACCCCTGCTACATATGGGATGACCATGTTCTTTCTGCTGTCTTGCTTTTCCCCTTCACTGTTGGTCTTCGTGTTCTTTTCTTTCCTTCTACTTCCCAGTCTGGATATCCACAAATTTTAAGGGATATGTCTGCCATGTACAATGCTGTTTGGACACCTTACTCTGGGCGTTCCTATAACACCTCTTAGCCAATATCCAATCACGCCCTTAACACTTGGCTGTGATATGCTAATTGGGATTTTCTAAACTCTAAAGTCCAGTTGATCTAATTGAATACAACAGATATACCATGACCTGGATGAATGAGAACCTTCACAAGCAATGTAGGAACCTAAACAATGAGTTGCAACCCCCATGTCAGAGAGTTCAGAAAGTGTCTACATAGGGATAGATAAGAAAATAGAAAGGGAAAGTTTAAGTATAAAATTTGAATTTGGCTTGAAAGACCGCATTTTGGAAGGGAATTTATGTGCTTGTGCTGCAGATTTTAAAACTCAATAATGCCAATGATGAGGACATTGTTGTTTTTTACTTACCCTTAAAATATGTCACATGCATTAAAGGTCAGTTTGTGTGTGTGTGTACTCATATCAGGTTGGGGGATAAAATACTAACTTTTTTGATGATTGGTCAAAATGTGTTTTTTGACTATAGTTACCGTTTAAATATGGCTGCCATGGAAATGGAAGGGTGGGTCAGTAGGTGTGTGTACCTGGATCAGGTTGAACCTTTTTTGATTAGTGATCAAAATTAGCTTTTTTGACTTTAGTTACCCTTTACGTATGGCTGCCATAGTAATGGATGAGTAGGTGTGTGTACCTGTGTCGGGTTGGGGGTTAAAAAAAACATGTCCACCCCCAAAACTATAATCCCCCCAACTACTGGCCCCATCATGTAGTGTAGTGTAATCCTTACCTCACATCCCAGCTCCATATGGTTCTCCTGTAGTCCCCCCCAAAGTCCCAAAAACTGCATTGAGAAAGTCAGTTGGATGACTAGCAAAACGTCTTCAAGAACTAAACTTTAAGTCCAGTTGATCTAACTGAATACAGATACCATGACCTGGATGAATGAGAACCTTTACAAGTAGAGATGTAATGTGTTTTTCGAATAGAACCCAGTTTCAAATTGAATCTGAGGGTTTCGACATCCCGATGAAACTATCAGTGAATTTCACGGAACCTGGATTTTTCGAATTTTCAATTTTTATCGAAAATCAAAAGTAGACGATTATCGAAAATCGAAAGGAGACGATTTTCGAAAATTGAAAGTAGATAATTTTTGAAAATCAAAAATCGAAAGAAGACGATTTTCAAAAAATAGAAAATCGAAAGTAGACGATTTTTGAAAATAAAAAATCAAAAGTAGACGATTTTTGAAAATAGACGATTTTCAAAAATCAAAAGTAGAAGAATTTCGAAAATCGAAACTCGAATTTTCAGAAAATTTTGAAAATTCGAAAACGGAACTAAACTCAACAGTTTCGAACATCTCTATTCACAAGTAGTGTGTAATATGTTTTAGAAAAGACATAGGATATAACCTAATCTTGTATGACAGTTATTGGGTACAGCTTAATATAAATTGTCGCGTACATTTACATTTTTACATTTTCTCCCTCCAGCAGTCTGAGAATCTCAGATCTTGGATGCGTGTGAGCACTCTCTTTAGTTTACTTTTTCTGTATTTCATTTTCTGTGTATGGGATTTATCCCAAGCCAGGTGAATAGGGAAAAATAAGTCTTCCACCACTATAATATTAGCAGGTAGTATCTCTTGTAGTTTACCCAATGTGCTACAAATGTTTTGTATTGGGAGCGTACAAGTTTAACAGAGGGGTTTTGATCTGAAAATAGACTATTAAAAATCTGCCTTCTGGGTCCAATTCCGTTTTAAGGACATTAACGCCCAATGATTTATGAAATAAACTGAATTCACCACATTCTTTGGTAAGATCCGTAGAGGATATAAAATGAGAATAGTGCTTATAAAAACTTTGGAAAAGGTTTTCCTGCAGAAATATCAAGGGAGGAGTATATATTTGTATATGTTGTAGGAAATTGCTGTAAACTTCGACCTCACAAGGTTTACCGCACTCAAAGATCTCCCCAGATGTACTAACCAGCCTTCTTTCCTCTGCTGCATTCTGCTTAACTTCCATGTCTTTTCCGTGCACGGAAGTCAACCAGGAGAGCTTGACCGGCATCTGCTCTTATAATTGGCTAATGCGCGATGCTGAGATTAACAGCAATTTCCTACAACATATAAAAATTTAGTTTGGGAGGTGGACATACCCGTTAACTTTAAACACCATTTAAAATTCCTAAAAATATATAATATCCAAATCCTGTAAAACCTCATTACCTACATGGATTCTACTGTTCTACTGAGAGCAGAGAGGTTGAAAATATGGTTGAAAAGGGCGTAAGGACCCATACTAACACATCCAGTATGGGTTTTTCATGCAACATCTAACTTTTATTTTATAAAGAAATATCTGAAATATTATATACGGGATAATGCGCCACTTAAATTGTAAAATCCAAATATTACAATTTTAAAGGACGCATTATTTCTTATAATACATAAGGTTAGGGGAAAAAAAGAGAGTGAAGGATACCGAGCAGAGTTACAAATATCAGAGGTTCCGTTTTTTTAAGTTCATTAGCAGAGGCAATTTCAGCAAAGTTTCAGTGGGAGTTAAAAGACAGAAGTTCCAGATCGTTAAACTTCAAAGCAGAGTTCAAATCAGTGAAAACGGCATTTACACCCAACCTTTCAGTAAGAGGACACAGCACAACTGTTTGATTAGACATAGCTGTGCGTATGTGCTGTGTCTTCTTACTGAACAGCTGGCTGTAAATGCTGTTTTCACTGATTTGGACTCTGCTTTGATTTTCAACGATCTGGAACTTCTACCTTTTACCTCCCGCTGAAACTTTGCTGAAATTGCCTCTGCTAATGATTTTAATGTAAAAAGTAGAGTACTGTGATGCTTTTAATGGACTAACAGTTTATTTTAGTAGACAAGTTTTCGAGGGATCAACCCTCTTCCTCAGGTCAGAGCTGTACTGATTGAAACAAAAGTTAACAGAAAGTTTAATCAGTACTGTTCTGACCTAGGAAGAGGGTTGATCCCTCGAAAACTTGTCTACTAAAATAAACTGTTAGTCCATTAAAAGTATCACAGTAGTATACTTTTTACTACATATATTGGACTAATACGGCAAAAATCATTACTTTTAGCAATGATTTTAAAGAATCTGAAGCTTTACACTGTTTAAACAGGTAAGTGCTGGTTCTTTTAGGAGGGGTAAGGCTCTTGAAATTGAATAGGAGCATCAGTGGTACATATATTCTTATAAAAACCTCTAAGCTACGTAGCTGAGTGGTTTTATAAGAATATATTCCACTGTTGCTCCCCATTCAATGTCCAGAACCTTATGTATTATATCATTACAACATTATAACATATTGGAACAATATCAGTAGCAAAGATTCAACGGAGATCATTTAATGAGTTTTTAACATTAACATTTACAGTATCACTCTGGGAGAAATAATCAGTTCTTTCGGCTTTAAGTCATCATCTTACTATCCTCCAAAACAGAACCATCAACCCCGATACTTCTGTTTTAGAAGATAATTTGTAATTACTCGTCTAGTTCCACTTGCATTTGGTGTAAGGCCCCAACACAAATTAACACAGGATCATCAAAGGACAATCTCAAATATACATAATTACAATAGCAATATGAAATTAAACCTCCAATGCATTAAGCATTTTGTGGTCTTACTGCAGCATCAGTATAAATTGACCTTTTACATTAAAGGTGTCAGGTAGTTTACCGGGGGCACAAATGTGCCATAAAGAATATCACTTGAAGTAAAAAAAAGTAAAATATACACTATGTACATGTGTGGAGAACACAATATACAAAGTAAGTTTATATAGAGAATTCTGAAGGGTCTCACTGCTAGGTCTGAGATGTTATACTACTTGTTACGTAGCAGGTTCACACCTTAAACAGGCGTGTGTTTAAGCAAATTGTCCAATAGTTCATTTAGTTTACATTTAGGCAATAAAGAAGTCCTTCTATTCAGCAGATTTGGTGTAATTTAAATATAGATTCCATAGTACATATACTGGCTTTATCTGGGATTGATTTATTTTGTAAGCAACAAAATCCCAGTCTTTACTTAGTAGGTAATTCACAGAATGGCCAATAGTGTTGTAGCAAGGACTTCAAATATTTGCACAGTAGTCTTGTGGAAAACCTCCAGAGATGTTCATCTTGTAAACAGGGATTCACCCTGGTTTTTCTCTGTCAACAGAGTAGGTTTCTGTGTACCTAAAATATCAAATCAACGTATCAGTCTACTGAATCAAAAATGTATGTATGTATTTTATTTCTTATACAGCGCTACTTATTCCGCAGCGCTGTACAATTATTTACTCAATTCACATATATGTCTATATAACTATATTATTAAAGGGGAACCATACAAGGCCAATTTTCTACCTTTAAAACAAGCCATCAACCACCTGTCTACGTGCTCCACAGCCCAAGATATAAAGAAATTAGGTAAGGAGACCACTTAGGGTTGTATGAATATCGGGAACTGAACTGGAAACAGGTGTTGGCCGGGTGAACTGGAGACCAAAGGCTGAACTGGAAACAGGTGATGGCTGGGTGAAATGGAACCGAAGGCTGAACCGGAAACAGGTACTGGCTGGATGAAATAGAAACCAAAGGTTGAACTGGAAACAGGTGCTGGCTGGATGAAATGGAGACCAAAGGTAGAACTGGAAACAGGTGCTGGCTGGATGAAATGGAGACCAATGGCTGAACTGGAAACAGGTGCTGGCTGGATGCAATGGAGACCAAAGGCTGAACTGGAAACAGATATCAGGAACAACCTTGAGCAAACAATCCACAAAGAAGGGAGCTGAAGACAGAGACTAACTGAATCTGAACTGGCAGCAAGAAGCCACCACATGAAGAGGCTTAAAAGGACCCTCCGACGTCATCATCATGCGTCGGAAGCGTGCTGCGCGCGCGCCTAGGAAGAGGGACTGTCATTGCCCGATCCGGACGTCGGACTCCCGCGGCATGCATCCCCGCGCGGCAACGCAGGAACGCGGCCACAGGTAAGAACCGGAGCCTTACAGAGTGGGAGGCTGACATGTAATATTCCTAAGGCTGCTCCTCCACCTTTCCACCGGCACAGCCTCAGACTTCAGTGTGTAAGGGAGACAGGAAGTCCCTCCCCCTCCCTGCTGTGTGAAGATCCCCACAGAGAAGGTAAGAGAATCTAAAGGCCCTAGTCTCCCACTATGTGAAAACAGTTCTCACTCTGCCTGAAAAGGCTGTTTTCACACAGTTTTCTGTGTGTGTGTGTTGTGTGTGTGTTTGTGGGGGGGGTGTCTGAGCGGGCCATGGCACCCATGGATGGGCAGGGCTAAGACACCCATGAGTGGGTGGAGTTAATGTGCCTATGAGTGGGCAGGGCCACATGGGGCTGTAAGGGAAGGGGCCAAGGGGGACCTGCAAATGGAGGGGCCATGGGGTCCACGAGAGGGAGGGACCAGGGAGGCTTGCAAGAGGAGGGGGGATGCAAGGGGAGGAGGAGACACAGGGCAGATTGACTGTCATCCACTGACATTGTTTCAGAGCAGGAAGCAGGGGACCTGGTGATGCTGCTGCCATATCAAACACAAAAATGTCAATATCTTCAAAAGTATGCAAAATAAACAATGAAAATAAATTGCAAAAATTCTCTGGAGAGCAATTCCTATCAATTTACCAAAAGTAATTTTTGGACCACAGTTCCTCTTTAATATCAAAATAATTGGTTCTACCAATTATGGTTTAGATATATATAGTTCGCTGGGCACGTGATCTGACCAATCAATTGGTTATTCGCCACCACCACCTCTTGACTCTCACTAGCTATGCACCCCCCTGTCCTGGCAGCTAGATGGTTAATGCTACACCACTCACCCCAGCAACCAACGGGTTAATCAACTTCACACATTCACACTTCCCTGCCAGTCACAGAGGTAAGTAGCATTGATGGTACAAATGTAGACATACAATAAAGGTACAAAACAGTTATATAAAATAAAAGGAGAAAATACATAATTCTGGGTTCCCAAGGCAGGAAAAAATAGTGAAAAATAGATGAAAATCACCAAATGAATGAAGGGCTGCAGTGTACCACAACTCACTGGTCTCATGAAAAAGTTGTGAAGCAAATAACTTTATTTACACATGTATATAGACATAAACCACAAACAGTCATGTCGGACGCGTTTCGAGCCTACAATGGCACTTCATCAGAGACACAAAGAAAACCCATAGGTCCAAACTTATAGAAAAAATGATGACTGGGGATTGTTTATCTTTCATCTAAGAATGTTTAGTATCCCTTGATACTTTTTGGTTAATAGTTCCTGTCTAGATCGGGAGGAGGCTCTTGTGAAAGCCTCCTAAGATCAGTAGCTTTAAAGGGTATGTCCCTTTTACATAAGATTCCCCAAGGGCTCCCAGCCCCAACCGCTATACTTGTATCTTTAGAAAGCCCCCCAAACTCTACTTACCTCCCCTCTTTCCTCCGCCGCGCTCCCGGCCCTCTGCTTGCGAGAAAATGCCAATCGGGCCTTACATCCCAGCTCCATAGGGTTCTCCTGTAGTCCCCCCCCAAAGTCCCAAAAACTGCCCACCAGGAGGCTAGCAGAGTCCATATAGGACTCTGCCTCTAATGGCCTCGGGAGAAGTTTGGCATGCGTACTGCAGCTCTTCTCCCCCTCCCTCCCCCTCCCTCTCCCTCCCTCTCCCGATTCCCTCCCCTAGCGTAAAGTCTTTATAATAAGATTCCCCAAGGGCTCCCAGCCCCAACCGCAATATTTGTACCTTTAGAAAGCTCCCCAAACTTTACTTACCTCTCCTCTTTCCTCGGGCGAAGTGAGCTGCCGGCAGCCGCGTCCGTGATTGGCTGCCGCTTGGCCGTATACACGGCCATTTTGGACGAAAATCGTGCCGTGTATGGTCACTTTATAAGTCGGAACAGGCTTTGGTCAGGGATCGTTACCTGACTGGCTGTTTCAGCCAACTAACAGGGAGACTCAATAAAAGTTCTTATCGTTAAAAATTGTGCTAATTTTGCCCCAACCAATCAGATCTTATTTAACATTTGAAAGCTAATATATGATTGGTTGGGGCAAAATTAGCACCATTTTTAACGATAAGAACTTTTATTGAATAACCCTGAAAGTGTCCAAAACCATTGCACATCACACGTGTGTATGAGCCTTAAACGTTCATTCACACGTGCGATCGGGATGTGCACGATGTGTATGAACGGCCGTTTCGGATGTTAATCGTTGCCATGTATGGACACTTTATCGTCTGAAAAGGCCGTTCGGTCAGGTATCGTTGCCCGACCAGCTGGGCAGATCTCCAAATGAGCGGTCATTTCAGCCGATAAAGTGCCCATACGCGACACAATTATCAGCTGAAATGGCCGTTCATACACATAGTGCATCGCGATCGCATGTGTGTACGAACCTTTAGAGTGTAATGCACAAACACACAGTGCAGGATAACTTAACTAAATTAGAAAGGAAGGCATTAATTAGTAAAAGAGAAAAAGGCTGAGATTAAAAGAACATAGTGGTGATGAATGACATGGACTATGATAATGAAGTACTATGGGGTCGATGCTATAAAGGCAGTTTTTGCCTCTAAGTTGTCCAAAACAACTTAGAAAGGGGTTTTTAACTACTCTGGCTGTGGCATTTCCAAGAATTTTTAAAAATAGTGAGGAGTAGCCAATGTAGTAAGGGATGTAGTAAATTAGCTCTAATCTTAACGCCATTTCCCCAGTGGCATACATACCTGATGCTGTTAAAGGAAATGTAAACTCCCCTAAACCCCTAAAAAGAACTATGTGCCATTCGTTTCTATTAATCACAGGGAGGTGAGAACGCTTATTCTCACCTCCCTGTGAATAATAGGACGCTCGGGAGACCTGGAACTTACCTTACCTATTAATCGCAGCCGCTCCTTCACTAAACAGCTGTTCTCTCAGATCGCGCAATACAATCTTTTGTATTGGCGCGCATGCGCCTCAGATAGGGCACGTGGTCGGGACAGAGCGGCTGTCAGTGAAGGAGCGGCTGCGAGTGGAGTGGCGGGTAAGGTAAGTTCCAGGTCTCCCGCGCATCCTATTATTCACAGGGAGGTGAGAATAAGCGTTCTCACCTCCCTGTGAATAATAGAAACGGATGGCACAGAGTTCTTTTTTGGGGTTTAGTGTTCCTTTAAGAAAAAGCTGCATCTTACCTGACCAGGATCCCGCGATGCAGTAAGTCTCATGAGAGACTTTAAAGCATTCTTGGATCACAGTCAAGTAAGACGCAAATTTTTGTTTATAGCATCAGCCCGTAATTAAAAAATATCCAACATTATTAAGAATTGAACTGGCTCCCTAAAAAAAAGAAATCAATGATTTATTGGATGAAGCAGTGTTCAAAGGAGTTTTACCTCCAGAAACAAGGCCATTATTGTACAAAGAATATCCTCGTACACCAGTATTTTATTTATTACCCAAAGTACATAAGGCTTTGATTAACCCCCTCAGATAGACCGCTCATATCTGATGTTAAATCTTTACTGCAGTCTCTGGCTCTATACATAGATACATACTTACACAATATTATTTAAAAACTTGGATATGTGCCTAGAGGACACTACTCCAACATGGATATATATATTTTCCTCCAAAATATACAGTACAAAGGTTACATATCCCTGAAAGCAAAGTTTTGCTGTGTACCATAGAAGTGCGAGATTTATACACTGTATGGTATTAAATGCGTCAAGGAATACCTTGCACAGAGTAAAAATGCCCCTTTGTATGGGATTGCCTTGAAATGGTTTTAAAGGGGAAAAAAATCCGGTTTGGCACTCAACACTACTTAACACGTACAAGGTACTAGTATGGGTGCTAACATGGCACCCACCTATGCTAATATCTATATTATGCATCGGTTTGAACAGACCTTTGTATTACAGCAACCTGTGTATAACAATATCATAGTTAAACAGTTAAGGTTGGTGGATAACATCTTTATGGTATGGAAAGGGATAGAAAATACAAGATTTTTTCAAATACCTCAACACTATATGATAAAATTAAATTCACCTTGAGTATGCTGAAAAAAAGATCCATTATCTTGACATAGAGGCCAATATGGTAAATAAAGAAATGGTCACTGTCCTATATATATGAAACCAACAGATAAAAACACATTACTACTGTACTCAAGCTTTCATCCTAAAAATGTATTTAAAGGTATTCCTAAAGGACAACTATTGAGAACCAGACATATGGTGTGCAGTGATGAAATATATAAAAAACGATCTAAAGATATGATTGGTCAATTTCTAGAGAGAGGGTATAAAACAAAAAAAGAATTGGAGGAGATTGAGCATCAAGTACTGACAGTAAAAAGAGACTTATTACAAAATGTTGAAATGAAAAGGGAGATTTTAAAGCATTGGCTAATTTTACAAGATGATTTATGTTAAATTAATCAAAGACACCCCTTTGTACACATTACCAAAGGTGATGTAGAATAGAGATGGTCGAACTTCATAAAGTTCATCGTTTTCGAATTTCAGTAAAAGTTCAAAAGAGTTTGAATTCGGACGCATTAAAGTCAATGGGAGAGTGATAGTTCGAAAAGACCGGATGATTTACAGCTAAACTAACAATGGTAACTTACTGTAAATGGTGGTGGCACCTGGGAAATGGTCTGAGGAATATGTCACTATCACCAAAACGTTTTTTTTTTGCGCAAGCTACATTCGAGGGTTACGGCCAATTCGAGGGTTACTCAAGGGTTAGCGAAAATGGAACCATAAATTCAAGGATTACTGAAATCGAAACTATACATTCGAGGGTTAGTGAATGATACATTCTAGGGTTAGTGAAGACGATCCATACATTTGAGGGTTACCAAAAACGAACGATACTTTCGAGGGTTACCAAAAATCAAAGGCTACATTCGAGGGTTAGCAAACAATAATTTCTAGGGTTAGCGAAAATGATCCATACATTCGAGGGTTACCGAAAATGAACGATACATTTGAGGGTTAGCAAACGATACACTCTAGGGTAAGCGAATGGCCCGTAAATTCGATAATTATCAAATTTTTGCTATTTGGGAATGGCTAGATGAAATGTTAGAAGAATCCATAAGGGCCCGATGCATTTCCTCCACTGATACGGAATACTATAGAGCAAAGAGCAGCAAACTCACTACTTTATAAACTTTGTGAAAAGGATGATAAAATACTGCTCTTTTTTCTGAAAAGCATATGTATTTGCACTGAACTTCCCCTTTAAGGGCTTGTTGATGTTTTTGGAATTAATGCTTTGCGAACGGACTAAAACATATTGCCTATAGGAATGCTTATATTTAAAAAATGCACTGCAGCACAGGCCTAGTGCATTGGTCACTGCACATAGCTTGTCCTTGCTCTTGCAGTCATGGGATGGGATCATTGCATCACTGTGATAACAACTGAGTCCCTTCTATTTACTGGCCCTCCATGATGCCTCTCGTCCCCCTGTACCTCAGACATTCTAAATGGTTGGAAAAGAATTGATTGATGAATGACCAAGATTTAAATTCAACACTTGTTAGAGCTACAGTTTAGCAGAGCTAAATACAACTAATGTACCTGGGGAGCATGAATCCTGAGGAAGAATCCCTGGTGATTTGGTACAAATAAAATTATACCTAAACACACCAAGTATTATTACTGTCTAAAACTGCTATAGAATGCGATCATTTCAGATGCTGTCTAGTAAACAGAAGAGAAAAATGTAAAAATAAGTTGCAATATATTTATTTGGGTTAATAATTTACAGCACTTTTATCGACCAATATGATATACGTGTTACTGTAGGTAATATGTTGATCATTTTGAAGATTTTTTTGCTGTCACATTTGTTTATACAAAAATGCCACAAGTTTACTCTCTATAAAACCCAACATATTCATACCACCAGTGACCACAATTAGAGATGGATTTAGAACCAAACTTGTCACCGAATTTTAGCTGAACTTTAACAGTTTGGATGAACCCAAACTTCTTGAACTTTTTCGAACTTCCGAACTTTCCGAAAATTCAATGATTTTTGAACGTTTGAGAAATATCGAATTATCGAGGATTATCAAGGACTATCGCATTTTCTAGGATTATCGCATTATAGATGATTGCGGTTTTGAAAATTATCGAATTTGTGAAAATATTCTACCCACATGTCCCAAATTAAACAATGGCAGCTAATTTCAGCATTGCCGGACCCTTGGGTATAAAAAGCAGTTCAAACAGCACTATTTTGTCAGTGTATTGGAGTAAGTTTGGAGGATACCTGAAAGTGTAGTAGAGAGTTTGGATTGTCAACTAAAAGGCAGGTCACTCTTCCCCAGTTGTTGGAGCAGAGGTATAAACTGTTCCCTAGTCACCCCCAAGCCCAGCGTCTCACTCCCTGCTTAGCCAAACTCCTGGCGGTGCAGTTGCTATAATTCATCCTGGTAGTCCCCCCATCTCATTCAGTGAGTCCTCTTCCCGTACAGCCCCATGCCCCCCCAGAGCCTATGCTTTGAGCCAGTTGAGACATTGCCATGCAGTGTTGCAGCTTCTGTGCCTTGGTGATAGGAGCCATACCAGGGCGGATTTGCTGGCAGCTCTGCAAGGGCAGGCTGAGAGGTGGCTGACCCCACACCACCTCTCAATAGGCAAGGTTGTGTGTGACAATGCCACCAACATCCTGTCTGCCCTTCACTTGGGCAAAGTCACGCGTTCATTGCCTGGCACACTTACTCAACCCTCACCAAGTACCCTGGTCTGCAGGAGGTACTGAGAATGGCTAGGAGGGTATCCAGTCACTTTAGCGGACATACATGGCCACAGCTCGCCTGGCCAAGTTCCAGCAGCAGAATGATCTGCCACAGAATTGCCTGATTGCCCCCCCCACCCACTGGAACTCTAGTCTTATGATGCTGCTGAGGCTGATCCAGCAGAGATAAGCCATCATAGACTACTTCCATGAGTATGAGGCAAGAGCAAGCTCTGGGGACCTGGGTTTGCTGTTGCCCAGACAGTGGCAGCTGATTTGATATGCCTGTGGTGTGCTTGCGCCATTTGAGTAGGCCATCAGGATGGTAAGCACTGATGGTGCCACCATCACGGAAACCATACCACTGGTATTCCTCCTTCAGCACAAGCTGCTCAGCATACTCAACAGGCCACTAGCTGCCAAACAGCAGTTACTGGAAGAGGAAGATGCCAACACTGTGGTGCTTTCTGAGCACGAGCATCACGGTGCAGAGCAGCCGTCTGATGATGATGAGGGAGCTGTAGGTGACCTGGACTAAGAGGAAATAGGGCATTCCTCTAAGGAGACGTCTCAACCCTCCCAAGTAACAAATGTCATCTGTGGTTGGGAAGTGGTTAAGTCCGACACTGTTATCCTCAATGACAAGCACATGGGGTTTTCTGCATCAGGCAGTTTGCAGCATATGGCTATGTTCATGCTGCAATGCCTACGCAAGAACCCCAGGATTAAGACCATCAAAGAGAAGGAGCAGTACTGGGTTGCCACCCTTATAGATCCCCACTATAAAGGAAAAGTGATTGAGTTCATCCTCGCATCTCAGAGGGAAGGCAGAATGCAACACTACAATGTGGCACTGCTACTTCCCCCCTGTTCTGGCAGACCTACAGCATCTGATGTTGGGGATGAGCAGGGCTCACATCCCCCTGTGCCTGAGAGGAGGAGGAGCAGCAATGCTGGAGATGCTTCAAGCAGTTCTTCAAGCAGTTCTTCCAGTACACAGTATGCCATTGAGGTCCTTTCATGCCCGGCATCCACTGTCCTTTCAGAGAGGACCTTCTGTGCGGCAGGGAGTATTGTAATGGAGAGAAGGACCCATCTCTCCACTGAGAATATGGACTGCCTGACATTCATCAAGATGAATGAGGCGTGGATCACTTCTCGGTACAGCACCCCTATTGCTGATGCCTGTGACAAAAGGCCTCTTAACCCTGGCCACCCGTACTGCTCCTTCCGCTAACTATTTTACCTAGAGGTAAAATGGCAAATGGCTATTTTCTCCTATTGGTAGGGCTATTTATGGTCCTACCTTGAGCTGTAAAAATCTTTTCAAGTGTAGGGTTAGCTACACTAAGCTATCCTACAGCTAAAATTTTATGTTAACTATGTTAACAACAGCGACATAGGGAATAATTTTTCCAAATTTGGTTCAATCCTACATGACTGACCCAAAGCAAAAATATTTAACTCTCCACAAGGCACCTTTGAGGTGTCATCTACTTTGACCATCTCATACAGCCGCACCAGCTATTCTGTGGCTAATGTTTTCAGCTCTGAGTCAATCCTGCCTGTCCGAAGAGCAAAAATCCACATTACAAACTTTTATGAGCCAACTCTTACTCAATGGTGCTGTTCCTTTGAAGCCTTTCCCCTTCCCCGCTTTCCCTTGCACAATGCATTATCTAAGGGAGACAAGCCAATGGGGTGTGGGGGAAAGTCTGAATAATTATATGTGTAGTCATTTATAAAGATGAAAGACAGAGATTTGTATGATTTAGTAAATATAACAAAATATGAGGGAAAACATTAGGGGAAACATGGGGGGGGAGGAAAACATTGGGGGGGATCACTTCCTTTTAACAAAAGAAATGTCCCACTTCATGTGGCGTATGTCATGCTGCATGTGTTGGATGCCCGGGGCTATACGGTCCAACCTGTCTATATCATCCCTCAGGGTTGATGAAGGTTCTGGTGCTGGTGGTGGGGCAATGCCAACAACTGTCCTTAGAGCCGGTGGTGGGGTTGTTGCTGGGCCTTGCAAAGTGGCCAGAACAGGAGGGGATCCTGGCTCCTCAGTGCCACACACAGATCCCTCATCTGCAAGTTTATATAATAAAATAAATAAAAATAAAAAATAATAATAATAAAAAAGAATAGTAAATTATAATATAAAAATAATAATAATATAAATATTTTTTGTGTGTAGTAACATAGTAATTGAGGTTGAATAAAGACATCAAGTCCATCAAGTCCAACCTATTCACCCTCTTTTTAAATTTTTTTTATTTATTTATTTATTTTTTAACCCTACCTAACAGTTGATCCAGAGGAAGGCAAAAAAAAACAGCAAAAGGGGGGGAAAATTCCTTCCTGACTCCAAACGGCAATCGGAAAGTATCCCTGGATCAACCAGATCTATATGCATTAATACGAGTAATTCTCAATATTTTTTAGTTTTAGAAACTTATCCAGGCCTTTTTTAAAGCTATTTAATGAACTTGCCATTACCACATCTGCTGGAAGACAGTTCCACAGTTTCACTGTTCTCACTGTAAAGAAA
This sequence comes from Hymenochirus boettgeri, assembly GCA_019447015.1. NCBI lineage: Eukaryota > Metazoa > Chordata > Amphibia > Anura > Pipidae > Hymenochirus > Hymenochirus boettgeri. The sequence continues at coordinate 176,883,807 of CM033471.1, forward strand.
CCCTTCCTAACCTGAAGATGAAACTTCTTTTCTTCCAACCTTAAAGGATGTCCACGTGTCCTCTGATATGACCTATTAGTAAACAATGCACCAGAGAGTTCATTGTATAGCCCATTAATATATTTGTATAAGGTTATCATGTCCCCATGCAACCGCCGCTTCTACAATGTAAACAGCCCTAACTTGTCTAATCTGCCTGCATATTCAAGCCCCTCCATTCCCCTTATTAATTTAGTTGCCCTTCTCTGAACTGCTTCCATTTCCAAGATGTCCCTTTTGTATATGGGATTCCAAAACTGCACTGCATATTCCAAATGAGGCCTTACCAGTGCCTTGTAAAGAGGGAGAATAATATCTTTCTCTCTTGAATCTATTCCCCTCTTTATACAAGACAATATCTTGCTAGCTCTAGCCATTGCTACCTGGCAATGTTTGCTACAGCTAAGTCTGTTATCTACCAGAACCCCCAAATCTTTTTCCATTACAGATGCACTTAACACAGAGTTATTTATGGTGTGGGTGGCACAGGGATTATTAAATCCCAAATGCATCACCTTACATTTATCAACATTGAATCTCATCTGCCATTCTGCTGCCCATTTTGCTAATCTATCTAGGTCTGCTTGCAACACTTGCACATCATTTGAAGTTTCCAAAGCTCTGCATAGTTTAGTGTCATCAGCAAACACAGAGACCTTGCTCTCAATGCCCCCTTCTAAGTCATTTATAAACAGATTAAACAGAAGCGGCCCCAGTACAGAACCCTGAGGCACGCTGCCCACATAGATGTAGCTACATTTACCACCACTCTCTGCTTGCGATCCAATAACCAATTCTCTATTCATGCACAAGTGTTTTCTTCAAGGCCAACAGTCCTCAGTTTATACATTAGTCGCCTATGTGGCACAGTATCAAAAGCTTTCGCAAAATCCAAATATACCACATCCACTGCTGTGCCTGAATCCAAATTCTTACTCACTTCTTCATAAAAACCAATTACATTTGTCTGGCATGATCTATTTCTCATAAATCCATGCTGACTACTACTAATAAGATGAGCTCTGGAGATCCTTGACTTTCCATCACCTTCCCTACCACTGATGTTAGGCTTACAGGTCTATAGTTACCAGGCTGTGAACGACTACCTTTTTTGAATATTGGTATTACATTGGCTTTTTTCTAATCCAGCGGCACATCCCCAGACCAAAGTGAATCTGAAAAGATGAGAAACAGTGGTCTAGATAGAACTGAACTAAGCTCTTTTAAAATCCAAGGGTGTATTCCATCCGGTCCTGGTACTTTATTGATAATAACTTTGTCTAATTGTTTCCGTACCATATCCTCCTTCAGCCAATGTGAATTGTCCTTTAACGAACATTTACTAACAGTTACAGTAACAATGACTAACACTAACATAAACTAACATCATAGGTAGTAACTGGTGCTAAAACGTTGGTATTTTATATACCTTTATATAGCAATCAAATGTGATACTTGCCTTGGACACTCCTTTGGATGTCCTGCACATTGCTTGGCTGCTGTCCTTTTAAGTTTCTGCAGCTGTGCTGGTGTCAGGTATACTTCAAAAATTGTGCCTAGTGAAGTGCTTCAGCTTTATAAAAATACAAGTTTAAACAGGAGGGGGAACTGGATGGAACAATCTACCAAGCACTAAGTGCCAGATCTGGGGTATATACACCTAGATCTCCACTTTACCCTAAGTGAGTAAGGAGGATAATAAACCGTACAACACATAATTAATAGTCGGAAATATCTAGGACATAAGATAATAGAGGATACCGTGATAACTATCGCGGTATTTGACATTGGGGGTGCCAGCCGGCATGCTGTCATACACCTTTTTTGTTAGGTATTCCACTAGGAATCATTTCCACTCCATGCTTGGCATATGTCCTACTCCTAAACTCACAATGGAATGGTCATCACCCCTTTATTAATTATAGAGCCTAGATTGTAGGCAGAAAATTGATGGAAAAGGGGATAATAATCAAGTTCTGAATCCAGATTGATATACAGAACAGAGAAATACTGAAAATACAAAGGAAATATTGAGGGTACTTTCGTTGACACAATCGAGGGTAAATTCAGTAACCCTCAAATCCTCAAGCCCTTGAATCGAGTATTCACTAACCCATAAACCCTTGATTCGAGAATGGGATAGTTATCAAATATCGAATGTGGAAGCTCGAAAGTAGCATGTGTGTGAAAGAAATTACTTTATTTTAAGTTCTATATATTTGTACGTTCCCCAGACCATTTCCCAATTATCTATTTGTTAACTGACGTAAGTTGCTTTAATGCACATGTAAGAAATATATTCAGTAACTAAGGGGCATATTTATAAAAAAAACGTTAATACCGCAAAAAAATTACCGCCGCACACCGCGGCCGCGAAAATAGCGCTACCGCCGTATTTATAATGGCGAGCGCTATTGCCACAATATGTAACGCGGCCGCAATGTCCTGCGGTAATTTTAAGTCCCTTTGTGGCGATACTGCACTTAGCGCAATGCGCTAAGTACAATATCGCCACGAAGGGACTTAAAATCCCTCCCCGGCGCTAAGGTGGCGGGGCATATGGGTGGTCGCCGTGGGGGGTCGAGGGCGGGGTGGGCGTGCCTCCTGGGGCGGGTGCGACCACCTGCCGCGGGTTGCCTGCCCATTCCTGCCGCAGGGAGGCTAGTATCGGCTGCTTTCGCCACCTTCAAGGTGGCGAAGCAAAACAGCCGATACTAGCAGTGCGAAACAGTTACCGCCGCTTTATAAAAAGAAGCGGCGGTAACAGGTAAGTATCGGCGCGAAGGGTTAACGCCTCGTTAACTTTTCGTGGCCGTTTTCGGACATTAATAAATCGCGTTAAACGCGATTTATGCGGAAATGTCAGGGAAAACGGCCGCGAAAACTTAATGAAGCTTTATAAATATGCCCCTTAGAAGGTTTCCATGTTGTTGCCACTACAACTTACAACCCATGTAGTCTTCAAATACCCATGCCCTCTGACCCCAGTATTCACTGTATACAAAAGGGGCCTCATCACTAGAGATGGGATCCGGGTTCGAACCGACATGTAACCCTGAAAGGGGTTTTACAGCGTGATTTTAATGCCAGCTATTTGCTTTTAGCAAGACAGAGTACATGAGGTTGCAGATTCTATTTACCAAACTTTTATTTGTAAGAACTGAAGAATTGAATATGTTTGGGGGAAAAATGTAATCCCTGTTTAGTGTCAGGGAGAATTTCTGTGCTGTTATATGATTGGTGGCAAAAAATTTACTTACTGTCACTACATCCAGTCACAAAGGAAATGAAGTGTTTAAAATGAATAAGTTTAGTCTATGGTTGTCATTGCAGCCATTAGATTACAAGAAGATTAGCCTCAAAGGGCAAGTCCAGTCCTCAAATGAAAACTTACATACAGGTAAAACACTCCCCAAAACCCTAAAAGGTAATAGTTTGAAATCTGAAATATATAAGTCTAACCTGAAATCCAGCACAATGTTCTGTTTCCGTTTCTGCTTCCTGGTTCTTCCAGGTAGCAACTGTCAGTTATGGATTTGACAGTTGACATCACAGCCAATGACTGAATGTTAATCCCCTATCTGCCTCTTCTGAGCATGCCCAGGCTCAGTACAGGTTTCTAAATTGCTCAGTTTCCATGAGGCTTCCAAAAGCATAGCAGGTATACAGTAATGAATTCATAGGATAAACTATGATATATCAACATATTTTAAAGAGATCATTCTTTCTAAAAAAATGTTCTTATGAGGGTGGAGTTCTCCTTTAAATGTCAGGTAGTTTTTGCTTTAAACAAAATAAGGACCTATATCTGTGTGGGTGAGGGGCCCAATATAGGAGTCAATAAAGAACAATTTAAAATGAGTGGAATACATAATGAAATATTATTATGGCAATACAGATGTATTTCAATAGATAAAAAAACTGAGCTAATCCTAAGCTTGTAATTTTGGTGAAATAACTGTGCAGTAAACACTTTGTTTGCGGGTAAGGAGAACAGGAAAGCAGACTTTCATCAGGTAAGGAAAACAGAAAAACGGACTTTATTATAATAAGTTTTTCTTCTAATATCTTTTTTTGGGAACATTGCCAACTCTTCCTTATCATCCTTATAGCCCTGTCACTGCCCAGGAAACCCCTCTTAGATGTCAGCTATGGATGACTTATCTCCTATCAACAGTCCACCATCTGGATAGAGGAAGTACTTTAGATTCCAATTGATGTTGCCGGACTATATATCTCCGTCTTGCTTCATTTTGGTAGAATGTCCAGGGCTCAGAGTAGGGGGTGAGGTCTGCGATTCTAATATGACCCCAATCCCATGAGGCACGATAGGCACTTTTCTGCAGTTACTGCAATGAGATAACACAGTCAGGTAATGTCCTTATACAAACATCGAAAAGATTTGTGCTACAATTTAGCCTAAAGCAAACTTTAAAACGTATTGCATCAGGTGCACTGCACTGTTTCTGAAAAGTTTTTAAAATGGTGCAGCCATCACAGAAAGTACTGAAATCCATACTAACACAACATAACATGAGGTAGCAAAGTTTTTTTTGGTAATTTGTGGTAATGTTTTTCCTTCCTCGTTTTCTTTTTTATTTTACAGCAGCTGCAGATTTTTTTGACCAGTGCAGAGTCAGTAATATTTGCAATTCTATGAAGCCTGCTTAACTATTTATATAGGTGTGAGGTCCTCTGGATATTAACATTGTGTACCAGTCAACATTAATGACTTAAAGGGAAAATTCAGTGGAAAATATAATTATTTTTAAAATTCTTGTAGGGTTATTCAATAAAAGTTCTTATTGTTTAAAATGGTGCTAATTTTGCCCCAACCAATCAGATGTTAGTATTCAAATGTTAAAAAAGATTTGATTGGTTGGGGCAAAATTAGCACCATTTTAAGCAATAAGAACTTTTATTGAATCTCCTTGTTAGTTTATATTTTGCATAACTAGTTATTCTTCATATTCTTATCCATTTTGAAAAAAATCATTTGAATGAATACCCCTTACTACTCCCTACTGTTGACATTAGTGAGCTGCCATTTCATGTTGTGTAATGGTCCTTCTTCTTCCCAGAATGCTCACTACCTTGGAAAGTTCTTAATACATTTCTACTGATCGGCTGTTGTTCAATTAATTATATTAATTATTTAAACCAGCTTACAGTATGTTTGTTTGTGCACTTGAGGAAGGGGGAAACCACGAAACGTTGTGCACATATTTATGTCACACTAAAGTTTGAAGTTTAAAAGTTTATTAAGTGAGTGCGTTCCTCGCCAATCTCTACACGTTACTGAATATTGCTGTTTGTGGATTATTAGCCTGGAGGATACAGCACCACGCAAGTAGAATCTCATTCTGAATATCATATAATTGAGAATAAATTGAGCTTTTCCTTTTTACCCCAAAGACAGCAATAACAAATGAGACTTAATAAAACAGAGAAAGTCAAGGGAGGGAAAGACACATAAATAATCAGAAATAGCCAGGGGAACGAAAAGACCAAAATGTTTGTTATGCTTAATGTTAAGTTCCAAATGTTTCATAATGGTGCTGAGTGAAAACCAGGTAGCTGCCTTACAAATCTGTTCTGGAGTCACCCCTGCCTTGGTTGCCCAAGATGTTGATACTGATTTGGTGGAATGTGCTTGGATGTTGTCTGGAATGGCAATATTAGATGTTAAAGAGTCTGAAATAGCTAGTCTAAAGGTTCGTACACACGTGCGATTGCAGGTGCTGAACCGCATCACACGAAGTGTATCAACAGCCGTTATGGGTGATAATCGGCCCTTGTATGGGCACTTTATCGGCCGAAATGGCCGCTCATTCAGAGATTCGTCTAGCGGATCAGGCAACGATACATACACGGGCCGATTATTGGGCAAAACGTCCATTAGTACACATCTTGCGGTGCCACGTGTGTACGAACCTTAAGTTATCTTGCTATTGTAGCCTTACAAGACAGTTTTCCTTTCTTTTCTTCTACATATTACAAGATGAAATTAGCAAGTCTAAAGTTGTCCACCCTGGAGAGGTAGGGTAAAACACATCTCTTCACATCCACCATATCAAAGGAGTCATCTGTAGAGTCATCTGGAAGGAAAGGTAAAAAAAAATTCTTGTTCTCTATGAAAATCTAAAGATCTTTTGGGTAAAAAGTTAGGATCTAGCTTTAATCTAATTCCTTTATCATGTACTTCCATGAATGAAGCTCTGCAGGATAGAGCTTGTAATTGACAATTACATATGTTATTATAGGAACATTTATAGCATCTCCCCCTTCATTATATCCCATTCAGAAACCAAGCTGTTAATTTGAGATCTTTCAGGTTCAGGAGTAAAACCGGACCCTGAGACAGAAGGTTGTGAATCACAGGTAGAGGCCAGGGAGGACTGACTGAAAACTGCATCACATCAACATACCAGGCCCTTCAAGGCCATACTGATACTATAAGAATTATTAGATACTTGTCTGAGTGAATCTTCTTTAGGATCCTAGTTATTAAATGAAACAGAGGAAAATATAGCTCAGGCTGAATGACTGGTGAATTGAAAGGGAACACCTACACAATGCTTTTGGGTCTCTGTAGAGGTATATTGGAACTTTGAAAAACCAGACTCCAGCTCCTTTTGTCAGTTAACCCATAAGCCCCCTTGATGTATATGGCAGATAGATTTATTATGAAAATACGAGCTTGGAAAGTCTGAGAAGAGTGAAACTCTTTGTGCCTCTATGATGGTTTATATACGCTGCTGCTGTTGAATTCTCAATTTGGATTTGAACCATTCGATCTTGTAGAAGGTGTTGAAAGGTTTGAAGAGCTGATAGAAGGACTTTCAGTTCTTTGTAATTCAGGGATGACAGAATCTCTGTGTTTGTCCATTTCCCTTAGATAAACTGATTATGACAATGAGTTCCCCATCCCTACTGGCTAGCATCCGTGGTTACTATTTTAGGGACCTCTAGCGACCAGTTCTTCCCTCTTTGAAGATGATTTTTGAGCAACCACCAGTTGATGGTTAACTTTACAGATAAAGGAATGGATGTAAGCTTGTTTAAAGAGTTGAGATCTCGATTCCAAATTTTAAGAAAAAACTGTTGCAAGTCCCTCATGAAGCTAAGCAACAGAGGCCTGGAACTTCCAAGTTGCTTCTGAGAGAAATTTAAGTGCTGCTTGTTAATAGACCCCCTTAGATTTGATTTTTGTAATTCTCCCTTCCGGAAGATAAACCTTGTTTTTTCGTATAACTTTGGAAATTAACTTATTCTTTCCTTCGTGCACCTCCTATTCTGAAAGAAATCATTGTCAATACCCTCCAATCTTAGCATTCCGCCAACTACCCAACCTCAGACATAAACTGGTAAACAGAAAATTGCCTTTGGATCTTTATGGTCTCACTGTAGGGACCAAACCATGCAATAAAAGGAAATGTAAACTATGTTTCCATATAAATGAATTAACCAAAATCGCACATGATAAAGGCACCTTCACCATTAAAGGATCATACTGCTGCGCATCCAGGAATGCAGTCAGACACCATTTCACACTTCCTAATCATTCTGATACGGAGCTCACAATATTGATACTTAAAGGATATTTCAAACACACCCAGGAATGGAAAACCTTTGAACTTTGAATAATGCTTTTAGCACTAAACCAACTGGTCTAGATAAGGGCATGGGATTCCTCAGCCACTATCAGGAATGTTTAATCCAATCTCACTTCCCCCATCCCCGTCTGCTTGTACCTTGTCTGTATCTTACTAATTACTTTCACTAATTATGTCCTATTTACAGTTCCCTAATGTTTACTTTATTTTTGTTTTTAGTGCTTTACTGCTTAAAGTTCATCCTATATGCTAATCCTTGTTTTACATTCCAAACATAATAGGATTTCCAAAAAAAGGTTGCAACTCTATAAACATTAATGTTTAATTAATTAAGAGAGAAAGGTTTGAGGCTAGAGGAAGCAGTCTGAGTGGGGGGTCTGTACAGGAGCTGGTTCTGCGATGAGCAGAGGGTACTGGCAGGAACATATGGGGAGACAAGAGAGGAAATATAAGGAGGAGCAGCAGAGCGAAGGGATTTAAACGTTAGGAGAAGGATTTTGTATACAATGCACTGTTCAACGGGGAGCCAGGTTGTTGTCCAGTACAGAGGATATTTGGAATCTGGTTTATTAGAGAGCGAAACAATACATGTGGCAGAGTTAAGTATAGAAAGAAGGGGAGAGAGGTGGGAAGCAGGAAGACCAGAAAGTAGTAGGTTGCAATAGTCCAGGCACAATAGGATGAGAGCATGCATAAGCATAGTGGTGGTTGGGAGAGAAAGGAACCTGCGGGTTTTGGCTATATTGCGAAGGAAGAAGTGGCAGGTTTTCACAACATAGTTAATGTGGTTCGAAAAGGAGAGAGAGGAGTCAATAATTACCCCTAGGCAGTCTGCAGATTGGATAGGGGAAATGGAGGTATTGTCAACAGAGATGGAGAAAGATGGGACAGGACCAGGTTTAGGTGGAAAAATGATCAGTTCAGTTTTAGAAAGATTTAATTTGAGGTAGCGTTAAGAGATCCAGGAGGAGATGGCAAAGAGGCAGTCAGAGACACGTGATTGGATGTCAGGAGTTAGTGTAGGGGTGGGCAAGTAGATTTGTGTATCGTCTGCATATAAATGATATTTGAAGCCAAAAGAGGTAATAACATCTCCCAAGGAAATAATGTAGAGGACGAACAATAAGGGTCCAAGAACAGACCCCTGTGGGACCCCCACACCAAGAGGAACCGGAGAAGAGGTATTGCTAGCATAAGATACAGAGTAAATTCTGTCAGAGAGATACGATAGAAACCAGGATGTCACTTCATTCCGAATGCCCAAAGAGTGAAGTATACGCATAAGGAGGGAATGATCGACTGTGTCGAAAGCAGAGGAGAGGTCAAGGAGGATAAGAATAGAAAAGTGACCCTTGGCCTTTGCAACCTGCAGATCATACACAACCTTACACAGGGCCATCTCCGTGTAATGTGCAGTACAGAATCCAGATTGCAAAGGATCCAATAGGTAATGAACATGAAGGTAGTTAGTGATACGGGAGAAGACTAGTCGTTCTAGCAGTTTAGAGGCTATCAGTAAGAGAGAGACCTGGGCGGTAATTGGCTAAACAAGAGGGGTCCAGCAAGGGCTTTTTTACTATGGGCTTAACATGGGCATGATTAAAGACGGAAGGGAAAATTCCAGATGTAAGGGAGGCATTGAATATATGAGCGAGTATAGGGGTAAGCACATGATTACAGTGCTTCAGTAATACAGAGGGCATGGGATCAAGAGGACAGGTCGTGAGTGGACATGATAGAAGCAGGCGAGAGACTTCTGAATGGGTCACAGGAGCAAAAAATCCAAGAATAGCTGAGGGAGGAGAGGGCAACATAATCTGAGTGTCAGATGGGGAGGTAATGTTAGTAAATCGACAGGAGGAGGAGTAAAAATGCCAACACCCCTTACCACGACCGGAGGAGCGAGGGGAATGGGAAAAGCTGAGCCCACCATGAGCAAGGGAGGCCTCGATATCAGAGTCATGTTGGAAAAGCCAGGTTCAGTAAGGGCAAGAAGATGAAAATTATTAGAGCAGAAGAGATCGTGAATGACGGTAAATTTGTTAACCAGCGAGCAAACATTAAGCAGAGCACAGGAGAAAGGCAGACAAGATGGTGTAATCAGAGTAATAGATAGAAGGTTGGAGGGAATTGAACCACGACAGGGTGCAAGAGAAGGTAAGACAGGGCGTGGACGGTGACAGACAGAGATATTACACGGCCCAGGATTTGGAGACACATCCCCAGCAGACAGAAGTAAGAGGATGAACAGAGACAGTAGGTGGGAGGAGGATTTGTAAGTGTTTTTCTTTTTTGCATTTGAACAAGAAGGAAAAGCAGTGCTAGCGAGGAGCTGATATAGCGAATGGGAGCAGTAAGAGGAAGTAGAGAGAAGGGATGGAGAGATATAAACAGAGTTGGGAGATTGTGAGGAGGGGCGGAATACAAATACATATTAATAGTTGAGGTTTGTACCGTGTTAGCCATAAGTAATAGAAGTAGAGTCCAAAGCCCCCTTCATCAGGCTGGATATTACAAAAGAAACTGAGAAATCACAAACTTATATACACATGGAGACAGTAAACATCAAACAAACTGAACAGATGACCAGGTACAGATACAGATGGGGGGGGGGATGTGGGAAAAACAGTAGAGGAGGTGTGAAATGGACACAAGTAGATAACTAATAACGTGAGAACAGTGTCCTTTGAAATGGAAAGTGTCTTTTGAAATGTATCAAACAGTACAAGACCGTGTCGTGGTGAGTGGATTTAGTCTTGGTGGGGATGTGGAATAAGTTTATATTTGGCTATAAAACTTATGTCTCTATTTAGTCCATCATTCAGGGAATTAAATTTCTGAATGAATTTGTATTCCCATTCCTTACGCTGTTTTTGATTGTGAAACTTGCCCATAAGAATGGTGGTCTTGAGGTCTTTCATACTGTGGCCTCTTTTACAAAAGTGCTCATCCACAGGGGCATCCGTTAATCCGTGCAGGATGTTGAATCTATGAGAGTTCATCCGTTTGCGCAGTGTTTGTCCTGTTTCTCCCACATAGAAACCCGTAGTAGGGCACTTCATGCACATTATTAGATGTACCACATTGGCGGAACCACAGGAGAATGATCCTTTAATTTGATGAATTTGGTTACAATGTGGTATATATATTTGGTCAGTTGTGTGGATGTGTGGGCAGGTTTTGAAAAGCCTACTGGTACACCGCTCCCTGGGCAAAACAACAATCAATGGCACTTCCCCCTGCCAACAACCTAGATGTGAAACCTGCGCATATAAGTTTGTAATATCCAGCCTGATGAAGGGGGCTTAGGACTCCCAAACGCTTGCTTAATTTTTTAATTTAGTTTAGCCAATAAAAGGTGTCACAGCTCTACTTCTCTTCAAATACAAATTAGGGAACATGGTGCAGAAAACATTCAGACCCAGCCACAGTATATACATAATGATTCAATCAGATTAGGCAGATACTAAGGCTTTGTTGAAATTGGATCCTCAGCTTCTTCAGTAATTCTGTGTTCTTGATCTCCTTGTTGAACTCCCTTGTTAAACTCCAATATACTTAGGACATCTAGACTTGGGATGATCTAGACTTGGGATGATTCTGACCAGCACAGCTCTAATCCCAGCACAGCTCTAATCCCAGCACAGCTCTTTTGCACAGCACCACACTTTAACAGGAGTCTCCTGGAGCCAGGAACGCCTTTTCATGCAATAAGCAGGCAAAAAACGCTTAGCCGCCCTATTTTCAAGCCGAAACCCGGAAGTCGCAACGGCCGTGATGACGTCACGCGCTCTCGCGAGATTTCCGGCGGGAGGTGCGGCCGCACTGTACCCTTACGCAAGCGTGAGGTGCAGCTTGGAGTAGGAGAGAGCTTAACCCTTTAGTGGAGGGAGAGAGAGCAGCTGGCCTGACCGAGGACAGGAGGAAAAAAGACAATGGTAAGAGGGCTGGGGAGCAATTTATCAGCTTGGGGAGTGGCCTGTCAGATGACGTCGCAAGGGGAATTAACCCATTGTTTCATACTGCCGTGCAGGACCAGGGAAATTGGAGTTTAACAAGGGAGTTCAACAAGGAGATCAAGAACACAGAATTACTGAAGAAGCTGAGGATCCAATTTCAACAAAGCCTTAGTATCTGCCTAATCTGATTGAATCATTATGTATATACTGTGGCTGGGTCTGAATGTTTTCTGCACCATGTTCCCTAATTTGTATTTGAAGAGAAGTAGAGCTGTGACACCTTTTATTGGCTAAACTAAATTAAAAAATTAAGCAAGCGTTTGGGAGTCCTAAGCCCCCTTCATCAGGCTGGATATTACAAACTTATATGCGCAGGTTTCACATCTAGGTTGTTGGCAGGGGGAAGTGCCATTGATTGTTGTTTTGCCCACCCAGCACAGCTCTAATCCCAGCACAGCTCTAATCCCAGCACAGCTCGCCCTTAAGATTGTCTGAATTTATAGGGAGAAAGCCAGGCACAGGGCAAGGTAATTAACTAATTAGTAGAGTTCAATTTGGACAACAAAATGATCTCCAGCTGTGCTACAAGGGCTGAAAGAGGGAAGATACCATCTCAAGAGTCGGGGCAATGGGATGGACTAATGCGGCTACCGAGTAATCACTAGAACAATGGTATCATGTCTGCAGCCTGTATATTTCCCCATTATTTTACAGATTGTTAGCATTGACATGGTTAAATATCCCAGAAAAAAAAACTTACTTTCATCCCATGTATTTTAGAGAGGAGAATGAAATGCAATCTGCAATGCTCCAGGCAGGTGTAAATGTTCATATTATCCTGTATTAGTAACATATCACTGTTTATCTAGGAGCTGTACAATGAAGTAAACAAGCCTATATATACTAGTATCAAAGGGAGAAAAAACCCGACACTATTAAAGATTGGTTTAGAAGTTTAGGGCAATATCTATAAACCTGCGGTATTGGTTTTTAGTTAGTTAATGTTAGTTAATGTACGACCGTGGTCATAAATGTACAATCACGATCGTACACTTACGACCGAACATTCGGTCATAGAATACCCGCAATGGTATTCTATAGGGATCGCTAAAAAGCGATACCGCGGGTTTATAGATATGGCCTTTAAGGGCATATTTATTAAGCTATGTTTTTTTCTGTGAATAAATCAGCTTGCTCCATTGTGGCATTATTTAGCACAGGCAATTGTAACTCATGTCTGGATATGAACCAATAAATCCATCTAAAAAAAAAATTTGAATTGAGTTGAATTAGAGTAAAGTGTGAGCCCCCAGCATATTTGCTTTATTTGGTCTCTTCAACTTCAGACTTTCAGTGATTCCATCATGCAGGTTTCCAAGGAAACTGAGGGGCATATTTATAAAAGAGCGAAAAGTAGCGAAATGTTTTCGCATTCGCTTTTCGCATGGGTTTTCGCCAAAAAGACAGTTAACGCTATTTATAAAGGTAGCGTTAACGAATGGCGAAACCGTTTCCGTGAGCTATCGCTAAACCCTTTTCGCCTTACTTCGCAATGGTAATTTTAGCGAAAAGGGAGCGAAAAGGCATAACGCGATTTATAAAAGAGCGAAAGGTGGTTTTTGCGTTAAAAAGAGCGAAAGATTAGCGCGACCCTGAAGGTGGTGAAAAGTCATTGTTTGAGCGAAAAGGCATTCTAATGGGTAATATGCCTTGAAAAAGCGAACGCGCATTAGAAGGGCGATCGCGCATTAGAATGTAATATGCCTTGGAAAAGCGACATTAGAAAGGTGAACGCACATTATAATGGAATATGCCTTGGAAAAGCAAACGCGCATTAGAAAGGTGAATGTGCAGTGCAAAAGAAAATTGTATTCCAATTGAGAAATTCTAAGAAGATTGACTAAATAAGACATGGCTGACTTCTTGGTAAATGTGAGGTGGCCATTTTGAACTTGACATCATTTTCTAGTGGGCTTTTCTGGTTTCGAATGGTTTTCGCAATGCAGTCTTCTTAGATGCGTTAAGTTTTCGCTGCAATACTTTTCGCTCTTTATCGCGCCTGTTCGCCTTTTTCAGCCGCGAAGTGTGTTTTTTTCACTTTTTTATAAATCAGGCGAAACAAAGCCCCAAATGGCGCTATTTTCGCTGCGATGTGCTGCGCTAATTATTTGGCGAAAAAGACAATCCTTTATAAATATGCCCCTAAAATAAAAATGGAACCGCTCTTGGTGCTTGGTTAATCAAAGAGCTGTAGCTCCATTAGTGCTGTAAAATATAGTTACATGAGTTACTGGAACTAATGCTGTGTACTTAATTTATTTGGAGTAACAATTCGGTTCATAATTGAATATTTTGGTCTGATTTTAACATTTAAAATTAATCACATGCATTTCTAGATAATTACAAAATAAACATCTGTGTAACATAATCTTCACTTTCTCACAACCCAGTTCCTCTCTACCAATGGGATAGGCAGAGTGTGACTCTCAGTACATCCATGCAGTCTACTATCAAGGACAGGGGTTATTGGGGAGGTATAATTCCCTTTTAAAATCCCATATGATGAGAACATGCCTCAAACCTGCATTTTTGCCATCTACACATGGAGCTAAATCTTTATCAACCTTAAATTGGATACTTCTATATTTTGTATAGAGTGTCCGTGGACAGATCATAAACATCCTATTCCATTGCATCTAAAACAGATAGAAGACTTCAAGTACATTGTGTGTACTATGGTGTAAAATTCTGATACTGTGCACAATTGCAAGCACCAATTGTCTTCTGAGGTCTGTATGCATGAATATCTACCGATACTGTTTGACATGTCAGGTTCATAAATATGTCCCATAATGTTTACCTTGTTTCTTTTTACACATACCTTCACGAAAATACATTTCTGACTTGTTCAATGTTGGATTAATACTTCAACAACATATAAATAGCTGTGAAGGTAAAGTAGAAAATTCAACTTGTTCATTTTACTGATAAACCCAATAACAGCAGCTGTCCAGGAACCCTTTTCCCTACCAAAAAATGTATGTCTTATTTTCTTACCTCAAAGCATGGTTTTGGCTCTGCTGGAAAGATCTATGTAAAGTACCTGGAGAGCTGGTTGTAAGGGCCAATTGGATATATTAGTACATGATAGTATAAATATCCTGCACTAGCCATGCCGGACTTGTGATCAGGTTTTTGTTTCAGGCAAAAAAATCTGCTGTTTGTTAACGACTACTAGTTGAGAAAGCTCCATATACGCTATTGGAGCAAAACGCGTCCTACTCTACTACCTCTGCCTGCCTCCTGATCCATGTGTCCTAACCCTGTGAGATTTTGCAATTCTTTATGTAGGTTAAGGTTCCACTCATTTTATAAAAATCATTTATCTGTTTAACTGAAGAACGGGAGCCAATCGCTCCACTGGTTCACTGACAGGTCCCGACTTGATCCACTCTCCTTTGCACTGTGTGGGCATGCGCACACAATGCAAAGGAAAATGCATGCATCCAAAACTGTCAGCGCTGGAGCGATCGACAGTAAAATCTCTCCTGTCTCCTGCAAATTTTACTTTACTTTTTACTGGAGCGATCGACAGTAAAATCTCTCCTGTCTCCTGCAAGTTTTACTTTATTAGTAAGACATTTACCTCCCATTCTTCAGTTAAACAGAAAAAACTATTGTTAAAAATGAATGGACATGCCCATCCTATTTTTCCTTATACTTTTCCAAAGATGCTTCTAAAGAGACACCTATCCATTGCCGCGGCTGCTCCTCTCCTCTGCAGCTACCAGCTAATAGCCGTCAATGAAAGTCATGATGCTGTAAGTAACTTAAGTATAATATACCATAAAGGTGCATGCGCTCAGCTGTTTAAAACTACTGCAAGTCCAGCACCTTTACTTATGTACGTGCAATCAGCTGTTCAAAAACTGTTTATCACGGAGATTGGTGTGAAGATGGGGGGGCAGGGGGCAGGCTCCTGCAGTTTAGCCCCTCATACAACACTCTTGAGACAGCTAACAATCATTTATTGTGCTGGTGCTCAGAAAGGTAGTATAAAACTTAAGATTTTAAGAATAGATTACAAAAGCCCAAAGATGGCTGGAATCCTGGCTTGATATAGGAATTGACACCCAATCCCTAGCACTGTGGACTTATAATTGGTTTGTAAAATCACATTTGTCCACCTTGCAGGAGTTGGTTGGTCAGTTCAAACATCTCTTTGTTTTCACAGAAAATCTGGATTTCCTCTAGAATTAACTGACCATAATTTACATTTTAGGAGTAGTAGGACCAAGTTTTTACCGACGCCATCATTTAAATACAGGTTCAATGTGATGAGCCAACACCATATCCATAGAGAAGGGGGTCCTAATAACAAAAGGATGCATCTCTAAAAGCATGGCGTTGTCTTAGAGGTTGGAAAAACACAAAGGATCTTTAAAAGATGACAGACAGAATCTTTAAGATTCCGTCTGTCATTTTTTGAAGATCACCCTAAACACAGTCCCGAACGTTCCCACTACTATTATTTCTATAATAAGCCAAGGATTATTAGATATTACCATATCCAGCAAAGTATCCTTTCTAGTAGGAACTTCTACTGTTACTGAAAATGCTCATGTATGCTCAAATTTTGTATCTTGATACCTTTTAAGGTGTTGGCAGTTGCCCTTTCAATATTACAATTATGTAACTACAATTATGCTCTTTGCTATCTGAAAATAGTGGTGCATTTATTCTTCTTCACTAGCATTTGGTAGCTTGTAACTTACCCCTACAGTTAGTTATTCCCAGGGAAATATAATATTCAGCACAAAGTGTTTTGCATTGCGAGACCAGCACAGTTTCCAAAAACTACCAGAAACTGTGCAGGCCCCCAGTAGAGTGAGTTTTCCATGGATTTAGGTCATAGTCAAGTGAATCATTTAGCCATGTTTCTGCACTATACCAATGACATCATACTATTAAGTTAAGATTATTTTTTTAAGAAACATGTTGGGATAAAAAAAAGTGAAAATAACACTTATGTTTAGTTCTTTGGGATTCAGAACTATTGTTATACCACTGGGCATGGGTGTAACCAGTTACCCACACTCAATCATAGAAAGGTGTGGGCTTTATTATTTTATTTGGCCCTTCTTTGAACTGCTTCCATTTCCAAGATGTCCCTTTTGTATATGGCATTCCAAAATGGCACCGCATATTCTAAATGAGGCCTTACCAGTGCCTTTTAAAGATAGAGAATACTATTTTTTTCTTTTGAATCCATTCCCCTTGCTAGCTCTAGCCATTGCTGTCTAGCATTGTTTGCTACAGCTAAGTCTGTTATCTACCAGAACAACCAAATATTTTTCCAGTCGAGAGTCACTTACATAGTAACATATAGTAACATAGTAACATAGTAACATAGTAATTAAGGTTGAATAAAGACATTCGTCCATCAAGTCCAACCTATTCACCTTTTTTTTTTTTTTTTTTTAAACCCTACCTAACAGTTGATCCAGAGGAAGGCAAAAAACCCCAGCTAAAAAAGGGGGGAAAAAATTCCTTCCTGACTCCAAACGGCAATCGGAAAGTATACTTAACACAGAGTTAAGCTGGGTACACACAGTAACGATAAAGCCCTGATACCGTTGGATACGAGGGTATCGGGGCTTTATCGTTATGTGTGTACCTTCGTTTCGCGAGCGAGCATGCAGCCGCCGAACGATCGGGTCGGCCGAACGCTCGCTACACTTACTATAGAGGAGTTTAGCGTGGCCGATGGAAACACACAGTCCGGATAAGCCTGAAGGTCCTAAAAAGGACCCAGGCAATCCCGACACAATACGTGAACAAACCAAACAAAAAACACAAAACAAGTGATATTAAGTGCTATGTGTCAATAAATAAGGAGGGGTGAATTTAATAAAGTGAGCCAAATAATAGGCCCCAGCCTTTTACTACACTTGACCTTAGCCAAAAAGGCAGAGATTACTGAGCTTGTATAAATGCAACTTACAATGCACCTTATAATTAGAATGCACATTTTCTAAAATATATTTTACATTACTGTTGGTGGTTAAGCCTATATGCAATTCATGATCTTTAACAAGCAAATCATTTTTAACACTTCAGTCCTGATATCCTAAGAAATTAAATAAGATAGGGAGGAGTATAAGGCAATAGAGCTCCCCTTACTTATATCCAAATAAGCAATGGAGACTTCTGGGTAATAAACATATCCTATTATCCTGTAACAGCCATTATTGATGGGTTAACATGTGGAGTCACTAACCTTTGTGGACTTTTTGCTGAAGTGGTGCAGGCTACAGATATTGTTTTGGAAAGCAAATGGGGAGCAGTAGGGGTTGCTGTAAGGAGCAGAACATGTGAAGAGCTTTTTGAAGATCGGAAGTACACAATCCGATGATTGTACAATATCATAAGATCGGATTGGCGCATGTATGGCCCCCTTTAGGTACATACACACAGTACCTGTACACACATACATAATCTAAAGCATTAAACACCCCCTTTCCTGCAATAAATGTATCCACACATAGCCAAACAAACACACTACAGCCTGTAGACACCAACATCCTGTCTACCACTCCGCTATCCACTTACATAAGTCACAAACCAAACCATATCCATTTTACCTATATTAATGTTACAGCAAAATAAGACTATGGAAAAGCAATATAATGAAAGAAAAGAACACCTTTGTTGCGCATACAATATACTTGCAAGCAGCTTTCTCTGCCCAACAGTTACCATTGTCACTATTGGGAGGAAAGAGACTAAACAATAATTCCCTTGGCCTTTTATAGGGCTTAAGTGTTAAAATAACACATCATAAATAGATGCGGTAATGCATTACTTTACCATAGTACACATGGTACAAGACAATATCCAGATACAATATAAGAATCTATAGGGATAATTAGATTATAAGCACGGTTAAATGGACTTTAACAATCCCACGCATACAATAACTCAACAGTTGTCAAGTTAGAACTGTTAGAACAGTGTCATCCGGATACATTAATGAATGGTGAATAATGGTCCTTTCATATTTCTATAGTCAGAACCTCTAACACTCCGGTCATAACTTTCAATTATTATTATTATTGATTTATATAGCGCCAACATCTTCCGTGGCGCTTTACAATTACATAGTCATACATTACATACAGGGTAATACATGTTATACAATGTATTACCCTGTATGTAATGTATGGTAATACATGTTATACAATGTCATACTTATTACATACACAGGTAATACATAATATAAGTTAAGAGAGTATGGAGTTTCTTACAGCAGTACCGTGATAAAATAGGAAATCAGTCCTACAGCACCTGCCTTGTTACAATATGGTTTTTCATGATTTCACATAGCTTTTGTTACTAAAATTTCTTGTAACCCTTTCCTTCCTAAAGGAACTGGAAAGAAACCTTTGTTATACACTTTATGATACATTTCCCATGCAATTACAATATACTAAAATTTGTGGACTTAAACGCTTACCTGATATAAAATATATATTAAATGTACAGTGCTCTAACCCCAAAACTCCATTCTATCGCAATAAAAAAATATGTAAATGGCCTTAATGCCAGCTCTCACCATGAAAGTGGTAAAGTGGTCCGGGTGCAACACTGCTCCGGACCCCTTGCGGTTCAGAATATCCTGTATGGCTGTGCCTCAGTGCTATAGAAGGTATATTTGCTCATCGTATAAATCCTGTGGTCCGGGTGCTGCTTGCCTCAGACCTGTCGCTTACCATTCGTGCTCCACGCTGTCCACTATCTACAGCACAGCGCATTGGCCTATGACTAAGAGCGCTGTGACGCTCGAAACGCGTAAGGAGGAGATGTTTGTTTGTGGTGTAAATATGTTTGAATAAAGTTTTTCACTGAGACGTTGCGTAAGTTTCATGCTGGTGTGCGTACTTACCCATTTTGGTTAGTGGACAGCGTTAAATGCTTACCTACCTTGCGCTCCCGCGTCGGTTCCGACGGCCAATCTTCGGTCAACTCCATTACGGCTGACGTCATCACACTGCGTCTTTGGCCCTGTAGATCTCTGATTGGACGGAGGATGGCCCCAATTTAATGGGGCCATACACATGCAATTTCCATCGCAATGTGCCGACAGATCACATTGGTATCTGTCGGCACATTGCATCAGGAACCGTCACACATGTAAACGGTCGGCTGTATGGCCATACACGTAAACTATCATATCGGCTCCCTTTGCTAAAGTAAATGTAGCTGATAACAGAAATTTTTCGTCTTTCCCGACCGACCGTCGGTCGTTCGTCAGCATTACGGTCGGTTGGGAAAAGCTCATACACTTGAACGATAATGGGTAAATCCTGTCGTTCCACGACAGGATTTAGCCATTATCGTTCATATGTATAGCCACCTTTAGTTTAAACTGGCTAATCATCATCATGGCTAATGCATCTGACTCTTGTCCTCAATTCCCCATTGGTTCCTCTGCTCTACTTAAGCCTGTTTCAGCCATTGTTCCGTTGCCTGTTATAGCTTTGGTTTGCCTAGCTGGAGGTTCACTCTTTTTTCTTATGCTTCTAGTTTAGTAGCCATTCTCTGTCATTTTATTATTGTGCTCTTGTTATTTGTCATTTGTTTTCCAGCTCCTGTGAAGTCCTTTTGGTGTTCCGGTTTTCCAGAGTATACCTGGCCTTAGCATCTATACCGTGCGCTCTAAGACCTGGGGAATAACCGTGTACAGCGAGGTGCGACAAGTCTCCTGACGATCGGGGGCTTGTCTATAGGTGAAGACCGTGGCTGTAGATTGAGGTATAGGTGCTGAAGGTATACTTGTGGACTCCGGACATCACATCATATTAGAATATATCAACAACATTCTTTCTTAAAGATGTCATTATGAGGGTGGAGTTGTCCTTTAACTATAATAACAACTGGACATTTCAGTAAATAACCACTGCCCAACTGACAGATTACCAATTGGTATATTGATCGATCTGTAGGTGGAAGGCAGAAAGTTATCTATTGGCGCTATGCAATTCCAACTATACATTGATTGCCACACTTTTCTTTGCTAAAAAAAAAGTATTCTACATAATAGTTAGAAGGCCATGTTATATACTTGGTTGCTAACAGAGGCTCACACAACTATTTTTCTCAGCACACATGGCTCCCAAATTTGTCAAAGTTGCTAGTCTATGCTCAGGAAGTGTGAAAGATGAACTGTTAGATATATATAGTAGCTAAGACTTGCAGCATGCATGGGTGGTGGATGTGAGTTAAATGAGGAAAAGAAGTTGTAAATATAGCCGACAGCTGGGGATGGTGGGAGGTAACATTTGACCAGTAAGTTGATCAGAAATGTAATTTGCGTAATATTTTATTAGTTTTGCATGAATTATGACTAGAAGTAAACTGTTATTTCATTGCAAAACTAATTTTGCAACAAGCTTACTAGTTTCAGGGATGAAACTGCACCACAAAACTGAAATTCTAACACAATCATTTACTTTAAATTTTATTCAGCTTCTTATCATACTCTTGAAGTATCTTGGTCGTTGGTACAGCCCTGTTGTGGGTGGCTTCTCCCGCAGTTCTGGACTGCTAAGCCTTGTCCCAGGATAGGAGGGGATTGAGCAGTCTGGGGCTAGGGTATACAGTAGCGGGGCAGTACAAAGGAAGTGTGTTGACAGGCCCCACCCACATTATTATTGTGGATTTATATAGCGTCAACATCTTCCGTAGCGCTTTATATAGATGCAGTAATTCCCACAGACCGAACTAATGGTGTCTTGTATTTGTTTGTTTTGATACCTTACAGTCTTAGAATTTCTCAATAAAAATTCCATAAATTCACCAGGAAATAGTTCATTTGAGGGAGATAACCCATAACTATCAAAAAAAATAGATACATCACGCGTACATAATATAATTAAAATCCAGTGCTGTCCCAGTTGATGGAATCATCTATTTATAATATAGGCAGCCGGTCTATCAATTGAATTTGTATTTTGCCAGTAATACATGAAATACGCACAGAAACCTTTAAATTATCCGTCGGGCATGAAAAGTCTTGCTTGAAACGGACGGTAATTTCATTAGTATCATTAATTGGAAATCGAATAAAACCCCCCCGTCTATTATTCATTTCAATATATTTTCATGACCGGAATACACAATCATGTTAATAGTGTTATTACAGGATCCGCAAATCTAATTTCGGCTCTGCGTTTCCAGTTTTGAATAGAGAGAAAGTCCGCCAGGTTCTTGATCCTGGTGACAAATCAAACAGCGAACAAAGTATACACGTTCAAAAATTCTGACCCGAACATCCACGGATTAAAGCGGGTTGTCCTTGCCTAAATATGTACAAGCGACATATATTCGCCGAACCATGGCCATCTTAAAATTAGTTGTGAAACGTTTTTGAGGGTTCTGCTTGCCCCGTCCAATATAAAAAACATTAATTCACATTTATAGTGATTGAAGCACAAAGGATTTCTTGTAAGTTACCTAGGAAAATGAATCGTGGTCTAGAAACGCTAGTATTCTGTTTTTAGAATGTTTCCGAAAAGCAGGTTTTCATGGTTAGATATACAGTGACCTGCCGCTATACTAAATACACTTAAAGCGACGCCGAAATCGACCGGTTCCTTGGGCGAATTGCAGTAACAGTAGCGCAACTGTTGTCGGATTCTCTCCAGATGCTGTGATTCTTGGAAATCTCTTTGACAAACAGCGAAGGCGTTGTTGTAATTTGTTCTTTAAAATGGGCCACCTCAGCAGACATAAGACAGAAGGAGTCTTTGTTTTGGGTCAACTTTATCTTTTGATCTAAGCAGTTCAGTATTAGCTTCGGTTGGTTAAATATATCAGCCATAAATGGGTCCCATTAATTCCACACTTCTAGATATACCAATTATATCCAATTGATTAAAAAGACTGGCAATAGGATAGTTAATAAGGGTGATGCGGGACTCATCAGGTATAGGTGTGTTATCTGGGGCAACGATCCGGCAGACGGCGTTATTTAGGTCATAATAATATTCTCCGCTGCCCGAGATGAAGAACTCCAAAGAAGCGTTGTCAGCTATGGTGCTGATTAATTGTACCTCAACATAAAACGATTTTTAAATACTTGTCTGCGTGGGTGGTATTTGAAAGATATCTAATCGCTGATTTGGCGTACTAGGCGGATGTGTCATGTACAAAAGCCATAGCGGTTGATTAGAAGATATCGCCCGGTAAATGACCGGGCGAATCTGGAGGCGAAAGTTGTATACCTAAATTACCTTGTCCCTTTTTTTTTTTTTCCTTGGTGCCTTCAGAGCCTTACAATGCCTCTAAATGTGCGCCCATTTTTGTGTTAATGTCTGCAGGTTAGGTAAGCTTCTCCCATCGGATTGGTGAGCCTCGTTCCAGGCTTGGGTCATCAAGCATGTAGCAGTTACCTCCATGCTCGCGCGTGCGACGTGATGTCTGTGCGTGTATGGAGGTGTGTGCGCGTGACGTTGCCGTGCGTGTGGCGTGATGATGTCACGCATGCACGCCTCTCATGACGTCACTCGCTTGCACGGTGGGTGGCGCGAGTATGGAGGTAACTTCAACATCTTTATGACCCAGCCTGGAACGGGTCCCACCAATTCACGAGGGGAGGAGCTTACCTAACTGCACATAACACAAGATGGCCAGGACTTTCCTGAGGCATAATAAGGCTCTGAGGCCTCTAGAAAAAAAAAAAGGGGGGGGGGACAAGGTAAGTTAGGCATACAGCTTCCATTTAAACTTCATTTTTTTTTGGGTGAACGAACTTATCCTTTAAAAGCTGAATGTAACTATTGCCAACAAGTTGTTGTTGAATTATATAGCAATATTGCTAAAAGACACCAAATACCCTTCAGGTATTCTTAAATTTCGATGCAGTTGTCGCGCTCTCTAACAGCACGGCATCGCTTACATCTACAGAATCCAAAAAAGTGTACACACTAGCGGCCAGGCAAACATTATTATCGCTATTATTAAAGTCATACAAATGTTTTTTACGGTCAATAATCTGACTATACGTGATGGCACCCAAACGCCTTCGGGAGCCACCACGACGGTTTCTGACAATAATAACAACTAGTTTGAGGGAATTACCAGCTATACACTCAGCGTTGCTTTTCCCCTCTAGAAAAACCTCATTGAAAAAACTGAGTCAAACGTCTCACCACCGTCTAAGCGCAACTGAATAAAATTCCCCCGGCTTGGCATCCCGTAAAATCCTATCTAACAAAGATTGCACAGAAGCATGTATTGCATCAACAGCGGCAACAAATGAAGGAACGGCGCCCAGATTAACAAATGTCGCACAAACCCAAAACATCATTTAGCATGCTTGTTGACTCACCAGCCTGTGTAGGAATTGTGCAAATTTCAGAAATCGCTGGTAACGGTGCTGCTCGTTGTATGTTTGTTCTTTGTTTATCTTTACAACGCATATTTTTGGAACTTTCTTTTCAGTAGTGTAGCACCTATACTTCTCCTCAAACTCAAAGTGACAGGTGCCCCGCTCACTCTCATCCCATTCTCCACCCCTTCCCCGCCCCTCTTCCTGTCCCTTCTGAGGCCAAAACACGTCCCTCACTATGACAACATCCTGTTTTCTTGCCCACAGTATGACAACATCCTTTTCTTGCCCATAGTATGACAACATCCTGTTTCCCCTTGCCATTCTGAAGCCAAAACACACCCACTTTTCTCACCCCAGACATTTTTTTCTACTCAAGTTATAACATTAAGCAAACACAAACAGGAAAAATATGGAATTTTTTGCCGTTAATATAATACGTTATGGTACATTTTTATTATTACGACAAAGGGCACGCATCTTTGCTTGTAATGAGAACAACGCAGGCATAAATGTTTTTACGTGTTGTTTGTACAAATTCACTTACAATACTGTCATTTTTCATTTGTGAATATTGTTAATACATTTTGAAACAACATTCCTTTAGCTATATAATGTAACATATAGATACAGTAATGCCCGCACACAGAACTCGCAGCGTCTTGTATTTGTCTATTTTGGTATTGTATCACTGTAGATTTTCTCGTTAAAAATCTCATGAAGTTACGAGGAAAGATTTCGTTTTCTGGGAAAACCCCGTAAGACCTGAGCCGTGAATAAATTCAGAGTCGTGGAAACCCTCCAAGCCATGCCCTGCTCGGTTGATATAATAATGTGAATACATTATGGGGTCCTCGTACACTCTCTGGGACATCATTTTAATACGTCTCCTTGCGAGGTCTAAAGTGTAATCGCGCAATAGTTTTACCGTATTTGAATTTAACAGGTTTAGCTTGGTCCGTGAGTATCGATATTGTAATGGTGTCAAAGTGCTGTTTACAGAGCGGTATATAGTCAGGCCTGCTATACTTCTGCGTGGATATTTCACCATTTTTACCATTTAGCTCCACATTTCTTAAAAGCTGAACGTAACTATCGCCAACAAGTTGGTGTTGAATTATATCGGAATAAACAAACATGGTATAAATTCCGGCTTTAATATCGGGGTAAATTTTGTTCTTTTTAGGTAAAACACCGTTGAACAAATGTTCTCTGATCGGCTCGCCGCTTTTAGCGATGTAAAAAACACCATCTCCGGCCTCAAAAGTATTCCATGTATGAGGGTATTGAATCTCTACTAAAGCCACTTTGTAAGGTCCACGAAGATGAACAGCTTTTGCTAATTTAGTGGTATAATCAGCGATGGTGTTTTCGGGGTAAAGTTTGGCAGAAGCATTGCAGGGCAGTGTTATATACAACGATCCACCTTCCATAATCTAAAAGTCAACAATTTGTTTTTCTTTGACCCAAGAATTAAACTTTTCAGGATATCCCGTCCACTTTACAAAATTTAAATTTTCTCCCCGAAACTTTTTCTTTTTAATAATTTTTTTCATTACAATAAATGCAGTTTTCGTCAAGATCAACTTTTTATTTTCTTGCGGGTCGTGCCTATAGTGAATTTTAGTGCATTTTAGTGTTTTAAAGTTGTTGCTTTATTGCTAACCCTTTGTAATATAGACTGCTATGAAATAAAATAAATAATGTCTTGTTATTAAGTTTATATAGATATTTTATTGAAAAGATCCATGCAAACAAAAATATAATCACACCTACAGCATACCAAATAACAAAGCAAGTAACAGGGATACAGATTAACGTAAAACTATATATAATTAACACATAAAAATTACAGAAATTGTAATAGTTAAAATAATTATAAGGCGAGCCAGTTTGTCTGCAACAAAGGAAGCATTCTTTTCTTAGGAAGTAAAGAACCTTGAGTTAGTCCTGGGGATGAATCTGTGATCCTGTCTTATAAAAGATTCACGAGATATCTCATCAGCCGATCTATGGGTTTGCTTTTTAAGATTCTCAAGACGTTCTCCCATTTTTTTTATTTCCAATAGCCGAAGAAGGCACATTTAAAGATGCCATTGCGTCCATGAATAGGTTCCAACCGTGAGGCGCTTTACCTTTGAGCGGGCCGTGGCTTTGCGTGGCGCTGCGTACCAAGTCTACCATGTTGGACCCAGGAATGTTTTGACCATTGTAAATGAATTCACCCCTTTTATTCCAGGTTGCGGCATCACCAGACTGGTGAAGTTTATTCAACAGCATTTCAGCATTTTTTTTAAAAGCGTACATTAACGTTATTAAGTATTTCTTCATGAACTGTATCTTTATCACCCGTTACATTTATTGTGCTGATGTGGGCTGTGTGATTAAAGTTAGAGTGTTTGTTTCTTTATCAATCTATCGGGCAAATACCAAGTATCTGTGTAGCACATTTGTGTATCTCTTAATTTTTTCATCATCTGACAGGTCTTTCCTATGTAATATTTCACTAATTTCACCATCTAAACGATGTGTAACCGCCTGCCGTATATCGGGGACACTTGGAACTGCATTCTTCACTTTGTCAAGCTGATGTTTGGAAACCAATAACATTTTTTCTACTTGCTCCATTATGAACCACCCACTTTACTAGCGATCAAACTTGTTATTAAAGGGAGTGGAATCCCGAGGATTGTTCCTATAAAGCCGCCAGACTGGTTCACAATGCAGCACAAGGTCTTTTAAACTGTCAAAATTAATAAGTTGGGTGTTAGCCGCATTAAGTGTTATACCCTTTACCTTCAGTACGGTTTTCTCATTGTTGAGTTTGTAGCCGTTTGTCTTTGGGCCCGCGGATACAAACTCTGTAATGTAGGAACCATCGAGTATTTCACTAGTTAGCTCACCAAGAAAATCACCCAAATCTGGATTCCAATCACCATCTTATAAATATGACCGAATCTGTGTCATGGTAGAGACATCGTTCATGCAGTCTGTCTAGAAGCATGTACAGCTCGAGTCTGGCGTAAGCGGTGGTGAAACACGCTATAAAGATATTTGTGTTGTTGAATGTATAACGCTCTTTTGCATATTTCCAATTGACCACGGCTGTTTACTCGCTAATAAAATGAACCCCAGAGACTTCATAGTAGGGTACAAATGCTAGTTTAAAAAGTTAATCTGGGTCGGTGACTATACTAGTTCGCGGTAGATTACTCCGTTGACCGAACTTCACAGCTATTTTATCAGCACGCAGATGAACACCCTCTTTTTCAAGAAAAGACTATGTATGCCTTTTTCTGAGCATTATTTGTACACCAGCTGGGGTAACCGGAGGCCTCCTGTTTATCCCTGAGGTGTAATTTAATGTAAGGTACAAAGAGCTCATCTGTGGTATTTGGAAAATGCCAGACCTCGTAGACAACCCCAAGCCTGTAGCCCTTTTCTACCGCTAATATAAGCTCTATCGTACACCATGTACCTGTCAAGGAGCGTTCTTCGTCGCTGTGGTTGCAGATGTCTTTCTGCGAATTCAAGGCGCATGTGTAACAAAGCGGGAACATTCGTTTTTTTATTAAGTTTTACAGGTAGGACCGGAAAAAATAAATTTCTGGGTGGATAAACTTTCAAACCAACTGAACTTTAGGAGGCTTGGCCATCTCTGGTGTTTTCATTTTGAAGGAAAGACTGCAGGCTTTTATTTTACCTTAACTGGTTTGGAGGCCACATTTGCCCTTTTAGATAGCAATATGACCTTATACTTCTTGTAGTTTGTACATACTGTATGTAGAATAAAATAAGATTTTTGTTGAAAGGGGAACTATACTCCCATTATAACCCACCCCCCACACCATACAGGAATAGTAACCAGGTGGTAATTATAATTCTTCTTGAAATTGCATTTTCATTTCTGCTTCACGTTTCCACATTATTTTTGTATATTTTTCTTTTCGTTCTCTATTTGTAAATCTCCATCGCTAATACTCATTTTCTGACGCCGGGTCCATTTTGGCTTCCTGCTTTATTCTATATAGAGGGCTAAGTGTCTTTCATTTCCAACTCATATTGATTTTTCATGTTTGGAGTTGCATGACGTTCCACCTACTGTCCCGTTACTATATTTTGGCACAAGTAGTGTGAATTCTGAACATTGCATTTACAGCTTCATAAGGGGGTACTGGTGGTGACAGGGGGAGGTACTGGTGGTGCCAGGGGGATGTGCTTGTGGTGACATGGAGGTACTGGTGGTCACAGGGGGAATGTGCTACTGGTGCCAGTGGGTGTGCTGGTGGTGCCAGGGGTGTGTGCTGGGGGTGCCAGGGGGATGTGCTGATGGTGCCAGGGGGATGTGCTGGTGGTGCCAGGGGGATGTGCTGGTGGTGCCAGAGGGATATGCTGATGGTGCCAGGGGCATGTGCTTGTGTGGTGCCATGGGGTGCTGGTGGTGCGAATAACATGACAGTTACAATAGTGATATTTGTGTAATTAAACGTTAGGGGGGGCCCCCAAAAATCTGGCTTGTGCTTTGGGCCCCATTTGGTCTTAATCCGGCTCTGTTTGTCCTGAACGAGAGCTTGCAAGTAGCGGACCATCGGTCAGCACATAAACTTGCCGTGTGTTCCCAGCCTTAGTCTCTCTGGGTTCTTAATGTTGGTCTTTATGTTAATTAGCCATATTTAAGTACTTTACAGTGCTTACTGTATTAAAATGTTAGCAAAATATTTATTTTTAGGGTTCAACATATGAAAAATGTAAGTTATTCTAGTAAAACTATTTCCACTACCAAAATGTTGAGGCAAACCTCTTTCCCTTTAAGAATAACTATTTGCATAATAATTGTTAATGTAGCACCAGATTGTAAGCTCTTCGTGGCAGTGACCTGTTTCCTCATCTTGCATGGTTTAAGCATTTCTACACTTATTTATGTACATAATTAACTTATGACTTTTTATATTGTAATATTGTACAGTGTTGCGTCCCAAAGTGGTGCTATATAAATAAATGTATGCAAATATGAACCTACAACCAATATAATTTTATTTGAAAAGGAGACGTGATTCGATGGAGCCTAATCTTAAAAATAATCTCACAATGAACCTTCAATTATTGTCCTTACCACAAGTCAACCTTAGGGGCCTCATTTACCAAGACCTGCAAATTGCTCCAGGCAAATATGGCTTCCCGTATTTAATACTGGATTTGCACCTGGTGGTAAATCCCAAAAGGGATTTTACCCCAGCGTCACTTTAAGACCAGCCATTAGCTGGTCTTAAATTGTGGAGTTGAAAGTGGTGCAAATCCTTTATTAAATAGATTGCGCCGGTTGCACGGTTGTCTTTTGTGAAACTGGTGCAGCCAGTACAATTATGGAGTTAAACTTGCGCTAACCTATTCAATATTGGTTAGCAGGAGTTTAAAAGTGAAGAGTAGTAACTGTCTTCCTGTGTAAATATCTCTCCTGTCTTGCCTCCCGGAGGTAGTGTGACATGTGCAGGGCAGCCCTTTCCCCCCCTCCCTCCCGCAACCCGAATCCCTCTCTGCCTGCCCTTCATGTAGCATGAAATCCTTTTTGCCATAATCTTCCTCTTCCCTGCCCACCCCCAACTGCAGTATTAGATCTGTAATAAAAGTTTTTTAGCCGGCAGCCGCTGTCTTCTTAGCCGGCAGCCGTAGCCGGCAGCCTCTCTTGGAAGCTGCAGAGTGGCTGCCAGTCCGGCCCCTCTCTGCAGCTTCCAAGATAACCACGGGAGTGAAGGGACTGTAAATATGATTGGGAAACGTACTTTTCTGATCTAACACAGGGTTAAGGGGCGGACAACGGAGAGGAACATTATGGCAAAAACTGAAATTTAGGGTGGACATGCCCTTTAATATAAAAGTGTCCTGGTGTTCTGGGAATTATATTTTCTATTCACAATATGTGTTTTATTATTATACATTGCAATATTTCTGTCATTGTTTTTTCCATCATTAAAAAAATGTGTCTCATTCCTCTCCAAAGCTATTTACGGTGCTTTAAAAGATTCTCAGCTTGACTAGAACGACCAGCGCATCAAATGTTAGTAATTAAAAAAGGATTTCTTCCTAGTTTTTATTAATGCCTCCAATTTTATTAATTCGGTATATTCAAATTCTATAGACTCTGAGAAACAACTCTCATAATCTCCATTTCATTATCTTAATGAGATCTCTCCTCTATTATCCTGTCGTTTTGTTCTGATTCCTCTAATGGCGGCACACAGAGAGGTTTCCGCGGTGACGCCACTTTCTTTTTTTTTTGTTTCTGTGTGATTTCCGTTTCGCTTTGGCAGGTTTTATAATTGCAAAGCTGGATTTTTTCCCCACTTTTAATGGCTCGTGTTTTATCAGAAATGTTTGACTGCAGGCACTGCCTAAAAGATGAGAACAAATGATAGCGAGCACTGTGGTCAGATAAGAAAAGTTCTATTTTTACAAATGCTTCAGAATGTAAATGTACGATTTACTGATCCGACATATATATATATATATATATATATATATATATATATATATATATATAAATTTGCTTCAGGGTCCATTATGTCCATTAATTTTCCTTTTATTAATCAACTCCTTGTCAGCCAACCAAGTAACTGCCGTATCCCAGGGAGAAGTAATAATAATAAAACGGAAATAAGAAACAAGAAACAGCATATTGACAAATATTATTGTAATGTTGGATTTGACTTTGCACAATGCACCAGACAATGATCTTATTTAAAGGAGAACTTAAGTCTCCAGACAACATTGCCCCAATAAAAAGAGCACAAAACAGATGAACACAAAACCGAACCCGAGTTTGAGCCGAACTTTATGAGTTCAGACGAACTCGAACTATTCAAACTAGTTCGAGTTCAAACTAATTGCTTTTTCCGGATTTTGATAATTATCGAATTTACTGGCCGTTCGCTAACCCTAGAATGTATTGTTCGCTAACCCTCGAAAGCATTGTTTGCTTTCGGTAACCCTCGAAAGTACGGATCGTTTTTGCTAACCCTTGAATGTAATGTTCGCTAACCCTAAAGCCTTTGATTTTCAGTAACCCTCAAAAGTATTGTTCGTTTTCGCTAACCCTTGAATGTATGGATCGTTTTCACTAACTCTCAAATGTATCGTTTGCTAACCCTCGAAAGTATCATTCTTTTTCGATAATCCTCGAAAGTAACGTTCGATTTCGATAATCTTCGAATTTATCATTCTATTTTCGCTGACCCTCGAAAGTATCGTTCAGTAACCCTCGAATTGGCCTTTACCCTCGTGTGTAGCTTGCGCAAAACCTGACAATTGCCCATTTGTGTTTAAGAAATGTTTTAACAAGTTTTGGTAATAGTGACATGTTCCCCAGACCATTTCCCAGGTGCCACAGCCATTTACAGTAAGTTACCATTGTTAGTTTAGCTGTAAATCATCAGAACTTTTGGAACTATCACTTCCCACATTGACTAATGGGCCCAAATTCGAACTTTTAAACTTTTACTGAAGTTCGAACGATCGAAAACGGACCGAACTTTATATAGTTCGGCCATCTCTAGTGGGTACTAGGGGTCAGCTCCCAAAATCAGGGCCGGATTTATACTTTTTTGTCCCCTAGGCCAGCTAACTTGTACTGCCTGTGCCATCAAGAAAAAAGATGCCCTTTAGAATTAGAATTAACTGCACTAGCAAGCTAATATAGCAAATATTAAACCAGCCTAGAATGTGTACCTTTTCCTTCAACTTCTTGAGAGGTCGAACAGAGCAGAGGCTGGCACAGAAGACTGACAGATACCACTTGCAGATTTCCTTGCTTGCAGTTTGCTTCATCTTGCTTATTAAAACTGGGCATGGGCGTGTTTCTTTCTCCAAAAAGACTCACATGCAGAGAAGGTGTCACACACGACGTGATGTGCGTGATGACCTCACGTTGTACATACGCAGTCATTTTTTGGCTGAAGCAGTACTTTGTGAGTGGGAAAGGGACCTGCCGCCCCTAGCAAATCAGCTGCCCATTTCACATTTAACAGAAACTGGTAAGGCTCTGTGTGCCGCCTAATGTGCGTTGTGTAAATTTAATATGGGGATGCAATACTGCCTAACTTAAACCCTTTTTTTTTTTTTGCCGCCCCTGATGGCTGTGCCACCCTAGGCCATGGCCTAGGTGACCTGGTGGGGAAATCCAGCCTTACCCATAATTCACTTTATCTGAGAACACCCAGCTAAGCGTACGCATTACACTTTTCACAGGAAGCTGCAGTCTTGCTTCCTCGAAGCTGACAGCCAATCATGTTACGGCTCAGAGATTATGCCTTCCTCTGAGACAGAACACAGAGTCAGTACAGTTTTTGTGTAAACACATTACAAATTCTCCTGTCCGTAACAATGATAAATTCCTTTTCATACAAAAAAGAAAAGTAATCTTTGCAGTTTATTTCTTTGCTAAAATGGGTGTAGGAAACAGAATATTAACATTTCAGCAAAAAATAAAAGTAAGTCTGGGGAATTGAACCTGCAACCCTCTATGCTGTATCTTTCAAAAAAGAAACCTCTCTACCTCTATGCCACAAGGGCTGCTGGGTGTGTTCCCAGTACATGTGGGATCTCTATCTTTTGCGAGAAGCAAAAAAAACAAAACAAAAAAACCCTGGAGAATTGGTGTTAGCTTCTAAGCCCAACACTTGGCTGTGTGCTACCAAAGCAGATGCGATAGATGCAAGTACTTTTCTGCAAATGTCAGTAAAATCTGTTCACTATTTTGTATTGCTGCAGGAAGGCTGTCGGCAATTCACGTGGTGGGAAATTAAAAAGCAGAGCTGCAATACATAAAGTTTGTACATAAGTAGCATTAGAAAATATATTTTTCTAAAAACATGATGGAAACAAACGATAAACTCAAGCAGTAGACTATGTTGTATTGTTTCATAAATAGGCTAGGGGTTTTTGAACTTGTGACTTCTTGGGCTGTGTGTTCCTAAAACATGGCAATTAATGATGCGCCACAAGCAATGAGTAACTTACAGGGTTATTCAATAAAAGTTCTTATCGTTTAAAATGGTGCTAATTTTGCCCCAACCAATCAGATGTTAGCTTTCAAATGTTAAATAAGATCTGATTGGTTGGGGCTAAATTAACACCATTTTAAAAGATAAGAACTTTTATTGAATCTCCCTGTTTATCTTTTGCTAGAAACATACACTAGAAACTCTGCATAGAGACAGTGAATCCTAGGGTCAGGGGGCGTGGTTCTTTGAAGCCAACATGGGCTATGAGTTGTACTTGCAACAACATGGAAACCTTCTTAGTTGCAGAGTCTATTACTTACATGTACTAAATGCAACTTACTAGAGAAGACTCTTACAATGTACAGGTGTTCTGGGGAGAAAAGCTTTCACATTAGGATTTTAAAAATGTAAGTTTAGTTCTCCTTTAAAGGGCATGTCCACCCCAAAAAACTATAATCCCCCCAACTACTGGCCCCATCATGTAGTGTAGTTTAATCCTTACCTCACATCCCAGCTCCATAGGGTTCTCCTGTAGTCCCCCCCCAAAGTCCCAAAAACTGCCCACCAGGAGGCTAGCAGGTCCATATAGGACACTGCCTGCTACCTGGCCTCCCGGAGATCACTGCCATGCGTACTGCAGCCCTTCTCCCCCTCCCTCCCCCTCCCTCTCCCTCCCTCTCCCGCCGTCTTCTGCTATCCCTCCCCCTAACATAAAACCCCCTTCATGTCAGCCTTCCCCCCATGTCCCCCAGCCCCAACCGCATAAATTTTATTTTTAGAAAGCTCCCCAATCTTTTACTTACCTCTCCGCTTTCCTACGCGGAAGTGAGCTGCCGGCAGCCGCGTCCGTGATTGGCTGCCGCTCAGCCAATCACAGACGCGGCTGCCGGTCCCGCCCCTCTGCTTGCATTTCCTCGCAAGCAGAGGGCCGGGAGCGCGGCGCAGGAAAGAGGGGAGGTAAGTAGAGTTTGGGGGGCTTTCTAAAAAAATAAATAATGTGGTTGGGGCTGGGAGCACAGGAGGAAGAACATATTAAAAATTTTATTTCAGGGTGGACATACTCTTTAACATAGCAGATAGCCTGACATAGGGACACGCTCACCAATACATTCTCTCAGTTCTCTATTTATGATTCTCTCTGCATGTCCCTATACTATTCTCGTCTGCTTTCTGCTTTGTTCTTTCCCTTACCTTTTACTTTATTTTAGCTCTTTTTTTCTAGATGCCTTGCTACTGACATAACAGTGAAATGAAAAGGTGACCCATGATTCAGAAAGCCAGGTGTTTAGGAGCAAGTTGTCATTTATACTCTCTACCTGATCCCATTACCAGATGGCATATAATGTTCTAGTAATTTAGTAATCTAAAGACTGTCAGTTTTGCTTACAGATCTATACTGTATCTATTTAGTCAAATTTGCATGGAACCCAATTACAAGAAATTGAGCAGGGCACAAAAAGAGAGATACTGAAGGTCTACTGAATCCCAGAAGATGTTGGACATTGTGGAGCTGTATTTAATACACGGCACTCCTAGTAATTGCCAGTAATTTTACTCTGTTTTGATTTCCACAATAGCCATTTTGGTTCCCTCCCTGGTACCCCCTTCCCAACTTAAACTCCCCTTCCCCAACCACCTCTTGCATTAGTGTTTGCATAGATAAGAAAAGGTAGACTAAAGCACAAGGGAACAATGGCAGACTGCGCTCCATAGACTCACCAGGACATATGAAGCCTGGGGTCAAACACCTAAAGCATCAGAGTTAAGCTGGCTAAACACTTAAGCTGGGTACACACATTAACGATTAAGCCCCGATACCGTCGGATCCGACGGTATCGGGGCTTAATCGTTACGTGTGTACGTTCGTTTCCCGAACGAGCGCGCGGCCACCAAACGATCGGGTCGGCCGAACGCTCGTTCGGGAAAGGCCGAAAATTTCCATCGGCGCGCTAGACTCCCTATAGAGGAGTCTAGCGCGGCCGATAGAAACACACAGTCCCGAGCGTTCTCACATAGGAGAACGCTCGGGAATGTGTGTATGCAGATCTTTGAAAGATGGCAGACAGGATCTTGCAGATCCTGTCTGTCATCTTTCAGAAATCTGTACAGGTTGTACCTAGCTTTACCTTTCAAATTTTCATGGTGTTCAAAAAAGAACATAAATGGGAATGTTCTTGGTGTGTGGTACCAGGAGATCCCTGTGAGACTATTGTGAAAGAAAGAAAATATAAATTTGATTGTACAGAATACTAATAGTATCTGCTTTATTTTACCAGTAATATTGTCTGACCAAGTTGCACATTTAAGGTAGCCATACGCGGTTCAATGGTTTTATAACTGTATTGTCGATCGGCCAAAACAATAAGAAAATTCCCATCAGAAGCTCCTATAGCATTTCCCCACCTTGCGCTGATGATCTTCTGTAGATTTCAGTTTGAAAACTACGGAAGATTGGATCTGGTAGGTGGGGTTGATGGAAAATTTTCCGTCTTCCCGATCACTTTTTTTCCCAACAGACCAAATGATATCGCAGATCAAATACACAGAAAAACGTCCTTGATAATCTGATCAATAAGCCTTTATCCTACATCAAGGGGCATATTTATAAAGGTTCGTTAACTTTTCGCGGACATTAACGCATAAATCGCGTTTACCGCGATTTATAAAAGTCCGAAAACGGCCGCGAAAAGTTAATGAAGCGTTAACCTTTCGCGGCGATACTTACCTGTTCTATTTATAAAGCGGCGGTACTGGTTTCGCTCGGCTAGTATCGGCTGTTTTACTTCGCCACCTTGAAGGTGGCGAAGTCAGCCGATACTAACCTCCCGCGGCGGGGATGGGCAGGCAACCCGCCGCCGCTTCCCAGCAGCCCCTCCCAACCCGTTCCCCGCTCGCGGCAATCTCGGAACGGGAGGCTATAATAGTGTATGGTTTCACCAGGCTGAATTTTATGATACAGTTTAATAGCGTTGGTTCTCCCACCATAAAGTGCATCACAGGGGTCCAGTGGTGATGGAAACTTAATTTTAAGAAGAAAGTTTTTGATACCATCATCTCTCTCAGACATTTCTGTCCATTTATGTTCCCACATAATACGGATTGTAAATCCAGATCTCTGCAGGTAACTTTTCTTAAATAAGAATGCGTGGTATAGTTGCCCGTATGTTGAATTAGTAATGTCATTGCTGTCGTTTTCATTATAACATACAGGGCAACCGTGGTAGAAACACCCCTGAAATTCAAAAGCTATGTGGGCACCATTAACAGAAGCATAACCATCCAAAAACTACTTGCCTACTTTCTTTTCACCACCCTTAAAGGCGTGTTGTATACTGATCCCTTCTGTACTTTCAACATACATAACCCACTGCATAGCCGGTGTGGAAAAACATTTCTGGGTTTTGTGATAATTATCAGCGGGGACAATGGCTATGGTGTCTGCAGGTAGAAATTTAAACCTGTACATTGCCATGCAGACAGAGGCCAGCGTAATAAGTTGAAAGGGGTCAATACATTAAGTGACTATTTTATATTTCTTTTCACGCTTAAAGTATTGACTCTTACTGTTTACAGTAAGCATTTAGCTCTTCCTGAAAATTAAAAGTATCGTTCTTATGTGTTTCATACCATGCCGTGAAATCTTTTTTCTCTGCAGGCATCATATAATCAACCCCGTAATAATGCTGGGCAGGTATGGGCCCTATATAGTTTTGATTTTCTTCTGTATTATTTCCGCTGAATTCCCAGGAACCTGGACCGTACAGAGTTGTAGCGTAAATATAGTTGGGGATGTGTGTGCCTGTCTCCTGCATGCACTCAAAGTTATAGAAAATGTATTTTTCAGTCAAATGTTTAGGTTTGTATGGCTGCATGTAACAGATATGTGTCAAATTTGTCAACATGGCCACCACAAACGCTACAATTCAGGCCGTCACACTTATGTTTACCTGTACGACCTACATACCTAAAACACGAATTGCAAAAAATTTTTTTACACAAAATGCTTCATCACGTTCTGCTAATTGTCTATGTAAAATGAGGCATGCATCAGAGCGACAAAACAAACGACATTGCGGGCACCTAGGTTGTTCACCACCAGTTTCTATACAGCCGGATCTGTGACAAGCTTTGCAAAACTCAAGACAACCGTGCCTATATTTGTGACTGTAGACAGAGCAACATCTCTCACAGAAATAAGAACCGCCGATAAAACCTTTCACGTTTTTAATTCCATAATAATGTTGTTCATGGTACAGTATATATACAATCTTATCTTTAGAGGGAGCTCCTGTATGGTAATGTTGCCATTTTCCCCGGTTGTGGTACAAAACCTTAATTGTAATGTTTAAATAATTTTCAAACATTACAATATCACTGAAAGAAACCAATTGGTCATCAGGTATGTGCAAATCACTGTGTAACTTCTGGGCCCTCTCTAACAAGACCGAATCACTAACACTAGCATCCAAAACAGCGTACACGCTTGCCGCAAGGCACAGGTTGTTGTTGTAATTGTTAAAACAATAACAACAAGTTTGAGAGAATTACCCACTATACATTCCACATTGCTCTGTAAAGCATTTGCAATATTATTTAAAAATGTCTCGGCATTAAAATCTTCTCTAGACTGCTTTGATGAAAAAACTGAATCAAATGTTTTATCACCGTCAAGTCTCAACTGTACAAAGTCCCCTGGGGTTATGTCTGGTAAAATCCTATCTAATAATGTTTGTATAGAGGCATGCACCGCATCAACAACCCCAATGAAAGCGTGAACACTATCAAGATTAACAAATCTGAAATGTTCTATGTACATAGTACCATTAAAATTTACCAAGTCACACTGTTGATGCAGTATGCTCTCTAAATAAACAGAATTGTCATTGACAGCCCCATTTGTAACGTTTGAACTGCTAGAAGTCATTTCAGATTGTGGATTGTCATCATTGTCGTCTATCTGTTCTGTAGGTAAAAACTCAGGTTGTGGTGTGTGCGGTGATTGATCCATCTGTGAACTACGTGGTGTATCTGCTTTGCTACAACAACCCCTTCTTTTCTTCCTAGCGCTTAAAGAATGTTTTGACATGTACAAAATCTTTATAGCGTGTTTTAATTTTTTAGATCTCGCACTAAAGGCCAATTTTCTTTTCTTTTTTTCAAAAGACTACCTCTACCACACATCTTTAGTCATTTAATCATTTCCTCTTCTATTGACTTTAGATGGTTTTCAAACTTCCTGTATTTTTGAAATGCTTCTTTTATTAGCGTCGCATTATACGGGTTAGGGGAATTAAACGCTAAATTCTTTCCGTCTCTCACGCAACATTTTAAAAAATGTGCAACCCGAAGCATTTGATCGCTTACGCGACTAAGATTACTCAATTTGTTGTATAAGGGGTGTGTATGCAACCTGTAGATGGCGATGCACTGTCCTGCGGCCCTGATATCTCAAATAGGATCTGTCTTTTTAAACTAAACATGTCAACATCAGGGATGACAAAAACCAGACATATTGTGGTTGTTTATACTTGTTGACTCACCACCCTGATAAGATTTGTGCCCATCTACAGTTTCTAAAATCGGCGACAACTGCTCTGTCCTTATTGATCCACTGCGTGGTCGGCGGGGGGTTGAATTGGCATTCTGTGTAAGCCCTCTAGTTTTCTCCAGAGCCTGTGGTTTTCTCTTTTTGCTGTGGATTTAAAAGGCAGCATATTATTTTATAGCAAAAATTTAAATTGTAACATTACGATAAAAGATGAAAGTATGTTTTGTTCTGACTTATGTGCTTTAGGGTACTTGAATGACCTGTTTATTTCGAAGACTGACGGCGTTGCCTGAGTATTTGTATTAGATTTTGGACTATCTTGGGTAAGATTGCAGTGTTTTCCTCGTAATTTCGAAAATTTTCGAAAATACGTATTTTTGAAAATTTTCTAAAATACGTATTTTCGAAAATACGAAAAATCTCGTAATTTCGAAAATTTTCGAAAATACGAGAAATCCGCGGTTCGGAAGTTTGGAAGGCGGAAAATCTGGGAAAAATCCACCGTTCGCGAACGGGATAAATCCGCGGCGGATCCGGGTTCGGATCCGCGAACCAGCCATCCCTACTATGCAGGCAGATTAGGCAAGTTAGGGCTGTTTACATTAGAGAAGCAACGTTTGTGTGGGGATATAATCACTTTATACAAATATATTAATGGGCCAAACAGTAAACTCTCTGGTGCATTGTTAACTAATAAGTCATATCAGAGGACACGTGGACAAGTGTCCACCAGCAGATGTGGTAATGGCAAGTTCATTGAATAGCATTAAAAGTGGGCTAGATAGGTTTCTAAAACTAAAAAATATTTTGAATTACTGGTATTAATACATATAGATCCGGTTGATCCAGGGATACTTTCCGAAGGTCAAAGTCAGGAAGGAATTTCCCCTCCTTATTAACTGTTTGGTTTTTTTTTTTGCCTTCCTCTGGATCAACTGTTAGGTATGGTAAAAAAGAAGGGTGAAAAGTTTGGACTTGATGGACGTATGTCTTTATTCAATCTCAATTACTATGTTACTATAATGTTTTAGTCTTTTACATTTTACACAATATATATATACAGTATTAATATGTATATACTGTATATGACAGTAATAAAAATGAAATTGCATAATTATAATCTCTAAACTTGCAATAGTTGGAGCTGTTCTAGTTAAACACATTTCATTCATCACAAAACCTTGTCATTTATCAGT
The DNA here is from genome assembly GCA_019447015.1 of Hymenochirus boettgeri. Lineage (NCBI taxonomy): Eukaryota > Metazoa > Chordata > Amphibia > Anura > Pipidae > Hymenochirus > Hymenochirus boettgeri. The sequence continues at coordinate 176,923,552 of CM033471.1, forward strand.
CATCAGAATCAGTATCATTCTGGAAATGAAGCTTAAAAATGAAACGTGAAGATGAGAACTGAAAATGAACATGAAGAAAAAACCATACATACATGAGTTTTGAAACAGGATTTTGATACATGAATCATGAAACATGATTTTGATATATCAGTTATGAAACCTGGATCTTATACATGAACAATGAAAATGATTCTGGTACATGATGATGTCCTAAAATGGACGCGATGCATTCTAGCGGAGTTCAGCGTGTCAGGGCTTAATTGAGTAATTAACAAAAATGTGGAACTGGATTGATCTGCTCGGGGTGCTTTTACATTTCCAAATGTTGGGAGGAATGTTAAAGGGTATCTCCACTCAAAAAATAAAGTTGGGCCATTTAGATTTATTGAAGAACAGGAGGTAAAGGAGCTCTGTCTTACCTCCCGTTCTTCAATAAATCGATCACGAGCCAGGAGAGAAGGTAATGAACTTACCCGATCGCTCCCCCGGTGCGTAGTCTGACATGTCCCAACAGGAGGTAAGACACAGCTCCTTTACCTCCTGTTCTTCAATAAATCTAAATGGCCCAACTTTAATTTTAGGTTCACAAAACAGTATATATACCCGGAAGCAGAAAAAAAAATGTTTTTATAAGACAACATGGTATTTCTGTGAACGGGCACAAGGGAAAAGGTGGATTTTTTTGTCCAATATCTCACACAAGGGCCCTTCTAAGGACCACAAAGGCACTTACAAGTGCCAGGGAGGGGGTCCCGGTTCGAGCTGCAGGACCCCTTAAGCCCCAAAGGGCCCTGATAGGGCCGGGGAGGGGGTCCTGGTTCAAGCTGCGGGACCCCTTAAGCCCCAAAGGGCCCTTGTCAGGGCAACAAGGGCACTTATAAGTTCATTCGAACTTTCGGAACTATTTACCCCCCATTGACTTTAATGGGTCCGTTTTTGGACTTTCGAAGTTTTTTAGAAGTTCAAAAGTTCGAAAACGGACCGAACTTTCAAAAGTTCGGCCATCTCTACTTATAAATTACACTCTAGTAGCTTTCATTTGAATGTACTAGGGTACGCCCCCACATAGACAAGGGGCAGAAACCTAGTGGTATGTTGGTATGGCATGGATATATAGAGAAACTGAACAGTAATAAATAAAAAGTTAATTTTAATAAGGAGACCTGTGAGTGCCACTAAAATCTATTCTATCTCACTGCTGAATTACATATGCCTGGGTGTTCCTAAAATTTTACAGAAGGGATGGGGGTTGATTAGACCAGAAAACTGAATATTAGGGAGATTTATCTGGATACCAGCTAAATACATGATTCCCATTGAGACTAAACGCTATATGGGATATTTCCAGTATAGATCTATGATTTTCAAATATATGTTTGGTTATATACGATTCACATATATGAGTGTACTGCCACTTTAAATGTGCTAGAGGAAGCCATGAAGCATTTATAAGAGCACACCTCTATGTGCTGTGTCTGTTTTTCAATCAGGAAGGACACGTGCCCAAAACACATCAGGCAGCTGTAGCCTGATTTGTTCTTGTTCAATGAAACAGTAAAGGACTTTTTGTTTTTAGATCAGAAGGTGCAGAACTTTTTTTTCTTTTGTAATGTTATTTGGCCAATCACACTTCAGAAATGGCTTTTCTCTGTGACTATATTTACATGCTTGACATTAAGGCTAACCAGCTATGCATTAAGTCTAAGCAGGTATTTCCTGTTGAATCAGATTCACTGTTACCATGCACATCGAGGAAGGGTACCTGATACCTGAAACATGTAGTGGTGCAAGGATTACCAATAAAGCCTTCACAGCACAGCCTGTATCGTTTGTCTCTATCTACCTCATTCTTACCTTCAGTACCCGTTTCATTTATTTTACAGATCTGTTTCAGGGCACTTTTCTTCAGGAAAGGTTTAACTAGAAAGACATTGGACCACAGGTTTGTAGTTTGGATAGAGCATAATGGCAGTTCTGTGTTTTCCAGTAATATGAATAGTTGAGTTTTTCTGTTTGTTATATTACTTTTTGTCATTGCATCATTTAAAATTTTTAATATAAAGTAGAGATAGACTAAAAACGAACTGGAACCCAAGTTCGACCTGAACTTTCATAGTTTAGACAAATTTAGACCTTTAGAACTTCCCAAACTAAGAACTAATTTGGGTTTCCTGAACTCGTGGACGTATTTTCATTAATTATCGAAAATTTGCTAATTAGCGAATTTGCGTGCCATTTGCTAACCCATGATTTTGGCAACAATCCTCGAATGTACCGTTTCAGCGATAACCCTCCAATGCGGCATTTTGCCGATATACCTCAAATGTTCTGTACCGCCGATAACCCTCAAATGTATCATTCAGTAACCCTCCAATGTATCATTTAATTTTGGTAACCCTCAAATGTGTTGTTCGATTTTCGGTAACCCTCGAATTTGCGATAACCCTTGAATGCAGCATGCGGAAACCAGACAATTGCCTGATCGTGGGAGAAGGTTTTGGTGATATGAACATGTTCCCCAGACCTTTCCCAGGTGCCAGAGCCATTTACAGTAAGTTACCATTGCTATTTTATCTGTAATTAACTAGAACTTTTCCAACTATTTTCTCACATTGACTTTAATGAGTTTGTTTCCAAACTATAGAATTTTTACTAAATATCTATACTGTAGTTCGTAAATGAACCGAACTTCAGGAAGTTAGCCCATCTCTAATATAAAGATATATAACACTGATATAGATGAAATGTGTATAGAAATTATATATCTATGGCCAATGCCATGTCATATTCTAGATGTATTTAGTTTTAATGTTCAATCTTTTTTATTTATTTTTGTTTTATAACATGAATAAATGATAAAAATAAAACACATACAAAGAAAAGAAAAGATTACAATGCCGTATATCTGTTGGTTTTGTATCAATATTAATAAATTGAATATTAATAAAATTTAAGTTTGTGAGACAGAGGTTTACATTTCTTTGTTTCTGTCCTAAGATTATATTAGCATCGGGGAATGAGTCTAAATAACAACTAATTTGCACAACACACACAATACACATACTCTGTTAGTATATCAATCAATTAAATAAAAATATCATATGCCAATATTCGTACCAAGTCACCACTGCAGCATCCACTGGAATTAGCAGGCAATTTCAATGTGGAATTAAATCATCTAAATTGGTTTAACACAATACTGAATAGACTGTTCAACCAGTAAATGGAGAAAATTGAAAAACACACATGTTGGTAAATAAATAAGTGAATAAATAATATTACCCACATATTATCTGAAACAAGGTCACTTCTGTATTTCAACTAGAAAAAAGCAGATCATCTTCACAGTATAATCCATTACAGAAATTGGTGTAACTTTATAAATACTAAAACACCATTTATTTTTCTTTTCTTTTATCTGCTGCAGCTGCCTTGTCAATTCGTGTGTCATTGTGGGTTACTTTGCAACAAGATTATAAAATTAGATCACACGGTTTGTTGTTATAAACCCCACTAAGTCTTATTCTAAACCATTGTCTATTTTTATAAGCACAGCATGCACTGACAATCTGTTAGGGGTCTAAATCATATCAATTTGTAATGGCAATTAGAGACAGATGCTCTCTGTGAAAAACGCGTGGACCAGTAAGCAGAGCGTTAGGGTTGACCAAAGGCTGAATGTGGAAGGCAGAGGTCTTTCAGAGTGATTGTTCGAGCATATGTAAACAGCTTTTTCCTAGGTTGAAAAAGTGAATTAAAATAGTCTTGTTTCTTTTTCTTTCCCAGTGTCAATGTGTACGGTTTAGTATAAAAACAACATAAAAGACACACAGCATATAATGTTAGGAACATCTGTTGCTTTTCATCAGTCTGTTTGGGAGGATACAATCTATTCTGGAAACAAAAGAAATAAAAAGTGACATTTTTCTGAAAGAAGAAACAAGATTTAAAATCAGCCAATGTGTGTTCATATTTCCCAACATTTACAGTTTGGTTTTGATATCTGTCAGGATATTTGGAAAAGGCACTTTTACCGTGAATTATTATTAAAACAAATATATAGCTGTTAGAATAATTTAAATACAATCTTTCTAGCAAGTGACATGAGGAAATTCAGTTATTTCCTAAACATAAAAAAATGCTAATTGAAAATAAAAATTCAGTTGAGAACAATAAAGACGAACAAGTGGGATTGGTCACCACTATAAAGACACTGAATATTACAGGGTCAGTAAAGCCCTTGAAATCCTAATTTTTAAACAGTCCTGGAATTTGTTAGGAGATATTAGCACTCATTCCAATTTCCTGTATTGTCTTACAAGCTAAGATATATGAAACAGAAGATTCACGATCCTGCAGGTCTTTAAAGGGGAACTGGGGTCTCCAAACAAGTTAAGTTTAAATGAAAGGCCAGTTTCCTACCTTTAAAATGAGCCATCAACCACCTCTCTACGTGCTCCACAGCCCAAGATATACAGAAATGACTGACCAGAAAGTTAATGGGTGGGAGGCTGACTAGTGACATTTCTAAGGCTTCTCCTGCACAGTGCCACTGGCGAGCACAGCCTCAGACTCCCTCAGTGTGTGAGGGAGACAGGAAGTCCCTCCTCCTCTCTGCTGTGGGAAGTCCCGACAGAGTAGGGTAGAGGGGGGGGTCTGAGTAACCCATGGTACCCGCAAGTGGGTGGGGCTTAGGTACCTGTGAGTGGGTGTGGCCACAGCACCCGCAAGTGGGCGGGGCTCAGGCACCCGTGAGTAGGCGGGGCCACATGGGGCTGTAAGATAATGGGTCATGGGGGGCCTGCAAGTGGAGGGACCATGGGGTCTATGAGTGGGAGGGACCAGGGGGCTGCAAAGGGGAGGATGAGACACAGGACAGATTGACTGACAGTTTCAGAGCAGGAAGCAGGAAGTGCAGGGGACCTGGTGCTGCCATATCACACACAAAAATGTAAATATCTTTAAAACTATGCAAAATAAACAATGAAAATAAATTGCAAAAATTCTCAGGGAGCAATTCCTATCAATTTACCTCAAGTCATTTTTGGACCACAGTTCCCCTTTAATGTGTCTAACTTGGTCACGCCTTAAACATTGGAACATGTTCCAGAGGTCTGATGGAATATAAACAAGCAGGACATGCCATTGAATTTTGGTAATTTTGGTATGAAACCAGCAAGGTTATGGTAACTGGCTTTTATATCCTGACTGGGCTGCTATTGTACAACATTAAGTTCTGGGAATCCTTGATTATGAGACAGCTCTCTGTTTAAAATGAAATATTGGTTGAGCAGAACATGCAAATATATATGTAATTTTGAACTGTGGTGATGGTGGGTGTTGTAATTTGAAAGCATTAAGTAGTTAAATGCTATCAGTTTTTAATCAATGCAGCAGAATAATTATAAGAGTGTCCCCCAATACTTATATAATCTAGCAAATTATTATATATTACAGTATACCAGGTTATAGAACATTGATGTATAACTAAATTTATATAGAAACTACAGTTCCAAGCATTTTCTGCCTTCTGCTGTTTGTAGAGGAATGCTGGAAGTTGTAGTTTTCACACATCTTGAGATCTACTAGATGCATATCCCTGATATAAACAGAATCATGCTGACAAAGGCAGAATCACTGTTCTATGTGTCTCCAGAGCTTTGCATAGCCAGAAAGGTGGATAGCTCAATATTCAGAAAGACAATGATTGGAGATTCTTTTGCATAGTATATTAATTTATTAACACTTCAGTTGTCTTCATTCCAGTGGCAATAAGCACACAAAGATGAAAATACCTCTAAGGCTGGGTGCACACAAGCAGTTTTTTCAGGCTAACCGACCAATATTTCCATGTATTGGTCAGTCGGACCAGAAAATCTGTGCTAATTTCGCAGGCAGCAGTTTCCAAACTCGATCAGCTGGATTGGACAAAAGGGCAATCGGACATGCTGGAAAATTTTCCATTGTGTACCCAGCCTAAAATACTGCAAAATATTTAATTGCCATTTATTGCAAAATCAGGAAAGCATTGCATGTGCATTTGCTTCAACTTGTGTCAAGCCTTTCATTCTCCTTTAAAGTGATAAGCAACAAACAAACAAACAAACAAACAAACAAATATATATATATATGTATATATATATATATATATATATTACTGTGATCACATGAATGAAAAGCCTTCCAACAACGTCAAGGTAACCCCAGTCTGGAATGTCCTAATTTCTAACCTTTTTTACTTTTGCTAACCTTTTTTACTTTTTCCCCCCAAACTTTTGCATTTCTCATAGTTTTGCACTGGATCCATACAACAGGCTTTCCCACTTCCCCCAGCCCCTTAGCTTTTTAAAATGACAGAAGAGGCCATCAATCCAGTGCTTTATATTAAAGGCATAAGACCTCCCATAAAAGGGGCGTGTTGGGGGTGCTATTACCACATGGAAGCTTGACCAAGCCTCACAATAGATACATACACTTGATAAATGTAAAGTGATGCATTTTGGACTTAAAATTACTTGTGCTGCTTATACTATTAATGGCTCTGTGTTAAGTGAATTCCTGTTGGAAAGGGATCTTGGTGTGCTTGGTGTTTTGGTGCATAATAAACTTAAAAGTAGCAAGCAGTGCCAGGCAGCAAGATAGAGCCAGCAAGATATTGACTTGTATAAAGTGAGGTATGGATTCAAGGGAGAAAAATTTTATTCTCCCTCTTTACAAAGCATTGGTAAGGCCTCATTTGGAATATGCAGTGCAATTTTGGAATTCTGTATACAAAAAGGACATCTAAGAAATAGAAAGGATTCACAGAAGGGCAACTAAAATAATAAGGGGAATGGGGAAGCTTAAATATGAAGACATTGTATACTGGAGATAAGGCACTTGCGTGAGGATATTAATGATATATTTATAGCCATACACAACTATCTGGGACATTGTTCACCAATAGAGCATGTCAGAGGACACACGGACATCCCTTAAGACTTGAAGAAAATAAGTTTAGTCTTCAAGTTCAAAAAGGGGTTTTTGCTGTGAGAACGGTAAAGTTATGGAACTTGCATTGGAAGTTGTGATGACAGGATCATTGGATAGTTTCAAAAGAAAGCTGGATGAGTTTCTGAAAACCAGGAATGTTGCAAGTTACTGGTATTGATGTATAAACCCAGGGATATTTACGATTTCTACTTGGAGTCAGGAAGGAATTTTTTCCACTTCATAATTCTGGTCGGTTTTGTTTTAGCTTTCCTCTGGATCAACAGTTAGGCAGGAAATGTGGGTATTGCTGAGTAGGTTGGACTGGATAGACGTATTTCTTTATTCAACCTTAAATATTATACAATACTATACTATACATAAAGGCTTTATAAAAATAATATATCATATCTGCAAATTGTTAAGGTTTTTTTCCTTTGTGGGTTAAAATGAGATAAGCCTTGCAAAGGTGTTTTGTTGGGGTGTGTGATTAGGTGGGGTGAAAAGTTTATTCTGGTAATGAATATGTCCTTTAAATGGTAAATAGTACTATATTTAAATTATGTACTTGTTCAATAGTGATGAAGCCAGGTCTCAAAAAGAACCTGGTTTTGATTTGGAACTGCCAGTTTTGAAAGTCCGTGGATTCAATGGATTTTTCGAATGTTCAGAAAAATCTAAAACTCAAAAAAACTATTTGAAACTTCGAAAATCACATTCAAAAATTGAAAATGTCTATCCAAAAACCAAAAATTTCTATCAGAAAATCAAAAATGTCTATCCAAAAATCTAAAATGCTAATGACGACGGCCCAGAGCAGTAGGGCCGAAACGCGTAGGTACAGCAGACCTACTTACATCTGTAATAAAGCTTTTTTGCAAGACCGTGGAGTGCTCCGTACCTCTGTGATTGCATATGACTATACAAGAGCACCCAGGCAGACGATGTTAGGGCGAAGGATCTGTATAAGACATAAGACATATATATATATAAATAAACGTAAAAAAAAAGTTTATTAGTGCAGAAATAAAGTGCAAAGACTAGTGCAATCAGCAACGTTTTGGTCTGGTTCTGAGACCTTTATCCAGCTCCAGCACCAGGGCAAGTATATTTCTATGAGGATTTCTATTATATATATATATATATATATAATACTAATTTTATTTTTTCTATTACACGTCCTGTCAGGTATAGGTGGTTTCAGACTTTTCCCTAGTGTAATAAATGGTGTGCCAGACTGACTAACCAGGATCCAGGTGACTAACCAGGATCCATCTTGCTGATTAGCTGTATGTGAGATCCTATTAAAGTTATTTATTTTTTGATGATCCCTAATCTATATATAATTATAATTTTTGGAAGTTTAAGGGTAAGGCCACACTAGGTTGCACGGTAATACACTGGAGATGTGTCCCCGGTTTCCCACATTTACTATCTTATTGCAATGTGATCTGGGCAATGTTGCGTTATCAAAGCGTATACAATTTGCAGAACAATGGTTATTACATGTACTCGAAAAAGCAGATTGCACCGCAGACCAATTGGCCAACACTACTGTTTGCTTTTTGACTTTTGGATTGCATGTTAAAACATGCTAGTGTAGCCAATCACAAAATCTCCACTACAACTTGGACATTAAGGTGCCAAAAAACCTATTAGGTGAGTGTTTTTGAAGGAGTAACTTATTAAACACGTCTGTATACTGAGTTGCATCTCCTTATATTTATCATTGGGGAATATTTTCTGACAGGAAAGAATCGGGTTTCTTATGCCTCCTGGTGGATGACTGCTGCTATTACTTAACAGGAAAAAAAGTTTATCTTAATCCCCTAAGCTAATTTGGTGTGACATTGTGAGCCAAATAAGCCAAGCCTCGTCTCAGATTTCTTTTGCGATCTCACAATACAAGCTTCACCCATGTGTGTATATATATATATTTGCGATCTCACAATACAAGATTCACCCATGTGTGTATATATATATATACACACATGGGGTGTGTATGGGGTGTGTATGCCACCTGTAGATGGCGCTGCACAGTCCTGCGGCCCTGATGTCTCAAATAGGATCTGTCTTTTTAAACTAAGCATGTCACCATCTGGCGTGGATGTAATATCACAACAGGGATGACAAAAACCTGACATATTGTTTTTTATACTTGTTGACTCACCATCCTGATAAGATTTGTGCCCATCTACAGTTTCTAAAATCGGCGACAACTGCTCCGTCCTTATTGATCCGTTGCATGGTCGGCGGGGGGTTGAATTGGCGTTCTTTGTAAGCCCTCTAGTTTTCTCCAGAGCCTGTGGTTTTCTCTTTTTTGCTGCGGATTTAAAAGGCCGCATGTTATTTTATAGCAACAATGGAAATTGTAACATTACGATAAAAGATCTAAGTCTATTTTGCACTATCTTGCGTAAGATTAACATTAAAATTTACAACACCAATTTGAAACTGCTGCACTACATTAAAAGATGCAGCTGGGCTTTGTTCAGACTTACTTGCTTTAGCTGGTTTGGGCATCTGAATTGATTCACAGACCGTTGGTGTTGTCAGATCTATAGTTGTAGATGTGGTGGCCTTTGGAGTTGTCAGATCTATAGTTGTAGGTGTAGTGCCGATCGCCGGTGATAATTGTGTAGCTGTAGGCGTATGCGCCTCATACGAGCTTTCCATAGCCTGAGCATCTAAAATTAGACATTAAAAATATTATAAAACCACATTAATAGCTATTAACAGTATTTTTAAAATGTAAGATGTACTTACTGCTCACTTGTGTTGTAAAGGCATGATTTGCGGACTCGTCTGAAACATTAAGTATACTGTATTCATTGTTACCGGTGTGACTGTATTCGTTGTTGCCGGTGTAGTTCGTCTGAATTGCCGGTAATCGATGCCTTAGTGCCTGAATAACCGTTGTTTTCCAGAAGTGTAGCGCTATTCGAAGGCCTTAGAATACTGTCCACGAATGATCCTAAAATTAACATGTATGAAATGTAGCAAACGATAATAAAACAGCTCTATATAAACAAAACACCAATAACATTATTACACTTACCAATCATTTGAGGTGTCACAGAGTAGTATGTCGTTTTTCGAGAAATGGCCTGTGACGTATCACCTGAAATAATCGACGTGCTGCTGTCAACATCGTGCGAATGAAAAAAAAATGTTCAACCGCTATCAACATTTGTGCGTCGGGAATGAAGTCCTCATCCCATACATTATCTTGGTAAGAAGCCATCTAAAACAAACAAGCCAGTTTGTTGTTTTGTACCTCAATCCTTGTAAATTTAATGTTTTGGTCTACCGCATTAATGTGTTCTGTGAAAGCTTGTACTTCCTTCTGGTGGATTTTAATCCAGGTGTCAAATTTATGACTTGATGGTGGGAAGAGGTACAAAACAACAAACTGGCTTTCTTGGACTGCTTGGTACAAGTCAAGGAAAATGGTAAACTGGAAGTAGAGGTTTACAGAAAACCAACACACACAGATCAGTATTTGATGTTTGACTCCCACCACCCTTTAGATCACAAGCTGGGTGTCATCAGAACCCTGCAACACAGAGCTGAGAACATCCCCACTAGCACAGAGGCGAAGGCATAAGAAATGAAACATCTCAGGGGAGCCCTTAAATCTTGTGGATATCCAGACTGGGTCTTTGTCGAAAGAAATAGAAGGAAAGAAAAGAACATGAATACCAACAGTGAAGGGAAAAAGCAAGACAGGAGGAAGAACATGGTCATCCCATATGTAGCAGGGGTCTCCGAGAAATTAAGAAGAATTTCAAAACACCGTATCCCTGTCTGCTTTAAACCGAACAACACACTGACACATCTTTCGGATGTACCTGATTGGTACATCCGAAAGACCCAATACCGAAACACAAGAAAGTGGCATCATAAACGCAGTGCAGTGCAGTGAAGAATGCTCTGATTTGTATGCGGGGGAGACCAAACAGCAACTGCATCAACGTATGGCCCAGCACAGAAGAGCCAATTCCGCGGGTCAAGACTCAGTCGTGTACCTGCATCTTAAGGATAAAGGACATACCTTGAAGATTGTAATGTTAACATTTGGCAAGGAATGTGACTGGTTCAAGATAGGTGTCAAGGAGGCCATTTATGTGAAAATAAAGAACCAAGCCTAAATAGAGGTGGGGGGGTTCGCACCAACCGTCTGCCATGAACAATGCTGTTTTGACACCTTACCCTGGGTGTTCCTAAAACACCTCTTAGCCACTATGCAATCACGCCCTTAACACTGGCTGTGATATGCTAATTGGGATTTTCCAGGGTACATAATTGCCACAGATTCTTGTACAAGTCATTCTGAATTGAGAAAGCCAGAGCAGATGCCGAAACGTCTTCAAGAACTAAACTTCAAGTCCAGTTGATCTAATTGAATACAACGATATAATACACCATATAAAACTATATAAACAATAGCTAACATTGTAAGCACTTTGCAAAGCGTTATATTCATTAAAACACTAACAGGGTTATTCAATAAAAGTTCTTATCGTTTAAAATGGTGCTAATTTTACCCCAATCAATCAGATCTGATTGGTTGGGGCAAAATTACCACCATTTTAAACGATAAGAACTTTTATTGAATCTCCCTGTAAATTTTACATTTTACTAAAATTACATATGTGTGAAATTAATTACAATAAGCTTTTTAAAGTATGAAACGTTAAATAAAACGCAGAATATTTACAGTGTAATAAAACTGCGAGTCTTACCTTGCTATTGAAATGTATTGTCTTCTGTTGAAAATACACGTATGTCTGTGTTTGAAACTGTGATGTGTTTGTACACTCTGGGCACTGTTTATATAGGGGGTTTTCTCTGTTAGGACCGCCTATTAACGCTCAATTAGTTATCAGAAAAAGTTATCAGAAATGTTTTTTTTTTATTTGTTGAACAATGTAGACCTTATGAATGTTGTATTATAACTTATTTAAGGTTAATCGTGGGAAAACAATAAACTGCTAAACCTGTCATTAAGACAAAATTTGTCCGTTAAGACAATAAAGACATGGTCACTGACTTAGTACCCTCTGGCCGTTGCTGTCAGTAAGCCAAAATTTGTCTGTTAAGACAATAATATAGATGTAAAACACTAAGCTGCAAAACTATTCCCTTACCCCGGGGAAAGGTCAAACAGACAACTAATGTTAAACCACAAAACACAAGTGTCAAGCTGTTAAAACTAGTCTAATAACTTACCGTATATACTCGAGTATAAACCGAGTTTTTCAGGCTGAGTTTATACTCGAGTCAACCGCTTACCTGGGCATTCCGGCAGCCGCGCAATCTTTTTCTGCACTGGCGCGCCGGCCTGACGTCACTGCCCGGCGCCAAGCCCGGCGCCGGGCAGTGACGTCAGCCAGCGCACCGGTACAGGAATGGGCACGCGGCTGCCGGAATGCCGATACCGTACCTGCCAGGAAGCCCTTGGATGGAGGAAGAGCCCACAGGAGAAGAGCCCACAGGGAGAAGAGTCGTCCACAGGGAGAAGAGTCCACAGGGAGAAGAGTCCAGGAGAAGAGTCCACAGGGAGAAGAGTCCACAGGGAGAAGAGCCCACAGGGAGAAGAGCCCACAGGGAGAAGAGCCCACAGGGAGAAGAGCCCACAGGGACAAACTGAACTGAGGGGGAGGGGGGCATTCAAGATGTTTGGGAACTACAACTCCCAGCATGCTTTATTAGCTGGGAGTTGTAGTTTCCAAACATCTTGAATGCCATGTTTCCATAGGATTTTTAGCTGAAATTGGGTACCTCGGTTTATACTCGGGTCGGTTTATACTCGAGTATATACGGTAGATGGATAGATAGATTTTGATTATAGATAGATCAATAGCTAGAAATAAAATTATTTAGATAGATTATAGATAAGAAAATTAAGAAATGTGGAGCACTCAGCTGGATTTTTCAAAAACAAACAAACAGTAGTTTATTAAAGTAACCTCACATCAATAAGTTTCATTCCACCTGGGCTAGATTATAGATAGATAGATTATAGATAGATATAAAATTATATTGATCGATAGAAAGATATAAGATAGATATAAAATAGATAGATTTTGATTTCATTTGATATAAAATAAGTGGGTGGGAGGGGGTGGAATGGGTCGGGCATTGGAGGAGATTAGGAGGAGAGTGGGAGGATAGGGCGGGGAGGAGAGTGGGCATGCCGACCGGTCACATTTAATTTGACGAAACATACAGAGGTTACACTATACCCTTACTACTAAGGTGAGTAGAGACACTGTTTGGTGGTCTCTGATGAAGTGACGACGTTCGCCGTCGGTAACAATAGTTTCACACTGGAAATTGTCCCCAGATGAGGTCGACCCCCTGTACTAAAGTATAGGGAGTTAGCCGCGATCATGGAAAGCATGCCAGTCCCGAACGTTCTCCCTATACTGTGCATAGAGAGAATGCTCGGGACTGTGTGTACCCTCATCTTTAAAAAACAGACAGAATCTTAGGCTGGGTACACATCAGGGGACCAATGACTTGCCGGGACAAATGACTGTTGGTCCCAATCCGGATGAACGGTCTTGGCCGAGGCAAAAACCACTGCAGATTTTTCGCCCCAACCAATACACGGAAGTATCGGTTGATTGGCCCGAAAAATCTGCCTGTGTGTATCCAGCCTAGCAGATTCTGTCTGTCATTTCCCAGAGATTGGTAATGTTTGTACCCAGCTTAACACTCTGGTGCATTGTTCACCAATCAGTCATTTGAGATTAAGATTTAAGATTAGAAGAAAATAAGTTTCATCTTCAGGTTAGGAAAGGTTTCCTAAGGCTGGGTACACACCAGAAGATATTTTCGACCTCAATCGTCTGTTTGTCCGGATCAGACGTGTCGGAAAATCCCGATCGATCGTGCAGTTCCCCATGGGACTTCATGGTTGATCGTTTGCAAATTCGTCTGCGGTCGAATTTGCCGCAACCAACTGACATTTGTCCCGGCCGAACGCTTTGTCGGGACAAGTAGTCACTCCATGTATATCCAGCCTAACAGTAAGAACAATAATGCTGTGGAAATGTCTTCCAGCAGATGTGGTAATGGCAATTCATTAAGTAGCTTTATGCTGAACACAAGCCATGCTTGCTTTTGTGCAAAAGTACCATTGATACAACAATCAGTAGTAATCATTCAAAAAGAGTGTACCAATATATTACTTAACAATAGTTTTTATATAAAAACATGCACAAACTATTGAGCGCTGGAGTCTTGAGTTTGAATCCACCATTGGACACATCGGTACGGAGTTTGCATGTTCTCCCCGTGGGTTTCCTCTGGACACTCCGGTTTCCCCCACAATCATAAGGACATACTGATAGGTTGTATGTGTCCAATAAATTTGCTTAGATTGTAAGCTCTTCAGAGCAGGGCCTGATGTGAATGTATACATGTATTGTAAAGCGCTATGGAAGATGTTGGCGCTATATAAATCCACAATAATAATTTAAAACATAATGTACATAGCATTTAAGGGATATTTGCATGTGCTAAACACTTATTTCAAAAAATTCATGAGTTGATACTTGGATTTGATTGCCTGTGGATTTTTGGTAAACCCCAGTGGCATAGCTACAGACCTATGGCCCCTGATGCTAAATTTTGTACATGGGCCCCCCCAACCTGCCGCAAACACAAATCAGAACCGCAAACCAAATAATTATTCCCATAAAAAACATCCAAATTCATCATTAAATTTTTTTTTTAAAGCCACTCATTTCTGAACACACAAATATACTTTACCCATATACCTAACAACACTATTAAATCAGAGACCAACAGTATTTCTAAACTTAGATCCTCAAATCTTAAACTTCTAAAATAACTAACGAACTGACACTAGTAAATTACTTGTCACACAGACACTTTCAATATTCTTAGCACATAGACACTGGTGGAATGCTTGGCACATAGATATTGGTAAAATGCTTAGTACATGGACCACTTGTAAAAAAAAAAGTTGTGACACTGATAAAATGCTTGGCATGATACTGATAAACTGGTTGGGAAACACTTGTAAAGGGTTGGCACTGCACACACTGGTTAAATGCTTGGCACACAGACAATGGTAAAAATGCTTAGTACACGGACCACTTGTAAAATAGTTGGAAAACAGACTAGTTTTGGAAAGTTATCTCAAAATGGGGCCCTCTTCTTGGTCAAGGGCCCTGGTGCGGTTGCATCCCCCACCCCTGGTAGCTACGTCCCAGGTAAACCCAGCTTTTTGGAAACCTGCTGGTAAATTATGGCTTTTCCTGCATTTCATTAAAGGTCATGTTCAGCCTAAAATAAACTTTGCCCCCCCCCAAATCCCACGTTCGCATTATCTATTCCTGCCAAAGATGACTTACCTAACCTGGCTCTCGATGCCAGGGCGCCGCCCCCTGCTCCAATTTCAAGCAAAAACAGGACCGAAGGGGCTTCTGAGCTGACAGCTGCTCTACTTCCTGGTCGCAGCTGTCAGGCGATTGGGCATGACATCACTTCCCGCATTAACGGACAGCCGCAATCTGTGATAATGGCATTGACTGAAAAGTATGATAGTATAGTAGAAACATGGTTGAACAATTCTCATGACTGGGCTGTAAATTTAGAAGGATAATCCTTGTTTAGAAAGGATAGAGAAAATAGGAAAGGGGGAGGTGTATGTATTTATGTTAAACAGGAGTTGAAGCAAAATTTAGATAACTGGCGATATAGATGTAAAATTAGAGGCAATGTACAATGCTCTTTTGACAAAGGCCTTTGTCAAAAGAAGTAGAAAGAAGAAAAGAGCACATATACCAACAGTGAAGGGGAAAAGCAAGACAGGAGCAAAGAACATGGTCATCCCATATGTAGCAGGGGTCTCCGAGAAATTAAGAAGAATTTTCAAAAAACACCGTATCCCTGTCTGCTTTAAACCGAACAATACACTGAGGCACTAATTGGTACATCCAAAAGACCCAATACCGAAACACAAGATAAGCGACATCATATACGCAGTGCAGTGAAGAATTCTCTGATTTGTATGTGGGGGAGACCAAACAGCAACTGCACCAACGTATGGCCCAGCAAAGAAGAGCCAATTCCTCGGGTCAGGACTCAGCTGTGTACCTGCATCTTAAAGGATAAGTGCACTGTAAAATCAAGTTATGTTCATTTGGAAGCTGCAGCTTTAAAAATACAGTTGCCATATTTTTTCTAACTATGCCCCTCCAGAGCCTAGCTTTGTGCCTTGGAAGTTGCTGACATCTTGTTACTGGTTTGCTGAATGTTAAGCTCCGCCCCTCTGAGATTTCCTCTGCTTTCTCCTCAAACAGTAATGCCTGTGAGTTCCGTGCACACGCTCACAGGCATTTCTGTTTGAGGCTCAAGCAGGAGAGTGCACAGAACTCACAGGCATTACTGTTTGAGGCTTCCCCATAGGCGACTAATGTATAAGCTAAGGTCTCTTGGGCTGGGTTGGCACATTTGTACATGGATAGGAAGTTGGTTAATAGATAGGATGCAGAGTAGTGGTTAACAGGGCTTCATCAATATTGACTAAGGCTCTAAGTGGGATGCCACAGGGTTCTGTGTTGGGGCCACTTCTATTTAATCTGTTTATTAATGATTTGGAAGTGGGTATTTCTCAGTAAGGTTTCTGTGTTTGCAGACGACACAAAACTTTGTCGACCATTAAAAACCTCAGAGGATGTGCAATCGTTGCAGATGGATCTATATAGATTGTCACATTGGGCTGCTAAGTGGCAGATGAGATTCAATGTTGATAAATGTAAGGTGATGCATTTTGGACTTAAAAATCCTTGTGCTGCTTATACTATAAATGGCTCTGTGTTAAGTGAATCCCTGTTGGAAAAGGATCTTTTGGTGGATAACAAACTTAAAGGAAGCAAGCAACAGCTAGAGCCAGCATGGTATTGTCTTGTATAAAGAGAGGTATGGATTCAAGGGAGAAAAATGTTATTCTCCCTCTTAACAAAGCATTAGTAAGGTCTCATTTGGAATATGCAGTGCAATTTTGGAATCCTGTGTACAAAAAGGACATCTTGGAAACGGAAATGGTTCAGAGAAGGGCAACTAAAATAATAAAGGGAATGGAGGAGCTTGAATATGAAAACAGATTGGATACTTTTTACGTCTACAATTATGTACACTAGAGTAAAGCCACTTGCGTGGGGATATGATTACTGTGTATAAAAACATAAAGGGCCATACAATAAACTATCTGGGGCATTGTTCACCAAAAGAACATGTCGCAGGACATTCGGAAATCCCTTTAGACTTGAAGAAAAGAAATTTAGTCTTCAAGTTCTGAAAGGGTTTTTCACTGTGAGAACGGTAAAGTTATGGAACTGTCTTCCAGTGGAAGTTGTTATGGCCAGTTCATTGGATAGTTTCAAAAGAAAGCTGGATGAGTTTCTGAAAATATGGAATGTTGCAAGTCACTGGTATTAACACATAAGGTAAAGTTGATCCAGGGATACTTCCGATTAGAGTCAGGAAGGAATGTTTCCCCCCTTCATAATTCTGGTGGGGTTTTTTTTGCATTCCTCTGAATCAACAGTTAGGCAGGAAATGAGGATATTGCGGAGTGGGTTGAACTGGATGGACATTTGTCTTTATTCAACCTCACTATACTATACTAAGCAGGAAGTAGTGGCTGTCAGCTGCAGAGCAGAGGATGAGTGGTGAGGGATCGTGTTAGGTACTGTAAGTCAGTTCATGGGCATCTTTGGCAGGGATCGATAATGCGAACATGGGATTTGGGGGGGTGGAGAAAATTTATAAGCAAACTTTATTTAAGGCTGGACTGAATGATAGGTCGCATTTAAATTTTGCACCACATCCATATATTGATTGCTAAATTGATTAGCATCAGACTTCTTTTGTGTACCAGGCCTATATTAAGGGACTTAAGCTTAGGGTATTTACACGTTGCAATACTTGGACCTGATTGACTGGTCACCGTTTGATCGGTCAACCAAGTAAAAATAAAAATTTACTTCCACTCCATATCAAACTTTTGTCCTACCGATATTGCGATACAATAAACTGAAAAATTGGTTGGTTGAAAATATAGCCTTGTTATTGGTTCTTACTACTCAGTCATATCCTTATTATAATAGACTTCCTACCAATTTTTCAGTATTCTTATTAGGTTCAGCATATATCTTAAAGTCCTATGGTCACGTTGCTTTCCTATTAATCTAATCTAAAGCCTCATACACACGTGTGAGGTCGGGCGGATTATCAACAATCCCCATCCAAATGGCCAACAAAGTGCCCATACACGGCATGATTATTGCCGAAACAGTCATGCATACACATCGTGTGTCGAAGGTCGATCCCCTGGGATCGCACGTGTGTATGCACCTTAAGACAGAAGGAGATGGACATTATTGTTTTAAGTTTTGAAAGTATTAAATTCTACTCGATAATATACAAAATATGATGTTTTGTACCCCCACACTGCAGCCAATTATTAAAGTTCGAACATGAAAGCAAAATATGGTATTATATGGGCAGCATGGTGGTTGAGTGGTTAGCACTGATGCCTTGCAGTGCTCAAGTCTTGGACACATCTTGCAAGGAGTTTGTATGTTCTCCCCGTGCTTGCGTGGGTTTCCTTCAGGGACTTTGGTTTCCCCCACAATCATAAAGACATACTCATAGGTTGTATGTGTCAAATAAATGTGCTTAGATTGTAAGATCTTCGGGGCAGGGCCTGATGTGGATGAATCCATGTAATTGTAAATCGCTAAGAAGGATATTGGCGCTATATAAATCCACAATAATAATAATTAGTCTCAAAGGTGACCTTAGGTCTTTCAGATATTTTATGCTGTAAACATTCAAACCAGATTGCCTGCACTATGAATTGACATTTTATTGTGTCTGAGTGCCTTTCAGGTGCATAGTGCAGACAAAAGGGGGGTTTCAGAAAAAGGTGCAGATTAAAGTGAGTCTGCTACAGACACCCCCTGCAGAGAAACACAAGCAGGACTGTGGGTGGTAAATCATGCTCTACCCCTAATTACAGCCAAATTAAAGGCATTCCCTGCTGCTTTCCTGAATTTGACATACATCCAAGGAGCAAAACATCAGTGGGGAGATCTATTACATTTTAGATGGGCAAATGAATTGATAATCCAATAGGATTGTGCTGCCTAAGCCTTTTATACTTTTTTAGGCAGAGGACAAACTAAGTGCACGCAAGCGATTTGTGTGCGTTTGTGCCCACTTGTGCTGTTATCCCTGTCATTTTCGGGGATCGGAGCACATGTGAAACACACCAAAAATTGTGCAAAAGGTCCAGCGCACCTTGTTTAGCCTCTTCAATTGAGCCACACGGATCGCGTGTTAAATCAGCCTGATATGGCCTAGCCCTTAAGATGCCCATACATTGGCACTTACCTGCCAAAAAAAGATCCTGCCAAAAGATCCACGATATCAATATTTCCGGAAACGCCTTTCTTATTCTTCTTTGCGACTGACGTACTTGCGAGGTTCCCGCTTTGATGTTATTTGTTGGTTTGCCATTTGGTTCAGAATTAGAGCAGTTCTATGACCGTTCCAAATGACCTTCAATTTGATATAATTCAATTTTATTATTAAATTCTTTTGGTGGAAATTGCAAGCTGCAAATGTTTTAAAATGTATTTTTAAAATGTATCTATGGTTTGTAGGCATCATATAATGTTGTGTAGATACAGTACACATAATAGTCCAATCCCATTGTGTTGCATGGGAACAGACTTATATTGGCCATGTGTGTGTTACTTAAGTTTCGTACACACCTGCAGATGTTTGCCAGACCCCCGACGAACAGCCGATAGTCACGCGTATATGCGTTCGGTCTGGGTAATTCCGCGATCTGCCATAAGACCCATACACGTGCGAGTATCGGGCGTTTCGGACATTTGCCGCAGGTGTACTTTGGGCTCTGGGGTCTGGCAAACATCTGCAGATGTGTACGAACCTTAATAGAGTATTATTGGCCATGGCTGATGAACTACCGCAGCCAGCCACTGGATCAGATGAAAATTTCTGTCATCATAGGGATCCCTTCTGTCAGATCAAAAAATGCTGCCAACTAAAAACTCCACAAAAATGTGAATAACAGCTGAAGAGGTCACTGGATGGCATAAATCTGTTGTGTTATGGTCAGCTGTGTGTTAGAGCCCTGTCTCTACAGTAAATTCTGCCTCTTTCACCTTGTGTGGGGAGTTGTTGAAATGCATCACATCTTATTGCTATCAGCTTGGGCATTTTATGGCAATTCATAATTAGTTTAGTATGATAAAAACAACAAGCCTAAAACTGATTTAATGCAATATAATATATTCTAGACATCTGATAAAACAGCAAACAAACTGAAATTACCGATATGGTGTTTGTCATCTCAAAGTTACACAAAAAAAGTAAATAAAGTTTATTTTCAGATTCTATGTATGTATGAATAAATGTATTTTATTAAATATTAAATCTTAAATTACACAGCAGTTTATATTTAATTTATTTATGAATTCTTAACTCTCCTATCCAGGACACGTCTCACCACCAGCCCCCTCGACCCCATCCCCTCTTATTTCATTCCCCACATCTCCTCTTCCTTCATCCCAGCCCTAACTTCTCCCTTTAACTTGTGCCTATCTGCTGGTATTTTTTCCTCTTCATTTAAACATGATGTGGTATCCCCTATACTTAAAAAAATAACCCTGGACCTGTCAGCTCTTTCCAGCTACCGACCTGTCTCCCTTCTTCCCTTTGCTTCCAAACTACTGGAAAGACATGTCTATGCTGACCTGGTTCACCACCCCTTTACTAACTCTCTCTTTGACCACCTCCAGTCAGGCTTCCACTCTTACCATTCCATCAACTTAGTGCTAAATCTAAGGGTTACTACTCTTTGCTCATTCTTCTTGACCTGTCCTCTGCTTTTGGAATCTGTTGATCACCCTCTACTTCTTCAGACCCTGACCTCCTTAGGTATCCAGGACAAGTCACATTCTTGGATATCTTCCCATCTCTCCAGTAGGACCTTCAATGTTTTACACTGTGGAATAAGCTCATCCCCTCCCTGGGGGGTACTGCAAGGCTTGGTTCTCTGCTTTTCTCCATTTACACCTATGGCCTTGGACAACTCATTAGCTCATTTGGATTTCAGTATCACCTGTATCATCTGCGGATGATATCCAAATTTATATCTCTGCCACAAATTTCCCAACACTGGCATCCCAGGCCCTCAACTTCCTTATTGCTATCACTGCCTTTATGTCCTCCCGCTTCCTCAAACTAAACATGGACAAACCTGAACTTTTCCTTTTCCCACCCTCACACTCTGTTCCCTTCCCTAGTCTCACTATTAATATTAACAACGCATCTATATCTCCATCACCTCATGTCCGTTGCCTGGGAATAACGCTAGATTCAGATCTTTCCTTCAAACCCATGTTAACACACTTACCAATTCAAAAACATCTCCCACATTTGTCCCTTCCTCTCGAAAGAAGCTACAAAAATCCCAGTCCAAGCCATAATCATATCCAAGGTAGACTACTACAACACACTCCTGTGTGGGCTACCTACCAACTGCCTGGCACCACTTCAATCCATCCTAAACTCTGCTGCCCAGCTATTTCACTTCTCTTCTCTAACACCTCTTCTCTCTGTCAGTCCCTCCACTGGCTGCCTATCATGCAAAGAATCCAATTCAAGCTGCTAACCCTATCCTATAAAGCACTATCCAATACAGCCCCTCCATACATCTCAGAGCTGAACCACAGATACCGTCCCAGACGCAACCTCCGCTCTGCAAATAATATCCTCCTCTCAACCAGCCTTGTCACCTCTTCCCATGCCCGCATTCAGGACTTTGCTTGTGCTGCCCCTCTGCTCTGGAACGCCTTCATTCCTAATGTGTGAAGGCATGTTGCACTTACTCATTCATCCATAATTTATATCTATATATGTGTTGTTAACCTACATATGAAATTGTATTTACTTTTTATTTATCTATATAATTGCTTGCAATTATACCCTTGTTTGCATATCCTTTTTTTAAAATATACAGTGCTGTCTACCCAAGTGGAGCTTTATAAATAAAATTGTACTTACATTAAAACCCACCTCTTCAAGCAAGCATATAACCTGGCCTAGACATTACCCCTCTCACTGACCCAAACTTCTCACACTTCACTGACAAATTTTTACAGCCTACCGATTCCAGTCACCTTATGCCTCACCCCCCTTTCCTCTAGACTGTGAGCTCTTTGGGCAAGGTCCTCTTTCCTATTGTATCACGGTATTGCTGTAAGTAACTCATCACTCTATGTACTTACATTATGCATTACCTGTGTGTGTAATATGTATGACTATGTGTAATATGTATTACCCTGTATGTAAAGTATGACTATGTAATTGTAAAGCGCCACAGAAGATGTTGATGCTATATAAATCCATAATAATAACATTAACCAATTGCATAAAACTATCAGTATGTCATTTTGATTGCAAATTTACTAGTCCATGTATTTCATTACATTTTTTCTACACCAGAGACAAAGCCATTATAGCAGATGTTCAATATTTTAAATATCAATTAGTGAAAAACATGATATTTTCACTACAGATATCTTTTAAATCATAAATGAACATGTACATATATATATGTATAGTTTTATTTTTTTATAGCGCCACAGCACTGTACACTTACTATTAAAAAAAAGTCATACAAGGGGCCAAATAATTTAAGTAAATATATAATGATGTACATTAATAACCTTGTGACTTGAGGAAAGAGGTCACTGCCCCGAATAAATTACAATCTAGTTACATGCGTTTTCGCCAAATGTAAATAAGATTTGCCATTCATTTGATAACTATGTCTATAGTAACGCCTCCACTCCAACTGTGAAGCCCTGAATAATAATAAAGACTGCTAATCTTAACTGCAACTTGAGAAGAAGTGCATTGTATTCGGTTATAAGTAAAGGGATGTAAAACAGGGGCAGAACAGCCACACCTTGTTCTAGCCTTGGTATTTAGCCAAAGAGTGGGACTAGGATGCAATCTTCTTTAAACTTCACAACCACAAATAACTGCTACATCACAATACATTTAGTTGCACTTAATTACTTTTTGTATGACTCGTATGAACTTTACCCAAGATTTCCTGAAAGATGCAGATAGTATGTATGGATTTTCTAAAAGGGCAACTTGATGTTGAATCATCTCTGTTGGGTATGCACCAGCTCACACTCTATTTTGGTTGCTACACACTGAAACACATAGGAAATAAGCAGGAAGACAAACCTTCGGGAAGTCTTTACTATAATTTCTGAAAACTAAGCCTTCTGCATCATTAATGCACTTTTTGTGTAGTTGCATCCCAAACCACTACTTGATCAATGATATGGAACCTGTGCTAATTCAGTCAGGGCATGGTATGGTACCTTATAGAGAGACAGTATTTTCTTTGCATAGAAGAAGAAACAGCCAAAGTAACCCCACAGACACCATGAATTCTTATCTTGCACTGCCAAGTTCTAATAAGATTAAAACATGTCCAGGGAGATTCAATAAAAGTTCTTCAGGGTTATTCAATAACAGTTCTTATCGTTTAAAATGGTGCTAATTTTACCCCAACCAATCAGATGAAAGCTTTCAAATGTTAAATAAGATCTGATTGGAGGGGAAAATTTGCAACATTTTTAACAATAAGAACATTTATTACATATGCCTAGTCATGTCTACAAGTCGGGTTAATGTTCTCGATACATGCATTTGCCACAAGGACTTAGGAGAAACTTTGCATGTTTCCGACACTTCTCCGGGAATGCTATGAGAAATTATTCCTTATTTCTAGGATTAGTTGGGCAATGCTATTTTATAGCATGAAGCTGTGAAGTACCTTCAGTTTTAAGAAGGTTCTATTTCACGTTACATGAAAACCCACATGAATGCATTTTTGCCATGAAGTATTAGTTATGGGGTCTAGAGGGGTTTTATCTAGAGGTGTAAGTAACTAGTTTACATAATTGTTTAGAATATTGTGACTCCTTTTTAGAACATTTTGTGCATAACAATATAGTAAAATATCAAGTTCTGGGACAAGGTGTGATTACCCCTTAGACTCACCAAGCTCGCATTAAGACTGGCAATGGGCAGCTATAACATTTTCCATAAGGAAAACACTCTAAAGCAGTGTTTCTCAACCAGGGGTCCGGGGACCCCTAGGGGTCCCTGAGAGGTTGCATGGGGGTCCTCAAAACATTGACAGAAATTGTATAGATCCACAATTTTGATGAATGCAGATATATGTTTCTACATATTTATCAATGTTCTGTATAAAGTCTGTGTTTGGTGTATTGATGTCTGAGAGATAAATGAAGATGAAGTAACGTTTTAATGTAAGGGTCCCCACCCTGGTGTGAATTACAGTGCATTTTGTTCAATAGAGATGTATTTATAGATCTATCATTTATATTTCTATAGATTAGGTTTTTTGATGATTTGATGACTGACAAAGAAAAATAATGATACTGTATATAATCATAATTTTATGTAGAGGTCCCCGAGACATGAACATTGTTTCAAGGGGTCCCCACAGATAAAAAGGTTGAGAAACACTGCTCTAAAGCAAAGCAGCTATACATAGGTATGGGGGGGTTACTGCAATTTTGCCTATTGGCCCTGTACTCATTCCTTCACACCATTGTTCTGGTTCATAACTCCACAGAGGTACTTGGCCAGTTGTGATCTGTCTGTCTGTTGCTGCTGAGTGCTAACCTGCCATGTAGACGACTCTGTACTTGTTATTGTACAAAACCTTCTCCCGTGTACAGGGATCGATCGGCCTTTACTAGTGACAAGAACTTTGTCTTAGCTGGTAGTGTGTATGCAGCTTTTTCACCACAAATACGTCTCATTCCCGCACACCCACATGTCAGTGTTCCACTGGGTACAGAATCCTTCCTCGCACTGTTATTTATCTCTTTCCGCCAGATGTGACCCGCCCCCCCGACTCCTACTTATAAACAGTTTGTTTCCCCCGCAACCCCCCACCCCGACGATAGCTCCTCCCATCCATTCCCACCACTGGCCCCTCCCCCTTCATTAACTCACCGTAATCCCATTCTAGTATCCTTATTCATCTAGCCCCCTAGAGATCCATCTTCCCCCACTGATTCCTGTTGGCTCCTCCCGCCGGCGCCCAACTGTTTCCCTACAGGAGAATTTATCCTTTCCATCCCCCCACCACACACACACGCTCTCTAGACTCCTTCCTCCAATCTCTGCACAGAAGTCAGAGTGTGACCAATGATGTTCCCTGGCTTGGCAGTATGAGGTCCGGGTGTGTAGACTGGGGAGCACGGAGCGCGACCCGCACACTGTCGCCCATAGCGGCCTCTTGGCTTGTACCACAGCCCGAGGGACTTTGGAGCAGAGTAAACCAACGGAGGATTCTGAGCATCTTTGCCAGGCACAGAGCGTCACCGTGCCCCTGTCCGGGAAACCTGAGCCTAGGGCGACCTCTACAGAACGAAGCTTTACAGTAAGTGTCCCCGAATGACAGAAACTGCTCCATAGAGTGGAATTTGTTGTGTCCATGTGTGTGACCTGTTGGTGCCCGCTAACTGGGACACTCCAGGGATCTGCTGGAGTTTGTCTGAGAGTTGGAAGTTGCTATTAGGATGTTGGTAGTGGATGGAGCAGTAGGAAGGACTTATGATTTTCATTAGGAGAGTGTGCACTGCCTGATTTATTGATGGACATATTCAGGTTGCAGGGCTCCCAAGTCTTTACCATCCTTGCTGTGTATTTAGAGTACTGTTTATTAGTATGGTTGGTAATTACTGTGCTAGAAAGCTAAATATACCAAGGACAGGGCCCCTGCAAGAATAGATTGTACTAAAGGTCCCTGAGGAAATAGAAAAAAAACAGATGTAACTATTCTGTTGTGTATCCTTGACATTACTGTACAATTCTAATCAGCCCTGCATATCTGTAGATGTCCATACATGTAATATCTGCGTCTAAAATGTGTTCTCATAGCTGAAGAGTAGCTGGTATTCTGGGCAAATCACAAGCAATGTCACAACAGTTATTCCTATCCATAACATTTCCCTGATCAAATGGTTCTATAGAAAATGTGTAAACACCTTTTTGACAACACTGGAAGATCTCCCCCCCCCCCCCATTTGTTTGGCCTCAGCAATACCATGACAGTAGTTATCTCCATTTATACTTTTGTAGTTTTGATTAAAAAGGCCTTTCTTTATAATACCCTTGGTATTTGAATTGTTTGGATTAATGTTTGGGAAGAATTATAGTTTCCAGTAATGGGCAATTTAATAAAACAAATTTCCTACTGTACATATCTTTTAAATTCTGGTTTACACGTTAAATGTAATAAAGGCTAATCCCGCACATAAACATTCTGAGAAATCATCATTTGAACTCACAGGATTTTCAAGGGAACACTTATCACTCCAGAAGCAGAAATTATAATTTGTGAACTATCTGTTTTCTTGAACCTTTGGGTGCCTGACAGCACCTCTATTTATATATTTATGTACTGAACTATTGATCTATTTATCCCCCTTGTATGACTTTATTAAAAATGTAATGATGAAGGAAGCACAGATAAATGTGTGATTACCACCATTTTACTTCTCGCAAATTATAGTTTCAGATAATATAATGTTGGTTGAGCATAGTTAATAGTGACCCTTTAAGGTTTATGAATCGGTAATTATAGCATGTCTGTATTATGTCCCATTAACGGACATCTGAATGATGCATCACCCTG
Organism: Hymenochirus boettgeri; assembly: GCA_019447015.1. Taxonomy (NCBI): domain Eukaryota; kingdom Metazoa; phylum Chordata; class Amphibia; order Anura; family Pipidae; genus Hymenochirus; species Hymenochirus boettgeri. The sequence continues at coordinate 176,950,358 of CM033471.1, forward strand.
CAGGTATAGCAAAAATAAATGTACTTATACTGCACCATAAGATGAAGGAACTAGGGCTAGTTGCATGGTTCCATGCAACCCCCCTGTTCTCTTGCATAAATGTTGATAATACTGACATTCTAAATACCAGCATTTCGAAATTAGTTTCTGTTGTGGAAAAAAACATTTTAGCCACATCTAAGTGGCACCTTGCTGGGAACTATTTTTTTTCTTTGTGAATATATAAGCAGGAACTCTTGCTACTCGAGGCTTCATGTTATAATTTTACTTTGCACCATGTGTTATACTACTTGCACAGCATTTAATAAACTTGAAAGAGTGTTTATTCATGGTTTATATGTGGTTAATATAAATGTGATTATAAATGTAAACATTTTTAAAGGATTTCCTTTATCCAGCTCTTTGGTTGCTCATATTGCTTCAAAAAAATCCTGGATTGACACCTCAATGACAGTTGTAGCATTTGTAGCTTGAAATATCTGCTGTTAAGACAAAATAAAGGAATGTATTTCTGAAATGGAAAAAGGAAATGTTGAAAGATAGAGTAAAGACTTAAATATCTATATATTTATCTATAGTGAAAAAACACATTGCCCCTTTGCAAAGTTAAATTCATGTACTCTGTGCTGCCTTCATCCTATCTATGTCAGTGACTTTGTTTATCCATGGTGTCAGATCTCTATGCAGCACTCCCCCCTTCCCCCTCCCCTCTGTTACCTCCTCCATTTCTCAACTCCGGCTAACCGACAAGCTTATCATGTGCAGTAGGAGTTAAAAGTTCAACATCCTGAAAAACACACCCATGCACAGTGGTCAATAGAAAGCAAGCTCTCCTGGAGACACGGACAAAGAAGGAGAACAGTACAGTTTACGATCTCTCACTTTGTGACCCATCATCAATCAGTGAAAGCTATTAAGAAGGGGGGTCAAGTGCAGCCTTATATCTACCATCAAAGCTACCTCTCTCCCCCTGCTAATGCTCTTATCTCTATGTTTATTACAGAGCAGGGAGGGGGGATCACGTCACAGGGATTTGATTGACAGTCCAAGTAGGAGTAGAGGAATGCAATCACGTCTTCTTCCAACTGGTGTATCTCAGGACAGAGAGGGAATCTGAACAAAGTGATGACACTCTGGGGGTTGTGGGGAATTATAGAAAACATGGAAAGAAAGAAAAAAAAGTTCATTTTTTACACTATAGATGCCCTTTAAGTCTTTAGCTTGGTAACATAGCAATCGAGGTTGAATAAAGACATACATCCATCAAGTCCAACCTTATTCACCCTCCTTTTTAACCCTACCTAATAGTTGATCCAGAGGAAGGCAAAAAAACCCAAAACCGCTAATAAAGTGGGAAAAAAATTATTTCCGGGCTCCAAACGGCAATCGGAAAGTATCCCTGGATCAACCAGAACTACAGTATATGTATTAATATAAGTAATTCTCAATATTTTTTTAGTTTTAGAAACTTATCCAGGCCATTTTTAGGAGGATGTCCACGAGTCCTCTGATATGACCTATTGGTGAACAATGCACCAGAGTTCGTTCTATGCCCCTTTAAATTATTTGTATAAGGTTATCATATCCCCACACAAACGTCCCTTCTCCAATGTAAACAGCCCTAACTTGTCTAATCTGCCTGCATATTCAAGCCCCTCCTTTCCCCTTATTAATTTAGTTGCCCTTCTCTGAACTGCTTCCATTTCCAAGATGTCCCTTTTGCATATGGGATTCCAAAACTGCACTGCATATTCCAAATGAGGCCTTACCTAGTGCCTTGTAAAGAGGGAGAATAATATTTTTCTCTCTTGAATCTATTCCCCTCTTTATACAAGACAATATCTTGCTACCGCTAGTCGTTGCTACCTGTTATTGTTTGCTACAGCTAAGTATAGTATAGTATAGTATTTGAGGTTGAATAAAGACGTACGTCCATCCAGTTCAACCCATCTAGCAATATCCTCATTTCCTGCCTAACTGTTGATCCAGAGGAAGGCAAAAAAACCACCAAATTTATGAAGGGGGAAAAAATTCCTTCCTGACTCCAAGTGGCAATCGGAAATTTCCCTGGATCAACTCTACTTTATGTATCAATACCAGTAACTTGTAACATTCCTTGTTTGCAGGAACTCATTCAGCTTTTTTTTGAAACTGACCAATGAACCTGCCATAACAACGTCCACTGGAAGACAGTTCCATAGCTTTACCGTTCTCACAGTGAAAAACCCTTTGCGAGCTTGAAGCCTAAACCTTTTTTCTTCAAGTCTTAAGGGATGTCCTCGTGTCCTTTGACATGTTCTATTGGTGAACAATGCCCCAGATAGTTTATTGTATGGCCCGTTAATGTATTTATACACAGTAATCTTATCCCCACGCAAGCGCCTTTTCTCCAGCGTCCATAATTTTAAATTTTCCAGTCTCTCTCTTTATATTCAAGCTCCTCCAATCCCCTTAGTAATTTAGTTGCCCTTCTCTGAACCCTTTCCATTTCTAAGATGTCCTTTTTGTACACAGGATTCCAAAATTGCACTGCATATTCCAAATGAGGCCTTACCAATGCTTTGTAAAGAGGGAGAATTACATTTTCCTCTCTTGAATCCATACCTCTCTTTATACAAAGACAATACCATGCTGGCTCTGGCTGTTGCCGCCTGGCACTGCTTGCTACCTTTAAGTTTGTTATTCACCAAAACTCCAAGATCCCTTTCCAACAGGGATTCACTTAACACAGAGCCATTTATAGTATAAGTAGCACAAGGATTTTTAAGTCCAAAATGCATCACCTTACATTTATCAACATTGAATTTCATCTGCCACTTAGCAGCCCAATGTGACAATCTATCTAGATCCCCTTGCAACAATTGCACATCTTCTGAAGTTTTTAATGGTCGACAAAGTTTTGTGTCGTCAGCAAACACAGAAACCTTGCTGACAATACCCACTTCCAAATCATTAATGAATAGATTAAATAAACAGCCCCAGCACAGAACCCTGTGGCACCCCACTTAGCACTTTAGTCCATAATGATGAAGCCCCATTAACAACTACTCTCTGCATCCTATTCATTAACCAATTTTCTATCCATGTACAAATGTGACGCCCCAGACCAACAGACCTTAGTTTATACATTAGTCGCCTATGGGGGACTGTATCAAAAGCTTTTGCAAAATCCAAGTAAACTACATCTACTGCTATACCAGAGTCTAAATTTCTACTTACTTCCTCATAAAAACCAAGCAAGTTAGTTTGACAAGATCTATTCCTCCTAAATCCATGCTTTACTTTACTTATAATGTCAGTTCTTGAAACATACTCTAGAACATGTTCCCTTATTAAACCTTCCAGGATCTTCCCCACCACTGAAGTTAAACTTACAGGCCTGTTATTACCTGGCTGTGAACGACTACCCTTTTTGAATATCGGAATAACATCAGCCTTTTCCAATCCAGAGGCACATCACCGAACATGAGTGAATCAGCAAAAATAAGAAACAATGGCCTAGATAAAACTATACTTAGCTCCTTAAGTACCCGAGGAACTCCAGATGTTTGGAAACTACAACTCCCAGCATACTTTGGTTGCTGGGAGTTGTAGTTTCTAAACATCTCTGGCAAGTTCAAAAAAAAATTACCTTTCCCAACTCTGTAACCCATCTTTCTGTTGTTTAGAGGCACTCCAGATGTTTGGAAACTAAAACTCCCTGCAATCAAAGCATGCTGGGAGTTGTAGTTTCCTAACATTTGTATTGGCAACTCTGTACTCCCAAATACTGGTAAGAATAACCAGAGGCAATAAAAATAGAATAGAATATACCAGAGTTACATATGGTGTAGGTGGCACAGGGATTATTAAATCCCAAATGCATCACCTTACATTTATCAACATTGAATCTCATGTGCCATTCTGCTTCTCATTTTGATAATCTGCCTAGGTCTGCTTGCAGCACTTTATAAACAGATTAAAAAGAAGCGGCCCCAGTACAGAACCCTGAGGCACTCCGCTTAGAACACATAGATGTAGCTCCATTTACCACCACTCTCTGTTTGCAATCCAATAACCAATTCTCTATCCATGAACAAATGTTTTCTTCTAGGCCAACAGTCCTCATTTAATAAATTTGTCGCCTATGTGGCACAGTATCAAAAACTTTTGCAAAATCCAAGTACCGTATATACTCGAGTATAAGCCGAGGTTTTTAGGTTTAAAAATAAACCTAGAAACCTTGACTTGGCTTATACTCGAGTCACATCAAAAATGTGCTGAAAAATGGTTTCTCACTGGTAAGGTTTTTCACTTACCAGTCCATTAGGTCGCCTGATATGCCCGCACAGCCGCCTGATATGCCGGGAGGGAGAACAACTGCTGCTTACTGGATCACAGAGAAACCGATGCAGAGAGACCGAACGGGTATGTGCACGCGGGCGCGCCATTACGTACGGACTGTAATCTGTTGGAATGGAGGAGCAGGGAAGGAGCGAGCTTTCCAATTCTCCTGTCCGGTCCTGTGGGACTGGTAAGTTACCATAAATTCTATTTTTATTGCCTCTGGTTATTCTTACCAGTATTTGGGAGTACAGAGTTGCCAATACAAATGTTAGGAAACTACAACTCCCAGCATGCTTTGATTGCTGGGAGTTGTAGATTCCAAACATCTGGAGTGCCTCTTAACAACAGAAAGATGGGTTACAGAGTTGGGAAAGGTAATTTTTTTTTTGTTGTTTTTTTGAACTTGCCAGAGATGTTTAGATGTTTAGAAACTACAACTCCCAGCAACCAAAGTATGCTGGGAGTTGTAGTTTCCAAACATCTGAAGTGCCACAAAAGAATACAATGATGGGTTACAAAGTTGGGCAAGGGGATTTTTTTTTGTTGTTGAACGTGTCAGTAGATGTATTTCCAAACATCTGGAGTGCCAAGGAAATGGGTCCAGTACTGGATTTGGCTATAACCGGCATTGTGTGGGACTACTGAATGGGATTACCGTACACTACTTTATGGGAATTCTGCTATCTATTTAAAGGGCAACTAAAGCCTCAAAACAATACTGATTTAGAAGGCTGAATACCTTGATATAAAAGCAGTACCGTAATCTGTGCCTCACTTAACTACGGTAAACTCTGCTCTTAAGGTATGGGGTTCAAGTTTTCTTACTGGCTCTTCTGTGTATTTTTAATCTATTAGAAATGGTTGGTCGTGGAAGAAAACAAAAACGCAGATCTTACGACGCTGGATTTAAACTCAAGGTTGTTTCAAGAGCAGAAGAAAGCAATAATTCCATTGCAGGCCGGGAATTTGGCGTTGACGAAAAACAGGTTCGAGTTTGGCGAAAAATTAAGTCAGAATTGGAGAAGATGCCGAAGTGAAAAAAGGCTTGTTGTGGTTTAACAACCTCATACGGGGCTCTAGAGACTGACTTGCATAAATGGGTTGTGGAATGTCGTCAAAATGGATACTGTATAACACGCATGGCAATTCGATTACGTGCCCTTCAAATGGCTAAAGATGAGAAATATAAAACAGCGGGTATTGAGAAATTTGTTGCATCAGCTGGATGGAGTACCCGATTCATGAATAGGTTTGGCCTTTGCTTGCGACAGCGAACAAAGATTTCACAAAAACTACCACAAAACCTTGAGGAAAAGGTTATGCCATTCCATCAATTTATTATAAAACAAAGAAAGTTGTATAATTATGACCTTGGAAGTATCGAGAATATGGATGAGACAGCAATGACTTTTGATCTTCCAAGCAACAGAACAGTGGCATCCTTGGGAGAAAAAACTATTTTCCTTAGAACAACCGGGAATGAAAAAAATTTCACAGTGGTTCTGGCATGTTTGGCCAATGGAGTCAATCTGCGGCCTGCTATTATATTTAAAAGAGATTTGGAATGGACGACCAGGAGTAGCTTTAAAAAAAAAAAAAACTCACTGCTAGCTTGGGATATGTTTAGAGCCCATATATGTGAAGATGTCAAAAAAATGGCTAAATCATTTCAAACCACTTTGGCTGTTATTCCTGGTGGGCTTACATCTGTTTTACAGCCCTTGGATGTGTCTATAAACAAACCTTTTAAAGACTGTGGGCGAAAAATGTGGCACGAATGGATGTCATCTGGTCAAGCCGAATTGACAAAAGGTGGAAATCTTATGAAGCCTGACATAGAATTAGTAGCAAAGTGGGTACGAGATGCATGGGAGGACATTCCAGAAGACATCCTCAAACGTGCTTTTCAGAAATGCGGTTTAAGTAATGCCATGGATGGTACAGAAGATGATTTTGTTTCAGCACAGCAGCAGTGATGAAGATGATGTAAATATTGATGATGGTGATGATTATGTCTATGCAGATAACATTACACCAGCTGAATTTGAGGCACTATTTGGAGAAACCGATGATGAGGAATCTGACTTTGAAGGATTTTAATTAGAGTACTGCATGTTTCATATTGCTGCTCAAGCCATTGAACTTTGATTCAGCAAAAAGGTTTCCCAGTTAAAATATTTTCCATACTTTTTTTTGTGGTAGTTTTATGGGTACCGGTATGTTTGTGGTATCTAATGTTGCTTTAATGCATATAATGACTAAAAACAGGTTGTTTTTATTTGAAAATAAATACAGTACTCTTAAAATAAAACATGGCCCACTCTTTTTTGTACCGGTAATTACAGGTTTGCAGTAGTGGTGATAATTTCTACCCTCGGCTTATACTCGAGTCAATCAGTTTTTATTGATTTTTCAGGTTAAAATAGGTACCTCGGCTTATACTCGGTTTGGCTTATACTCGAGTATATACGGTATAAACATCCACTGCTTTGCCTGAATCTAAATTCTTACTCACTTCTTCATAAAAAAAACTATTACATTTGTCTGGCATGATCTATTTCTCATAAATACATGCTGGCTACTACTAATAAGATCAGTTCTGGAGACAAAGTCATGGATATGATCCCGTAACAAAGTTTCCAACACCTTTCCTACCACTGATGTTAGGCTTACAGGTCTATAGTTACCAGGCAGTGAACGACTACCTTTTTTGAATATTGGTAATACATCTGCTTTTTTCCAATCCAGCGGCACATCCCCAGACCAAAGTGAATCTGAAAAGATGAGAAACCGTGGTCTAGATATAATTGAAAGGTCAATTATACTCGCCTCTACCTCGTTCCTTTCCCCCCATTCGTGCAAAGTATGAAGAATGTGGGGCCAAAAAGGCTAATCTGCTGAAACGTTTTTTACATAGTTTTTACAATAATATACAGGGTAGAAATGAGGAGTATTCTCATTCGCTGACGGAGGATATGGTACAGAAACAATTAGACAAAGTTAATATCAATAAAGCCCCAGGAAGAGATGGTTTACATCCTCAGATTTTAAAAGAGCTTAGTTAAAAGGACAATTATACTCACCATTTCCCCAATCCATTCCTGCAAAGTACCCAGGGTGAGGACCTTACCCTGAATACTCCTCATTTGTACCCTGTATATTATTGTAAAAACTATGTAAAAAACGTTTCAGCAGATAAGCCTTTTAGGCCCCACATTCTTAGTCCTCATCTTTTTACTATTGATATACTTAAAAAAAAATTTGGGGTTGGAATTGCTTTGTTCGGCTATTCGTATTTCATTTTCTATTTTAGCTAGTTTAATTGCTTTCTTGCACTCTTTACTACAGCTTTTATACTCACTGTAAGACTGTTCAGTTCCCTCTGATTTTAAAAGCCTTTTTCTTTTTTTCCATTTCCCTTTTTACATGAGCATTAAGCCATGCAGGAGTAGACCTAATTTTTTTACACAAATTATTTAAAAGTACAAATTTAGAAATGTAATAGTTTAATATCCCTTTAAAAGTGGTCCACATCTGCTCAGTATCTTTACCTAGAAACAATTTCCCCCAGTCTATAAGCAGGAGTGATTCCTTTAATAGCATAAAATTAGCTTTCCTAAAGTTAAAAGTTTTTGTTAATCCAGTGGACTTTAGTTTTTTGCAACCTATATTAAATGACACTTTATCTTGATCCAGGGCTGGACAAATCCAGGTCACCATGGCGACTAAGAAATGCACCCTGGCAACTGAAAAAACTTAGTGGAGCAATTAAGTGTTGAGCATGCAATTTGATTTATTACCTCTGCCATTTGGTTGCATTCCGGCTCTTGCGCGAGGCAGTTAGTGTCCGGAGTGGCTGGGGTCCTGCTGTGGGCTGGGGTCCTGCTGTGCATTTCAGTGGGGCAGACTTGTTTATTGCCTGTTATGCGCATCACGGGAGTAGCGCGTATTTGGAAAGGTGTGAATGGGACTTTTGTGTGTTCCATCCCCTTTATTTACCTAATAAAGGGGATGGAAAATATGCAGAGTGCATACAGGTAACAGGGAGGCATAATTCGCTGACCTGGGACACTTGAAGTAGCACATTGCTGGGGAGTCTGTCACTGCTGTACTACCAAGACAGGAAGATCAGCAAAAGGTTAAGGACCAGGAAAGAGCAGTCCGAAAACCACAAGAATCAAGACTGTGAATCTGTGACCCACTTCAACTTATTTTTATGTGAGTATCATCTGCAACTTGCCTCTCTTATACTGATTGTTTAGTACCCTCTGTGCATACAACCTTCTGTCCTTTTGCTTTCTTACTATTCAGTGTTTTTGGTGGTTTGAAATGGTTGGGTAATGGTTGTATATTAGCTTTTATATACAACCATAACCAAGGAGTATTCACATTGGCTGACAGAGCATATGGTACGGAAACAATTAGACAAAGTAAATATCAAAAAAGCCCCAGGACCAGATGGATTGCATCCTCGGATTTTAAAAAAGCTTTGTCTTCAGAATTGATCTTAGTAGTAGTCAGCATGGATTTATGAGAAATAGATCATGCCAGACAAATTTAATTGGTTTTTATGAGGAAGTGAGTAAGAATTTAGATTCAGGAACAGCAGTTTTGATACAGTGCCACATAGGCGACTAATGTATAAACTGAGGACTGTTGGCCTAGAAGAAAACATTTGTTCATAGATAGAGAATTGGTTATTGGATCGCAAACGGAGAGTGGTGGTAAATGGAGCTACATCTATGTGGGCTAAAGTTCTAAGCTGAATGCCTCAGGGTTCTGTACTGGGGCTGCTTCTTTTTAATCTGTTAATAAATGACTTAGATGGGGGCATTGAGAGCAATGTTTCTGTGTTTGCTGATGACACTAAACTATGCAGAGCTTTGGAAACTTTAAATGACGTGCAAGTGCTGCAAGCAGACCTAGATAGATTATCAAAATGGGCAACAGAATGGCAGATGAGATTCAATGTGGATAAATGTAAGGTGATGCATTTGGGATTTAATTATTCCTGTGCCACCTACACCATAAATAAATCTGTGTTAAGTGAATCTGTAATGGAAAAATATTTGGGGATTCTGGTAGATAACAGACTTAGCTGTAGCAAGCGATTCCAGACAGCCAGGGCTAGAGCTAGCAAGATATTGTCTTGTATAAAGAGAGGAATAGATTCAAGAGAGAAAAATATAATTCTCCCCCTTTACAAGGCACTAGTAAGGCCTCATTTGGAATATGCGGTGCAGTTTTGGAATCCCATATACAAAAGGGACAACTAAATTAATAAGGGGAATGGAGGGGCTTAAATGTGCAGGCAGATTAGACAAACTTGAATGTAACAGTCACTGTGGGCAAACCTGAATGTAACAGTCACTGTGGGCAAATTGAATGTACCAGTCACTGTGGGCAAACTTGAATGTACCAGTCACTGTGGGTAACATGTTTTTTTAATCCTTATCCTTACCTTACCTTAAGCCTAGTGCCTGGGGTGGGCTGTTAATGCTGTCTGACTTTAGTTTAGTCAGGGATAGGCAACCAGTTGATCCCCAGACTCCCAGAGTGCTTATAGAGGAATGCTGAAAGTTGTAGTTTCTAATAGATCTACTGGTTGCCTACCCCTGCTTAAGGAAAGTCAGGCAGCATCAACAGCCCACTCCAGTGACCCCCACTGTGTGTCAGTATATCAGTGCATGTATGTGGGTGTCAGTGTATGTTTTTGTCCATGTACGTGGGTGTTTGTGTGTGTGTGTGTGTGTGTCATATGTGTGTGCCAATGTATATGTGTAGCATACATACATGTAGATGGATAGATCAATAGAAAGTTGTAAAGATGGAGAGTTAGCTAGATATACACAGATAAAGATAGATGGAGATATAGAGAGATAGATAGATAGACTGACCCGGATAGAAAAATAGACAAACACAAATAAATTAATAAACACTGATACTGGGTGGTGGAGTATGCATATTTTCTAAGCGACAGATCCACATCATATTGTTGCATAGCTGGGGTGACCAGTCCTGTTTCTGTGGGTCTTGTGTCTTATGTAGAATGGGCAGGGCTATGGGGTTGGGTTGGGCGGAGTAATACAAGGGTGGGGGCGGGTCACATGTCGATTGAAGTATAAAGTTGCTGGCTCCTAGAAATTTTTAAGATTTGTCCAGTCCTTTCATGATCACTAGTCCCTAAGCTTCCCATTACCTTCATTTCCAAAAATAAATGTGTAATTTAAAATTTAAATGTGGTAAATGTGTAATTTAAAACAGATATCGGGCAAGTCAATTATAATACTACTGTTCATATAATTGTGAATTTTTTCTCATAAGGGCCCAGTGGCTGTGGGCACTTTTGCTGAATACTGCCCCTTTAAGGCAGCTAGCGGCAATCGGGGGGCACCATTCAAGTGCTCCCCTAGCCCCCTTGATCCCCCAGCGGTTTCATGAAAATCCAATGGGTGGGATCGGGAGATTGCAGCCCCAAAAGCTGTGACTGGATAGGAATTGCCGTCCCACAGAGCTGATTGATGATTGCCGGTAGGGAGACCCCAGTGACGTCACCGAATTTTTGCTTTCCCTTAGTCTACTACTAAGACCATTACCTGTTGGTCTAGTTGAGGTACTGCACTGCAATCTCAATTCAGATCGCAGTACAGTACAGGCTATAGTTAGCTATTCATGAAAGACCGCTTACTATAGTATTTGTGAATGGAGTTCCATTCTCAAATAGGATTTTTCCCCAAAGACTAGGGGAAAATATGGGGCACAGATCAACATTAGGTGATCAGTTCTGATCACCTAATTATTGGTCTTTGCCAATAAATGAAAAATCACTTCCTGGAAAATTTGTTCCGGGAAGTGATTTTTCTGATCAGATTTTGACTTGGAAAACGTAATTTATGCCCGTATTCCAATTTCATTATCATTCCCTAAGATGATCGGATGATTATCTTTGGAAGTGATTAAAAAGAAAAGTGAAAAGCACACACAAACGAATTCTCAAAGTGATACAAACCCCCCTTTCCCCCTACAATTTCTACCCTCGCCTCATATTCAAGTCAATCAGTTTTACTAGTTTTTTTATTTAAAAAGAAAGTACTTCAGCTTATACTCAAATCGACTTATACTCAAGTATACGGTAACTTAAATTCAGTGCGTTACACTATATAAGGAAGTGCTTTATGGAAGTGCTTTTACTTGTTAAAGCATGTCATAGACAGGAGCATAGAATGTTTGTCTACCAGTGAATTCCCTGATGCTCCTTGTCCCTCAGTTCCCTGGCAGACTGGAATGACCAAATATCACACTAGTCAGCGAGAATAGTGTGGTCGGCATAAGTCATTATTGTTAGCTTGCGGACTAATGAAAATCTTGCCAGGTCAATTTCCTTTGAAAATATCTGCTGGCACCTCATCAGCATGCAAAGACTTACGGAAAACCTATATTTGTGGATTTCCATACTTTTAAATTACAGAGGGTGCAGTGTGCTCCCAGTTTCCGCAGAGTTTCCCACCCTAAATGTCTGTACACACCTCTGATGTTATGGCAGAGGAATGACCTATCAACTAACTATTTTCCATTTCTCTTAATCATCTAGATATTTATGTTTTGGACTTAACTGCTATAGGTACCCTTTGTATATATGTGATTTTTTTTATTGTTTTTAATTTATAGTTATAGATTTGTTAACCCCCCTATATAGTAAAGGATTGTTATGCAGTATTTGGGTGTGCATATATTTTATGGGGCTCCTTTTTTGATCCTACTATTTATTCCCATATTCCAATCTAGCACTTCCCCAGTACATTAATTGCAGTAACTGGGTCATTCAATACTGTTTTTACACCTACACTAGTGCCCTATCAAGGTTTTTGTTTTTCACCAATCATCAACAAGGCATGAGCGAACATCCACTTCGGCCGTCCAAGTGCCCATACATGTAACAATTGTCGCCTGAAATGGCGGTTCGCAACACATCATACGTTGTTGGTGATCCCCGCGATCGTACGTTTGATCAATGCTTTAGACCTAAACAATGAAAAATAGATTTCTGTGTGGGTGCGCGCGTACCATGTAATAATAGTCAAAATAAGGAAATATGCCAATAATCATATTTACTTTTAATTGCTGGAAATAGGGAGCATGGGTACTGTTTTCTCTGTCTGTGATGTCACCATGCACGCGACCCACCCACCAAGACCTATTTTTCAGAGTTTAGGCTGGGAAACTCTGTGGACCGCAAGTGAAGTAGTGTTGTACATTAAGACACTGGGGAGAAAACCAATGGACTAATGAGAATAGTGCACATTTCTTTTTTCCCTATGACCAATTTTCCCCGACCCAACCCACCTGGCTACATTTTAATGCCACTCGGCTGGAAAATAAATTCTGGGGAAACACAGGTTTGTTTTCAGCTACCAAAACATAGGCTGGTATCACATGCAAACACTTGATAGTCACCTCTTGCATCTGATGCTTTCAAAAGAAAGGTAAACAGGGTTACGATATAAAAGTACAGACGGCTAGATAAAGAGAAAAAAAGACATAGTGATGGATTATTGTGTGGATGAACACATGCTGAAAGAACAGGAATATCTGTTGGCGTCAGAGCAAGCAGGTATGGATACAAAGAAAACATTTGATCTGGGATTTTAAGAAAGGGTTGACTTTTCAAAGTCTAATTTCTATCACAACAGATAGTTAAAAAGAGCATTGTGCTTGTTCATTAATATTTTCTTATCCAGTGTCAAAAATTTTATTTAAAGAGCATGGCTTTGCAAGGAAGTGCTTGGTCACCTGCTTATCATGATTCTTTGTCTTTTTCCCCCATCTTTCTTCTCCTTTTTGAGAAACATCTAGACTATAATTTTATAAACTAAACAAGCAAGTAGATAAGTCGTCTGGCATGTAAATGGTATTGTAGCTGATTGTTCTTATTCTAAAGCTTAAAGGTGGCCATACACTAGAAAGATTTTACTTACCAGACCGAGCGTTCTCACAACATTAGAGCGCAAATCCCATTCATTTTGCGATTGCATGTTGGTCGCAAAGAAGAACTGGAAAGGTGGTTCTGCTCGGTTGGGTAAGTAAAATCTTTCTAGTGTATGGCCACCTTAACTCCTGTTAAGTAGTAATGATAGATAATCGGCAATAGCGTACACCAGTTTTATAACAGAAAAAACTGTGTTTATTTACACGTGACATAATGTCTGAAGAAGGTGTCAGGTGACACCGAAACGCCACATGTGAATAAACACCGTTTTTGCTGTTATAAGATTGGTGTACGCTATTGCCAATTATCTGTCATTACTACTTTACCAGAGGTATATGCAGTGGTACCATAGCTGCACCCAGCATATACTACTCTATTACTGAACAGTGGTAAGGGAGAAATAATCGTAACCATTTTTAACTCCGTTTAAGGTGTACTATTTTTATACATTGTTACCATATAGTTAACTATGAAATCTGTTTCACAATATCTGTTAAATGACTGGTTTAGACAAGCTATACAGTTTGTTTTATTTGTATGCTGGATAAGGTTTATGTCTTTTTTTTCTTTTTTGTATTGTTTTTGGCTGTCATTGCAAACTGTCATGGGATTTAGCAATTAATCCTGGGGGCATTTAAACAAAGTAAAAATTTGTGATGTGTGTATGTAATGATGTGTGTCTTCTAACTTCTTAAAGGAGAATTAACTTATTCAAATATAATGATTCAGCAGCACCTACCGGCTTGTATACTTCACCCATATGTGCACTGGCTGTCAGTGAAACCTGGGTGCCACTCTCCTGAGCCTAGGCCATGCAAGGTTTGAGGGGAGTGGGCCAGAATAGGGCTGCAGAAACTGACAGGAGCAGTTCTCAATCGGTGATCAAAGAGGAGAGTAAATATATGTTTCTGCCTTACCTGTAATTATCGAATGATTGCAGATTGTATTATAAGTTTAGTTTGCATTCTCTGATTCTTTGTGGTTGTTGAATTTGCATTGTAAGATGTTCAGAGGCTCAAAGCAATGTTTCATTTATATGCTGTTTGTGTTCATGGTCGCCAGTTTAAAAATTTATTTTCCTGTTTTTGTTTTCCTTGTAGGGGATCTTGTTTCATTAATTATGTCTAGAAAACAACCACAAACCATATTGGATCACAGAATGTCACAGGTGGAGCTGCCTAAAACCTATTCTATGTCTTGTGCTCAGAAAACAACCACTGAAGATCTGCTTTCCTACAAGTCCTTCATGAATTACCCACTACCTGGTCCTAAGAATCCCAGTTCAGCAAGCCCGTGGACATCTAACACAGCATATTTACAGTATGCAGGCAATGCTTTCAATCAGCACTTTATCACTGAAAGATCATCTGGCATATGCCAAAGAAATAAAGTTGAAGGATCAGATGCAACTAATAATAATTTCTCCCTTCAACAGCACCCCCCTGTTCGTGGTTACCCTTTATCCCCCACCCAGCATTGTCCTTCTCTTGCAGTCCCAAAACCGGTGTATAGGACTCCTGGCAGTTACTTAGAAGCAGGCTACAATGGACACAGTATGCCATCTTTTTGTGTCCAAACCGGCTTTCAGCAAGTGCGTCCTCCTGCTGTAGAAATGAATTCTTGCACTCCATTTGCATATACACCTCCTACTGTTCACCAGCCTGGTACAAAGATTAGGCAACACCTTTCTGAGCCAAGAAGTAACTCCCTTTCTTTTTCCCAGGGTTTGGCAGGCCAAAACTCCTCTCATAGACCAAGGGATTACACATGCTCTACAACACGTTTACCTTGTTCTCAAGGAGAAATGTTTAAAAGCCATTACAACTGCTTTACTAACCAAAATGTTCAGATGCCATACGATCAAGGATTTGCTTCTGGAAACCTACAAGGATCCCCAGCCTTTATTCCATTACAACAGTACCAGACTTACAAATCAAGTTCAATTCATTCAAAATTGGAACAGATTTACTCAATTAGTCATCATCCACTTTCAAGGGATGTGTATGCACATAGGCTCCCTCCCTTTGCATGCGGTGCAGACACTGGTGTGCCACCTCACAATGCAGAAGAGATTGCTGCATACTCTGACAAGGCAAGAATGAATACAGTCAATATAAATCTGGAAAGACAAGTTAACGTGTGTCCTAAAGTTCCAGAGCAGCAGATCAGAAAGGAGAATGACCAATGCAAAAATGTAGACCGGAATCTACATCTAGACACAGGCAGATTGAACAAGGATTTGAGGTCTGGCACATCCCAAGAAGGCAAACTACCTCTATGTTCTACCCATCCCGATGAGAGGGTGCAGAGGGATGTCTCTTCTTCAAACCAGCAGCCTGTAGAAAGTTCCCAGATCTCCATATCTGCAAGGGTGCAGAGGGATGTCTCTTCTTCAAAGCAGTGGCCTGTAGAAAATTCCCAGATCTCCATTTCGGCTAACAATCAAAATGTTAATATAGTGCCTTTGCTTCCAACTAACATTGGGGTTATTGAACAAGACAAAACATTTGCCTCCCAGGTTTCTAATTCTGACCACTCTTCTGTTTCTTCACTGCATGAACCTGCTGAGGCAAAACAATGTTTATCTACAGCTGGCGAGAGTGAAAAAAAATCAAACCTGAAAGAAGAAGAAAGACCGACTATGATTCCTATCAAATCTACAGTTTCAAACCAATCTCAAGTAACAAATGATCAAATTTCTGTACAACAAGAGGCTCTTTTGAAGCAGGTTCACGAAATATCTGTGGATGAAAATGTTGTTGCTCCCAGTTCCCCACCAATGCCAGTAATAAATGACGTGTTTAGCTTAGCTCCATACCGTGATTATCTTGAGGGTACTGCTCCTCATCCTTTCCCTGCACATAAGGAAAATACTGATATACACAAGGTATCTTCACCTTCGGAATCACCAGAAGTTAACCAACAAGAGAATCTTGAGAAAAGACCTTCAACTACCCCTAGATGTAAAGATTTTACCAAAACTCCTGATTTCTGCTATTCTAGTAAAAGCCCTAAAGATATAGAAACAAATTCTCTAAGTTCTTCTATTCCACATGCAAATGAAGAAGTTCTAGATCTCAGTATGAAGAAATCACTTATCACAGATTTCCTTTCTCAAGGCCTGAAAACAGTCTGTGCAAAAGTGCCAGAGTCCAGCTTGCAAAAGACAATAGGGGTCACACAGGCAAATACTGAAAGTGTTCTCCCTATATCCAGAACATCCCATTTATCCCAGGGAGAAATTACCCCTCAAACAACCCTTATTAGCTGCTTGGCCAAAGTGACCACAAAAAGCACCTCTGCAGATAGTTGCACTTTGCAGGAGATTGCAAGAAGCACCCCATCAAGCACCAACGTGAACTGCACCTCACAGCAGGTAGCTGGAAGCAACCCTATAAGGACCAACATTAGCTGCACCTCACAACAGACAAAAAGAAACGTCTATTTTAGGAATAGGCCAGGCTATACCCTCCAGGAAAAAGTAGAGATCACCCCTGAAACAAACCACATAAGCTGTCCATCACGAGCTACAGTAGGAAACATTCCTCTCCAAAGTAGCTCCCCTTGTGTAACTGTGAGCAACAATCATTTGATGACCAGCAAGTGTTATCCTTCCCAGGTGACTGCAGAAAACACACCAGAGATTAGAATGAACAGTTCACCGAGAACAACAGGTAACTGCCAACTCATAACCAATTCAAACTATTTTTCACAGACCACTGCAGAAGACAACATTCAGATTACGAGTGTAAGCAGTTTAACGCAGATGACAGCTGATAACAGCCTTCTGGGAGTAAGCATAAACTTCCCTTCTCAGGCAACAGATGGCACTCATTTTTTGGCCAGTGTCAGCTGCTCTTCACAGGGGATAGCAGGAAGTACCCCTTCAACACCTAGAAGTACCCCTTCAACACCTAGAAGTACCCGATCATCAAGTAGCACCCCTGCAACACCTTTAACCGAGAACTCATCAGTGATGACCAGTAAATATAACCCCTCACAGACTTCATTATCTCCTCATGCAAATTCTCATAGTCCCTGCTTACAGATGATCAACCAAATGCCCATTGTC
The DNA here is from genome assembly GCA_019447015.1 of Hymenochirus boettgeri. Classification (NCBI taxonomy): domain Eukaryota; kingdom Metazoa; phylum Chordata; class Amphibia; order Anura; family Pipidae; genus Hymenochirus; species Hymenochirus boettgeri. Next base: position 176,967,742 of record CM033471.1, read on the forward strand.
TCATCAACTCAAAGGCCATTTCTTCCTGTTTCCCAGTTCCATATTCTTCCCCAGGCCCCTGAACACTTATCAGCATCCAAAAATTATTGCATTGATTCTTCTTTGACACCACAATGTTCAGACATTATGAAAGAAAGGAAAAGAAAGTACACTGAGCTTTTGCCATCACAAACACTACCAGCTGGGCTGGAAAATGAGAACAATGCCTTTCAAAGTTCAAAATCATTTATGTTCAAGAAGTACAAAATAATGAAACTTGCATCTACTGGAGGAGAGACTCATGGAGCAACATGCAATACATCCCCTCATGCTTTGCCTGTCCCAGTCCAATCCCCTCCGGAAAGTGTACATTTGTTACCCCCTAGTGCTCCTGAATCCTCTCCCACACTAGGAGAAGCAAATGTTTCTTTGGCAAGTGATGGTGCACCCACTTTTAAAGGCTCCAGGAAACACTTTACTCAGCTACACAACAGAGTGTGCACAGCTATTATGAACTCTGTTTCAAGATCACCCCATGGCCTTCTACAGGATTTACAGGCAAAAAATCTGGAGAAAGATACCTCTTCAGTAAAAGCTAAGACAAGCTCTAGGTCTTCTGACTTTTCCCAAAACTCACATCATAATATATGGATGGATATTGATGGGGTCCGTTTGTCTCTACAAAAATTGTTGTCGCTGTTAGATACTTTTATGTTTACACGAACATGCCCATTTCCTCATGTCATTAGAGCAGGTGCCATTTTTATCCCTATTTACCTAGTAAAGGATGTTCTATACCCTGAGTTGCTGGGACTGTCAATTGATCGAGTCTTACAAAGTTACAAAGTTGAACTACGTCCTACTACTCTGTCTGAAGAAAAGGCTCTAAGAGACACTGAGCTGAAAGACTGTTCTTCACGCATGCTAAAATTACTCGCTCTTAAACAACTGCCTGATGTTTATCCCAGTTTACTACACTTGTATTGGGAACACTGCATAGAAAAGCAAATCGGTGAGTATACATAGATACTCTTTGTCTCTGATACAAGTATGCTGCAAAATTTTAAATGTATTGCTATAGTTCATGCTTCTGCAAATTGCAGTTTGCTGCACCTAATATACTCCAAAACACTTCAGTTTTATTAGCTGGACCCTATCCATGATTTTTTTTTTTTTTTGCTTTATGTCATGAAGGTGCAGATGCAGCACCAAAACTCCATGGATTGTGTTTATCTTATAAAATTGCTGATGTGCAAGACTGGTGTGCTGCAGTGTTTTTTGAGTATTTTCTTTGTGTCTTTAGCTAGTGACCATCTTCATGCACCCAGCATATGTTATAGAAAGGTAAAGTAAAAGATGAACACATCAGACTTTAAAAAAAAACAAAAACAAACTGTACCGGTATTTATTGTGACTTTTTTCTGTACACACAGTACTTTCCTCAGACAAACAAGTTTTGATTGTTTATCTGAGGAAATTACTTGTGTGTATGGAAACAATATGTGTTCTGGTGTGCCCAGCTGTTACTTTAACTTGATCACCTACTGCTGGCAACAGTTCTGGAAGCACCCAACAATGTACGACTTTCTTGCTTTTTATGCATTATTATATATGAGGTGTGCAAGATCTCTTCGATTGTGAGATTCGGCCTATATTATAGGATTTTTGCGCAAATTGTTGTGCAAGATATTTCTGTTGTCTGTTTACTGCAGCTAATCATATGTCACTTTTGTCATCCTCACTGTCTTGGAAACCATCTCAAGCATAATTTTCCAACTAATATATTTGCTTCTGTCTGTTAATGCTGTGTATCTTTCTTAAGTTTGCTTTTTTAGTTTTTAACTTGTATGATAACTATATAATAAAACATATAAAAAATACAAAAAGTATTTAAGGGCATGTCCACCCTTAAAACAAAAAACTGCTCACATGTCTGTTATCTGCCCTCAACAGATATATTCAGCAAATTATAAGATTTAAGGATAATTATTGCCTCTGTTCTGTCTGAGTAAGCTGGCTCCTCCTTCTATGCAGTTAATCATGGCTATGAATTCTGACATCACAACCAATGATTGACTGTTGTTCCCTACTGCCTTCACTGCACATGTTCACAATTAAAAGTTAATTTAGCAGAGGGAGGAGGCAGATACATTTGCAAGAGAGGAATAGAACTTCTCATTAAATGGTTACAAATCAATGTAATTAACATGTTAAAAATAGTATTTGGGACTGCGGGCAGATAACTGATAAGTCACCAGCTTTTTTTGCTTTAAAGGTGGGAATGCCATTTAACCAATGACAGAATAGTTGTGATGTCTAAAATTAGGAAAAATCTGTCACATTGTGATCTGTTACATATTTGGCATTATACGTACCCCATATATTTATTATAAAGAAATTAAATAGTTAATTTTTGTTAATTTAAATAGTTAATTAAACAATTTAATTAATCACACGATTATAGAATTATGCCCTAATTTTAGAGGCATATTTCCCACTAAAGTATATTTAACACAAGCTTTTCATCCTAGCCTCCTCTCCATCCTACAGATTACTATGTACTTTGCAAGATTTGTAGCACTGAAATCATATTCTGGGTCTGGCAGTCAGTCTTGGTTGTGACTCATCTTGCTTGTAAAGTTAGTGGTGAGGGCTAGACGTGTCCTTTTAAAACCAGTTGAGTGCACAACATTTCTATTATGTTTATTGTTAGTGAGAAATAAGAGACCAGTTACTTAGGGCATGCCCACCACAAAAACTTAAAATGAATATGTTGTAGAGAAGCCTCAACATACCTGGACGGCCATATTAAAACCCCTGAAAACATCCCTGGTAACCTGCTAATCATTTTGTTACAACAGAGGCCTACTTCCTCCTGAGCTGTCAATCATGGACACATATAGGCACTGTCCCTGCAGGTCATCCTTGGGAGTGGGGGGTAGCAAACCTTGTGTACTGACCTGGACTCTTGGAGGCGAACAGGAAATAAAGGAAATCATGTCTCCCTCCATGCTGTGTGTGCTGGTTCTGTGATTTAGGAAGGGGAAGGTTAGGAGTGATGAGGTGGGATTGTGGGGGGGGGGGTTCTTCCTCCTTGCTGTGTGCTAATTAATCAAACCCCCCCCAATAATCACATTTAATCAGCACACAGCAAAAAGGGAGAACGACCCCCCCATAATCACATGGATTGGCAGACAGTGAGGAGAGAGAAACTTTCCCCACCAGAGGAGCCCGTACACCATATATTCAGCTTCATTACCCCTAACTCGGCGCAAGCAGGGTCCTTCTGTGAAAGAGCAGCTGTACACCTGAATGGACATGTAAAGGCATGATGAGAAGGGGCTGGAGGCATCAACATTTTACAGGGATTTTTAGCCCTGCTCACTGCTTTACAGCCAACTTTATCCATCGTTACTCTGGAATGCAGGCTCAGATTGCAGCAAGGAAGGAGGCATTGAACAGGTTATAAAGCAGCCAAAAACATATAACAATATAATTTTTGGGGTGGACATGCCCAAAAACAGCGTATGGTGTTATCACAAAATGTTATTTTTACAACACTATATTTTTTCCTGTTTTTTTTTTTTTTTTCCTCTCTGGCTCTGCTTTTGCTAAACTACCCTGTTAAAATGCAGTGTGTAAGGAAAGAAGCACTTTATTAATGTTTGGAAATGCAACTAGTAACTATAACAAATATGTAAACATAGGGCAGATATAATAAGACTAATGCAATGGGCCTGCTGCACTGTGAAATCTGGTTCATCAATTGGTGTGTGCTCAATGAATCGGTATTCTTAGCGCCTTTTAGCTGGACACATAACTGTTTAGGTGTATGTAGGATTGTCACTTCTGCCACAATATTTATTTTCTTTACTAAATGCATATTTGTACTGCATTACATCTATTATGAAATAAAGTAAAAATTCTGGCAAAAGTGTCAAACCTTAAAAGCTTTGGTATATGGTTAACTAATTAACAGTGCACATTTAAAGCATAAGTACACAGTAAAAGCAAGTTAAGTTATCATTTGATCAGTATCAGTGATTGTTTTTGGCCGCACGAGTGACGTTGTAGATTTTGCGCGCACACGGCCAAAAAGATCACTGCTTTTGGAGGCTTAAGAAGGAGATGCAACAAGTCTCAGAGGGGAGGAGCTAAATAGTCTACACTGCACATCTAAGATGTCCGCAAATTTACATCAGCAAAGGTAGGCTCAGGAGGGACCAAGAAAAAAAAAAGGGGGGGAAAGATTTTTTAAAGCTGCTGCTTCCAATTTAACTTAACTTGCTTTTACAGTGTACTTATCCTTTTATTTTCCCCAATACCAAATGTTCCCACCCCATCCATCTGGAAAATCCTGGGAAGAACACTGAATCAGATGATGTCATACATGTATCTGTTGTATCAGCTGGACTCTTAAAGACGTTTCGCTAGTCATCCGACTGGCTTCCTCAATTCAGAATGACTTTTACAAGAATCTGTTGGCAATATAAGTACCCATGGCAATTCCCAATTAGCTTATGACAGCCAGGTGTTGGTATTGATTGCATTGAGGCTGAGAGGTGTTATCGAAACTACCCTGGGTAAGGTGTTAAGAGCACCTATTAGCACCAACCCTTGTATTTAGAATATCCCCAACACCTTGCTGTCGTATGCTAATTGGGATGTTCCAGGGTACTAACAGATTCTTGTTCAACTCATTCTAAATTCAGAAAGCCAATCGAATGACTAAACTCCAGTCCATGACTTCCACAAGCATGATGCCATACATGCTTATGTGGATTAATTGTGATATTTCATATAAAATCAACTTGCAATATACAACACAATCCCCTCTGCTGGCTTTCCTCTTCATGATCATTCATATCGGTTGTGGCCATGACTTATGGCCATAACCGTAGCTGCCTCCTCTGCAGTTGTGTGAGCTTGTAACAATCTCACTAAGCCAGCAATCTTGCTAAGCAAATTACTTTTGTGGAGGGGATCATAGTGTGTTGGTTTGTTTAGGAGCATCTGGGAAAAGTATTGTGTTTGCAAGGTTTCAGGGGGGTACCCTGCTTATAGACAAATTTTATATATGGGGGTTGGCATGCCCTTTAACTCATGGAGCATAGACCCAAATACAATAGCTGGACATGCTCAATTATTTTAGTCCCCTCTCCTTTTTACTTTGACTAGGTAACCTACCCATAAACTCTTAGATAAAAGCAGTTACTACTAAAAAAATGGCAGATGATTTATCTGTAATACTCAAACAATTAAAGGACAATTAAACTCACCTCCCCCTGGTTCCTTTCCCCCCACTCCTGCAAAGTACCCAGGGTGAGGTCCTCACCTCTGGGTACTTTACAAAAGTCCTGCACTTACTTACTTGTAATCTCCCTCGTCGCTCCGGTCCGATCCTCCCCACTGGAACTTTGAGTGATAGGTCGCGATGCAGCCAATGGAAAGACGCGCTCTGCAAGGAGGCGTGTCTTCCCATTCACTGCCTCCTGGACTGTCACTGACAGTGCCAGTGGGGAGGATCGGACCGGAGCAACGAGGAAGATTACAAGTAAGTAGTGCAGGACTTTTGTAAAGTACCCAGAGGTGCGGATTTAGCGTTTTAGGTCCTCACCCTAGGTACTTTGCAGGAATGGATCGGGGAAATGGTAAGTATAATTGTCCTATAATGTTCAAACCAATAAGCAATTATATATACTGTATGCCTAGATCAGGTATAGGTAACCAGTAGCTCTCCAGGTGTTTTAAACCACTACTCCCAGTCTTCCCTTGCAGCTATCTCCAGTTAGAGTTCTTATAGTTAGGGGAATGCTGGGGATATTAGTTTTCAAACACATGGACGTCTATCGATTGCCTAAACCTGACCTAGATCATAATTAAGTTTTCCATGTAAAGGCATGTGGATTATAAGCATAGGAAAGTTTTTCACTTTTTCAAAATTTCAGCACAGAAATATTCCTGTAGAGGCAAAATAACCTTTCTGGTTTTAAAATAAGTTTTCATGGGTTTGGTAAGTATCCCATAAAGGCATTTGTTTAATGACAACTTACATAGGTAGGAGAGGAGACTAAATTATTCTGAAACAGAACACATGCAATCACATTATTTGTTTATAAAAGCATGACCTTTTTTCTTGGGATTTTAGTTCTAATAATATAGAATTAGTAAGCAACCACACCAGTATATAGAATATCAATATATATTTTTTGATCAAATTATAACTACATGTTAAACTATAAGGAAACTACATGTAAAACTATAAAAAACAAAGCTCTTTTCTCTACAAATACCATAATGCTCTGATTTACTGCATTCTTTTAATAAACAGAAAAACCTTGCACTTCAGTCTGTCCTTTTACACACAATAATATAATAATAATAATTATACACTGCACACTTCAAACCTTGAATAGTGAGTAACTTTGTTTTGTTCAAATGTACATACAGTTTGTCCTCTCCAGCTATGATAGTTTCCTAATAAACATCTAAAGTCTGGTTAAAATAGATTCAGCAAATAATATAAGTTTCTAAAAACTGCAATAGGATTCTTGTATAAATCTTGTGGTATTTAGTAGGATTAGCTATCAGGGGCCTTATTATATGTCCCTATACTTTATTTCTTTCAGGTTCCCACACACAGTCTGGGCTGCATACACACAAGTACGTATGTGTTCCTTTTCACCCTACACAGCTTTGTTTTAATAAGCCTATGTGTGAAAATTCTTTGTATGTCTGTTTCATTCTGTCTTCCACTTTCTGTATTCTTCTAACTCTTTGTAAGGTTTGGAAATAAGCAGTGATTTACAGCAGTATTTAGAGACATACACATAGCACAGAATAATTCCAACCAACACCTTCTGAACTACAATTTGGAACGCTGTGAGTTTTCCACCTTCAGGTTAGACATTGCTAGAACTAGTACAGCATGTTATTTACATTGGTATAAAGGGGCGGTTTAATACTAGTCCGTGTCACTGGTCACCAGTAGAAGTCGCTTACGTGAGCTGCACTACAATCCATTCAGGATCCAGGGGTTGAGTGATGTTCCCAGGCAGAGTAATGTCAATGAGTGGCTCTAGTGACATATGCTGGTTTGAATACAGGTAAGTGTTATCCACTGACTGCCAAGTGTTGTTAAAAGGACAACTCCACCCTCATAATGACATATTTAAAAAAAAAACTACTTTTAAATGAAAGAGAGTGAAAGGGGGGGAAAACTTTCTACAAGAATTAGATTTAGGGGAAGGAAAGTTGTTTTTAGTGTATATTGTAACATTTTATTATTAACCCTACCTTGTTTAGAGGTTATATTATAAAAATAGAAATAGTACTCTTACAGTGTTTCTGTCCTCAGTATACATTTTTTTAAAAATTATTTTCATCTGCATTTTCCTCACCAGTACACTAGTCCTTACAAGCCTTTGCATTGAAATGTAAAGCAAGTATACTTGCACAATACTGAGGAGATGGGCATGCAAGCTCTGCACGTTTCAGTGGAAATCTGGCATCTTGTAATCGACAGCTTCACTTGTTTTTCTTCTTTATTACAGTCAATGTTAGAATAAAACACTGTAAGCAGAGGCCACACTACAATGCTTATGAGCGCTCCGGGAAACGTGCATGCAGTATTACGCAATTGAAGCACATGCATTGTGCAAAAAATGCGGATAACAGGAGCTCTGATAAAGGGATCACATGACAGCGCACTAGTGTGGCCACAATTGGGCCCACACTTGTTTGCACTTTTAAAAGGGCGATCAGATCTCGCTTAAAAGCGCACTAGTGTGGCCTAGCCCTAACTCTCCATTCTATACGCATTATAGACTTTATATAGTGTTGTATTTTAGGATTGCATAATACAGGGGCTTGCTGGTGCACCTCAACAGAAGGATATCAGGTGGTAGGAATAATCAATTCTACCTCCCTGCCCCAGACTCCATTTTTACTGTGTAGTTGTCCTTTAAGTTATATAATTATAACAACCTGAAAATGTTAAATTGAATAGTCTGAATACCATTTTACTTAGTTCAACAGAGGTACATGATTGGAGAACTGCACTTTCTCTCCCTGGATAAACATACTGTGCATGTGCAGGAGGGGGGGGGGGTCAGAAACCAGGGAGTTTGTCTATTGTGAAGAATAAAATTTGTAATTCTGTATTTCTGTGAATAAGTCAGTCAGAAATGCAAGAAATATATACAATATATATACAAACAGGCAGAATGTAAATAGTATTCGAACGGCACCACTGTCCATGACTACGGGAGAGAGTTTCTGTGCCCGAAATACGTCAGGGTTTTTTTTGTTTGCACTAGCTCATACTGATATGTTTTTAATTATGATAAAATAAAGAATGATTTTTATCCTAAGAAACTGCCTGCCAATGTGAACTCACTTTAAACCAGTAATGCCGCTTGAATCCTATTTACATTCTGCCTGTTTGTTAGCACTGGAGGAAGCGATCCAGGAAGCGAGCACACTGAGAGAGAAACTGGCAACCAATTGAATTGACATGGGAAGAAAGCCGGAGCCGCCATACTGCTGTTGATATATCTGTTGTATTCAATTAGATCAACTGGACTTGAAGTTTAGTTCTTGAAGATGTTTCGCTAGTCATCTGACTGGCTTTCTCAATTCAGAATGACTTGTACAAGAATCTGTGGCAATTACGTACCCTGGAAAATCCCAATTAGCATATCACAGCCAGGGTACATAATTTCCGCAGATTCTTGTACAAGTCATTCTGAATTGAGAAAGCCAGTCGGATGACTACCATGACCTGGATGAATTAAAACCTTCAGAAGCATGCTGTTGATATACTTTTAATCAGCCTTTTTTGGATTAAAAGTCACAAAATATTTATATTAGCCTAGAGTTTTCTTATAATGATCTGCTCAGATAATGACACCTGGATGCAGTTCGATTTTGGTTCAGATGCCTCTTTGGGTCCTAGTGTACATTTGTGTTCTTATTTAGCACACTGTTTCAGTATAACACAACAGCTGTTCCATGTTCCTGTATCCTCCCAACTATTTTTAGGGCTTTAAATATTCTGGTACACAGTGGCATTTCAATCTCCTCTTAGGTTAAAGGAATTTTATACCTGTGTACAATCCTGTTCATACAAAATATGTATGCAATGTCATTATTTTTGTAATTAGGACAGAGGGGATAATTCACATTGGCCGGGCATAATTTCCACTGCAAAAACTAGCAGCTCCACGCACTAAGGCTGGGTACTCTCAAACGGATGATTTGTCCCGACTGAGTGTTCGCTACTTATTGCTGCGACCGAAAGTAAAATCTCTCTGATGTTTCTCCCGGGGGAGAAACAATTGTTATAATATAGGAATTCTGAACAACTGCTCTCATACGTAAGAATAATGATGTGTTATCTGCAATAGCTTATTTGACAGATTGTATCAGTGCAATCAGAATTACTATAAAGGCAAGTGTGGACAAGACACAAAAAGTGCTAAATGATGTATTGTAACTATAAATTAACAGGTTTATTCAATAAAAGTTCTTATCTTTTAAAATGGTGCTAATTTTGCCTCAACCAATCAGATGTTAGCTTTCAAATGTTAAATAACATCTGATTGGTTGGAGCAAAATTAGCACCATTTTAAACAATAAAAGCTTTTATTGAATCTCCCTGTCAATCTTAAAGGAGATATAAAAGCTTAAAAGGCATGTCGGCTTCCAAAATAAAAATTTCTTTTTGTGGTTTCAGGGTTTGGGAGGTGCTGTGTATGAAGGTATCTCATTTTGACAGTGGAAATGCCCTTTAAATCCATGTTAAATAATTTTTGAAAGCAAAAAAAGATGTAGGTTAAATTATATGTCCATTGATGGTGCATTTTTTCATGACTTTGTGTTAATTTTTTTTATTCTGTCTATAACGTGGTTTATTCATTACATTTTTGTATTTGCTGGGGGAAAATGCTATAATATTTCCCTAATATATTACAGCACAGGAAGACCACCATTATTATCTGTGACATGAATTGAGCTTGTGCCACTTAATGGGTCGTTTGCATCCCAGGAATAATATTTACAGAAAATTCTAAGCAATAAACATATTTATTGTAGAATGAGCACAAATTTGTATAGTGCTTGTAATATACAGCACATAAAAATGATACATTTATCTTGTGTCACTGAATTTTATCTAATTTCAAAAGTCAATCAAAATGCAAAAGGGTTTAATTTTGCAGGAGATGGGTTCTGATGCAATATTTCTTAAATGTGACTAATAAAGTGGCAACCTATGACTGCACTTTGTTGGTTTGTATAAACATTGGGAAAATGGTCTGCACCTAGTTTTTAGCATTTAAATGCAGCGCATAAGTGGCAGTCATTGGCTACATTCAAATGACCAGTGGAACAGTAGAAATGGTTGTCTAAATCCTGTTTACAAAGGGGTATGAATAAATAAGTTAAATGTATTTATCCCTGAATGGTCTGCCATGTATAGCTGACTTCATTTATAGTGATTTTAAACCCATGGCACTTATAGTGTCTTATATACACAATGCTGCATATAGGGGATAGTTGGTGTAATGGTAAATAAACCACTATTTACTGTTAGCAAGATCACTCAATGCTACCGTTAGACAACAGGCTGTTTGGCAAACTTTCAATCACCAAAAATACAAATGTGGGAGAACCAAACGCAGGGATTATACTGCAAACATAATCTCTGCGTTTAGTTCTCCCACATTTGTATTTTTGGTGATTTATCATTTCCACGCAAGACAGAGTGGAGTGGGATTGGAGCCATATATTGAACAAGCTAATAACATGTGAGCAGCCACAATCCTGCTTTTGGATCTGTTTGTCAACCTTTACATTTACAGATAACTTAATTTAAAATGCTATTTGCTGTTTGTTTAAAAATATAGTTGTTTGGGCAGTCTGTTTTCTTCTCACGAGGTGGTTTATTGCATTAAAATGCTGTAATTTGTTGTAGAGCATGTCACATTTCATTCAAAGCTAATAAAATAAAACATGGGCCTAAAGTGCCAGGCCATGCTCCCACTATTTTTGTCTGATGCAGGAAACAGGGTGTCAAATCCTGTGGCACAACATGGCAACGAGAACCTAGAAAAGCATGCTAGCAATAGCTTTGTGAGAAAGGAAGGTTACTTTCCAAGTAAATATCTTGGAGCATTTTATCTTATATAATTTAATTTAAAAAAATGTAAGTATCACATGCACAGTTTTGCTTCACATTAGGAAATTGACTAATTCCCCCCCGTGTACATGGAATTATTTTCTCTTTACCTGTTATCTGCTGTTCTTTCATTCTCACTTTTCTCTCTTCTATTTCTTTACAACTAGTTATTTCTGTGCTGTGGCTAATTATATTAATCTTTCTCTGTCCTTAGATAATAAATTACAGATTGGACAAAAAAAGGGTGAGCTGTGCCAGACCGATAACAACCTACCAGCTAATTCGTTAGATAATGGTCATCTAGAGGTTGCCCCAGAACAGAATGAGGCCTCTCCACTGATTCTGAAACTTCAAAGAGTACAGAAACAATCAGGTGTCCACATATATAAAACACAGAAAATGCAGCCATCCCAGGGCAACGAAGCTTACAGCTTAAGAAAAAAACAGCAAGTCTGCTCTAAGAAAAAGCCCTCAAAGAAATGTGGAATCATTTCCTACAGAAAGAGAAGAAAGGGCTCACGCCGAGGTGCTGCAAAACAATTTCCGGATTTAGTTGGAAAACGTATCCTCCATTTGTTTGATGACGGACAACAAGAAGCTTGGTTTCCAGGCAGAGTTTTAAGAGTGCACAGAAGAACACAAAAGCTTTTGGATACCCAATATGAAGTTTGGTATGATGATGAACCTGGAATTCGGTACTTCTTGGAACTTTTACAGGACTATAAGAAAGGCTGGCTCCGCTTAGACAGTTAAACTGCCTAACGGGGTTGTTTTTATTGTGGATTGTTCTAGAGAAACTGAAGGAAACCTAAAAGGATATTACAAAAGCACATACATGCCTAATATTTTCTCGAGATCATGCAAACTAGTATCTATGCAGCCATGCATCTTGCATGTTAAACTAGTGTCTTAGTTTAAAGAGAAAACTTAATGTGCTTGAGAGGGAAGTAAAATTCTTTAACATTTATTCCTCCTCTAAAAAAGTTACTTTTCCAGTAACCATTGTAATATTTTTCTTTTGTTCTTTGCTGAAAATCTGTCCCAGACAAATGACCAACTACTTTGTTATTGCAAAAAGTAACCAAAACTCACACATTCAAAGTGCCTTACTCTGCTTTTTCTCTATATGCAATTATATCCCCAAAGAGTATATATGGCACTTTTGAGATTACTTAAAGATGTTTACTATATAAATGCCTTTTGAAAAGAACATTTATTTGTGCATTGATACCGTACTTTATCATGTTATTGTTAGAATTGTTTGGGTTGGTTTTTTTAAAAAATTTGCCATGATTGTGTGTGCCTGAAAGTTATTTAACAAGTGGTATTAATAGAACAAATAATTGGTAAAATCAAGCATGTTGCCATGATGTTTAATCCAATCTCTGTGGCTTTCATTGCCACCAACAAAAATCTCATTATTCATTTGTGGCCAGTTCACTATTTTTAGTTTTTAGGTTTTCTCTCATTTAGCTGATTGTTAGTCTTGCATGGTTTACCACCTTTCTCTGATTTAACCTCTTTAAATATTTAGTGTTCTTTTGTGCCTTGTGACATTAACTCCATCCAAGTTTGTTTTACCTGACTCGTGTCCAGTCTTGAATAATCATGGGATGTAAAGGTCACAGTTGGTAGTTTACATCATATGGTTGAGAATCACCTGAACTAAAATTTGCCTTTGGATCTCATTTGAATGATCTCATTGAATGTACCTTTTTATTACCATATTGGGGTGATTGGATCTCATCTTTTCACAACTTAATTTTTCAACTTCCCAACCTTAATTTCACTAGCTGATTTATAAACTAAAGGATGGACATTGGCTTAAATACAGCAAGCTGTCTGCTCAGAATGATATAAAAAATGTAAAACTTAATAGAGGTTTACTCAAATACAAGGTACTCAACATATTTTAATGTTGCATTTTTGCCTATACCCTTGCAATAAATAATAAAATGGCTTTCCTTTAGTGCACCCTTCTGCGGCTCCTAATTTTGCAAGATTCTGCAGAGCAATAGAGCAATAGTTTCCTAAGTAGAGAGCAATAGTTTCCTAAGTAACTGTATTCTTACCTTCCTATCCTTTACCTGTGTACTTCTCTACATAGCTTGATGGAAAAATCAAAGCCACAAGCAATAAGCGTGGGAAAGGAAGGTTACAATGCCATTGCTTTTTTATTCAAATGCTTCACTTGTTTAAATTCAAATTCTTTTTTTGCATCCAGTTATCCTTCTAAAACAAGTAGCTATAGTTATTACAAGCAGATATGTCTGTTACTGTTGAATCCACCAGGTCATATGGGCAGAAAACTTAGAAGGTCCGTCTAGTTGTCTCTCATGTAGAGAGCCTCTAACACTGAATTTGCTCTTGGATAGTATAACACTAAATAATTATCCATTACAATTTCTAAGGACTTAAAAACTGTGAATATGTGAATAAATGGGTAATATTTATTTAATAAGTCAAGTATATGTGAATATGTATGTGTGCATGGATAGCGTCTTCAGTTTTGTACTTGTGTTTTTACAGAATTTATATAACTTTAGTTAAAGTACTGTATTTGTTTTGTACAAACTTTGAGGAGGACTTTATATATAAAAAAAAATAAAGACACGTCTGCTCTTGATGCTTGTTTTTTTGGTGTAATAAGATTTTAAATCTGTTGAACACTGGAATCTTAATACTGCTTTATCAGTAAATGTATTTAAGACTTGCCAAATGTTATTAAATCTATACACCCATTTGTTCATTTTTTATTTAAAGGGAAAGTCCAGCCTCATAATAAAAAAGGGAGATACATATGCAGCACCCCACCCCCAAAATAGTTTTTTTTTTTTTTTAATTATACTTACGTTTTATCCAATGCTACTATGGCTACTTACCGACTCCAATCCCTCACGGGCAGTTTTAGCCTCCTGCTCTTGTTTTGAGCTCACACAGATACAGGAGACTCTGCTTTGGTATCGGCCAATGGCTGTGCCACCACGGTCATGGCCTTGAGTGGCATTCGCTACCTGGTAGCATCAGAAGGAGTGAGAGAGCTGCAGTTATGAGTGGGGGTCTGTGTTGGATGAACTGGTAAGTATAACAAGCAAAGTTTGGGTGGGTGCTGCATATTAATCTAATTTCTTTATTATGAGACTGGAGGGACCTTTTAATGTAGAGTGATTTTATAATTATAGGGAAGATATGACCTTCAATTCCTACCTTTCATTCAAGTCACATTGTTAGAATGCAGCTGTTAACACTACTACCACCACAGATTTTCCATTCCCTTTTTTTTTCTTTTTCGCTCCTTCCCACGAATGCAAACAAAGCTTAGGTTCCCTCTCCTTAGAGTATCCAGACTCTGGGTGCATGCACAATAAGAGGAACAAGTTGTTAGCAGGGACTGGCACAACCATGACTGTAAGAGGTATGTTTGGAAGCTGATAAGGAAACCAGAATGAAAGTTGGGAATAGCATCAACTTTCCCTATAACTATTAAGCTACACTGCATAAAATATATCCTTTTAAAACATAGGAGTATAGATCTCATTTAACTATAAAGTGACTTTGAAGTTAGGACCAGCAGGCCTCTTTTGAATCATTTGGTTAATGTCTTAAATAGTATTGTGTGTTGTTGGAATAAGATAATGTTATGCTTATGCACATCGAATTAAAGCACCAAAGAAGTGCATTATGTGGTATTAGCAATAAAATTGTAATTAAGCTTTGAGTGTGTGGCTCCTTAAATTTTCTTTACCGTGTTTTGTCTTTGTAATGCCTACTTAGTTAGGTTTATTAAGGTAATTCTCCCTGAACTACTTGGTGACTTCTATTTAAATGTATCTTCACTCTGTAGACCTGGATCCTTTATTGTTCTGACGATGGCCCAATAAAGCTGAAACTGGTCTACAACTGGTGCTCTGGTCCTGCATTCAACTCTTGTAATGCTAAAAAAAGGTATAGCATTTACTTAAGGGCTACCATGGAAACACTACAGATGCACGCACAGAAGATAGGTGGCATATCGTAACACCCTGCTGCTGTTTAGAAGCAGCAGCAGGGTGCTCGTAGTTGAGTTTAAAACTGCTGTGGTTTAGTTGTATTGCCCACGGAGGTTGGAATAAGCTATCCTACCTCCATGTCAAAATGTGTTTCTGGCAAAATGGGACAAAAGACCAATTGGCCATGGTGGAAAATCACTGCTGTGCAGTCATTGGACCGCATGATCAGTCACACTGAAAGAACGGAAATGGCTACGTTCTGCAAATCCAATGTTTCTGCTGGACGGAAATATCTGTCAATGTGTACCTAGAGTAACCTACTATTGCACACTGCAGAACAAAAATATGCTGTTTATAGGTCAATAAAGCTAAAAATCTGTCCATAACTGATGCTCTGGATCTGCACTTTGCTAACAAAATACTCTTAGTAGCATTACGCTATGGCAGACTGAAGAAGGATATATTATAGGAAATTAGAAATTTACAGGAATCATTGAGGTAGTATGTGTATACCTAGGGTAACAAACCAATTAAGTTCCTCTACTGATGCAGCTGTTATTTTTCGACTATATGGCTGTGTACACAAACTTCCGACAAAGCGATTCACTGGCGCACACTGGAAAGAAAACAACTCGGAACGACAATGCCCAACGGAAAAACACAACACGGGGGGCAATTGAAAATGAAAAGTATTCGTTACTATTCTGCGGAGCATACGCATGCGAATGCGCGTTTACCGCGATTTATAAAAGGTCCGAAAACGCCGCGAAATGTTAATGAAGCGTTAACCCTTTCGGGCGATACTTACCTGTTACCGCCGTCTTCTATTATAAAGCGGCGGTACTGGTTTCGCTCGGGCTAGTATCGGCTGTTTTACTACACTTAACCTTCGCAGCACCGTGGAAGTGGCGAAGTCAGCCGATACTAAACCTCCCGCGGCGGGGATGGCAGTCAAGCCGCAAGACCCGCGGCTTCCCGGCAGCCCCTCCCAACCCGTTCCCCACGCTCGCGGCAATCTCGGAACGGAGGCTAGGAGGGGCTGCCGGAGAAGGGGCCACAGCATGTGTCGCGACCACTGGCACAAGCCGCGCGCACCCCTTCCCGGCGCAACCCCCTGGGAGATCCGAAGCCGCCCCGGCCGACTCCCCGGGGAGTGACGGGAGGACCCCCGCTAGCGGGGTTGGGCTCCTCCGGTTAAAGGGCCGCGGAAAGGGCCTTTAGGGGCTTGGAGAGGTCCCGCACCTCGAACCGGGACCCCCCTTCCCCGGCCCTTGTAAGGGCCTTTGCGGCACTTACAAGTGCCCTTGCGGCTCTGACAAGAGCCTTTTGGGCTTAAGGGGTCCCGCAGCTCGAACCGGGACCCCCCTCCCCGCCCTATCAGGGCCTTTGCGGCACTTACAAGTGCCCTTTGCGGCTCTAACAAGACGCCCTTTGGGGCTTAGGGGTCCCGCAGCTCGAAACAGAACCCCCTCCAGGACCCCGGCCCTTGTAAGGGCCCTTGCGGCACTGACATGCCTTTGGGGGGGTCCCGCAGCTCGAACCGGGACCCCCAGTGCGGCTCTTAAAAGAGCCCTTGGGCGACGGGGTCTCGGCTGGCGACACCAACCCCACTCAGTCGCCGATGCCAGGCAGACTCACTGGCGGCGCAGAATGAGCCCGCTGGCACCGCCGGCCTCAGTGGAGCCGATGTTGCCAGCCGCTTCTTTCTTCAGCCATCTACTGCGATGGCATCTGAGTTCCGTGGCGGAAAGCTCCTCTTATATAGGTTTGCAGAAATCCATAATCCGTTTCTGATTGGTCAATTTTTAATACTTGCTTTACGGATTGCACCTCAATGGTGATGGTGCAACTGTTTTGGGGGAGAAGATTTGAAACTAGGTATGGGGGGGAGGGAAAGTTTAACTACACAGGGGTAGATAGAGAATTTAGGGATCTGGGGGCTAGTAAACACGAGGGAGGGGGAGGAGAAGGAGAGGGGGGAGCATAGAGGATAAGGAGGCATGTACGACCATGTATGGAAGATAATCAATTGAATCATAAATGTATGTTTACAAATGCAAGAGTCTGGCTGAAAAACCGGCGAACTTGAAATAATAGCGTTAAAGGAAAGGTATGATGTAATTGGTATAGCAGAATCATGGCTTAATGATTCACACGACTGGACAGTATTAGACATGACCGAGTTAATAAGAAGGGAGGAGGAGTATTTATGTATGTTAAACAGATTGAAGCCAAATTTAAAAGATGGAATAGATGGGGGAGCAAACGTGCGGCAGAACATTGGGTGGAACTGTGTACAGGCAAGAAGGGTGGTAAATTAATTGTTGGAGTGTGTTTAAGCCGCCAAATGCCGGGGAGAAGGTGGAAATGAATCTCCATATGCAGTTGGCAAGGCTGCTGGTATGGCATGTTCTGGTTATGGGGGATTTTAACTACCCTGAAATAGTTGGATAATGGAACTGCCACACCTCTAAGATAAAAGTTCTTAAAGGGCATGTCCACCCCCAAAACTATAATCCCCCCAACTACTGGCCCCACCATTGTAGGTTAGTTTAATCTTTACCTCACACCCAACCCATCTGTTCTTTTCTCCTAGTCCCCCCCCAAAGTTCCAAAAACTGCCCACCAGGAGGCTAGCAGGTCCATATAGGCACTGCCTGCTACCTGGCCTCCCGGAGATTCCTGCCATGCGTGCTGCAGCCCTCTCTCCCCCCTCCCTCCCCCTCCCTTCCCCTCCCCCCCTCTCCCTCCCGTTCTACTATCCCTCCCCCTAGCGAAAAACCCCTAAATATTCTGCTCCCCCATTTCCCCCAGCCCCAACCGCATGTTTTTTTTTTTAAAGCTCCCCAAACTCTTACTTACCCTTATTTACTCTACGCTTTCCTCCGCTGCACTGAATGACCGGCAGCCGCGTCCGTGATTGGCTGCCGCTCAGCCAATCACAGACGCGACTGCCGGTCCCGCCCCTCTGCTGCATTCTCGCAACAGAGGGCCGGCAGTGCGGCGGAGGATCGAGGGGAGGAAGTAAGAGTTTGGGGGCTTTTTAAAAAAACTAAACATGCGTTGGGGCTGGGGACATGGGGGAGCATGTATAAAATTTTTATTTAGGGGTGAGCAATAGCCTTTAAATTTCCTATATGAGCATTTTCTTTCACAGATGGTAGAAGTTCCTACTAGAAAGAATGCGTTGTTGGATCTGGTGATATCTAATAACCCAGAGCTCTTTTGGAGATGAAGGTAATGGGAAGCTTAGGGAATAGGATACCATGATATAGTGTCATTTAATATGTTGCAGAAAAACAAAAGTGCACTGGCTAACAAAAACTTTTAACTTTAGGAAAGCTAATTTTATGCTTTTAATGGAATCGCTCCTGCTCATAGACTGGGGGAACTGTTTCTAGGTAAGTTACTGAGCAGATGTGGACCACTTTTAAAGGGATATTAAACTATAACATTTCCAAATCGGTACCTTTAGGAAACGTGTAAAAAAATTAGGTCCACTCCTGCATGGCTTAATGCTCAGGTAAAAGGGGAAATGGAAAAAAGAAAAGGCTTTTAAAATTTTGAAAGCAGAGGCACAGAACAGCTTACAGGGACTTAAAAGTTGTAATAAAGAGTGCAGAAGCATTTCCACTAGCTAAAATAGAAAATTAAATACGATTGCCGACAAAGCAAGTCCAACCCCAAGATTGTTTTTAAGTATATAAATCGTAAAAAAATGGGACTGAGAATGTGGGACCATTATAATAATGAGCTGAGGTGTTGTAAGAGAATGCTGAAAAGGCTAATCTGCTAAACCGTTTTTTTTACATCGGTTTTTACTGTGAGAATCCTTACATGTAATGGATTGAACAATGTGCAGGGAGGAAATTAAGAGTTTTCACATTGGATAACAGAGGATATGGTACGGAATCAATTAGACAAAGTTAATATCAATAAAGCGCCAGGACCAGTTGGATTGCATCCTAGGATTTTAAAAGAGCTTAGTTCAGTTCTAGCAAGACCACTGTGTCTCATCTTTTCAGATTCGCTTTTGTCTGGGGATGTGCCGCTGGATTGGAAAAAAAGCCAATGTAATACCAATATTCAAAAAAGGTAGTCGTTCACAGCCTGGTAACTATAGACCTGTAGCCTAACATCAGTGGTGGGGAAGGTGATGGAAACTTTGTTAAGGGATCATATCCTTGACTTTGTCTCCAGAGATCATCTTATTAGTAGTAGTCAGCATGGTTTATGAGAAATAGATCATGCCAGACAAATTTAATTGGTTTTTATGAAGAAGTGGAGTAAGAGTTAGATTCAGGCACAGCTGTGGATGTGGTATATTTGGATTTTGCAAAAGCCTGATACTGTGCCACATAGCGGACTAATGTATAAACTGAGGACTGTTGGCCTTAGAAAAACATTTGTTCATGGATAGAGAACTGGTTATTGGACCGCAAACAGAGAGTGGTGGTAATGGAGCTACATCATGTGGGCTAAAGTCTAAGCGGAGTTCCTCAGGGTTCTGTACTGGGGCCGCTTCTTTTTAATCTGTTAATAAATGACTTAGATGGGGGCATTGAGAGCAAGGTCTCTGTGTTTGCTGATGACACTAAATTATGCAGAGCTTTGGAAACTTCCAATGATGTGCAAGTGCTGCAAGCAGACCAAGATAGATTATCAAAATGGGCAGCAGGGCAGATGAGATTCAATGTTGATAAATGTAAGGTGATGCATTTGGGATTTAATAATCCCTGTGCCACCTACACCATAAATAACTCTGTGTTAAGTGCATCTGAAATGGAAAAAGATTTGGGGGTTCTGGTAGATAACAGACTTAGCTGTAGCAAACAATGCCAGGTAGCACAGCTACGCTAGCAAGATATTGTCTTGTATAAAGAGGGGAATGGAATCAAGAGAGAAAAATATTATTCTCCTCTTCCACAAGGCACTGGTAAGGCCACATTTGGAATAAGCGGTGCAGTTTTGGAATCCCATATACAAAAGGGACATCTTGGAAATTGAGGCAGTTCAGAGAAGGGCAACTAAATTAATAAGGAATGGGAGGGCTCGAATATGCGCAGATTAGACAAGTTAGGGCTGTTTCATTGGAGAAGCGGCGGTTGCGTGGGGACATGATAACCTTATACAAATATATTAATGGCCCATACAGTGAACTCTCTGGTGCATTGTTCACTAATAGGTCATATCAGAGGACTCGTGGACATCCTTTAAGGTTGGAAGAAAAGAAGTTTCATCTTCAGGTTAGGAGAGGTTTCTTTACAGTGAGAATGGTGAAACTGTGGAACTGTCTTCCACAGAGTGGTAATGCAAGTTCATTGAATAACTTTAAAAAAGGCCTGGATAAGTTTCTAAAACTAAAAATATTGAGAATTACTGGTATTAATGCATATAGATCTGGTTGATCCAGGGATACTTTTGCCGTTTGGGTCAGAAGGAATTTTCCCCCCCCTTTTTTAGCTGGGGTTTTTTGCCTTCCTCTGGATCAACTGTTAGGTAGGGTTAAAAAAAAAAAAAAAAAAAAAAAAAAAAAGGGAATAGGTTGGACTTGATGGACGAATGTCTTTATTCAACCTTAATTACTATGTTCTATGTTACATTAACCAATCAGATTTCAGAACTTTCCAGAAATCTGATTGGTATGTAAAGCAAGTATTAAAAAATTGACCAATCAGAAACGGATTATGGATTTCTGCAAACCTATATAAAGAGGAGCTTTCCGCCGCGGAACTCAGATGCCATCGCAGTAGATGGCTAAAGAAGAAGAAGAAGCGGCTGGCAACATCGGCTCCGTGAGGCCGGCGGTGCCAGCAGCTCACTGGCGGCCGCAGTGAGTCTGCCTGGCATCGGCGACCTGAGTGGGGTTGGTGTCGCCAGCCCAAAGACGTCCTCAGATCAAGACGCCGGCAACATCGGCCTCGTTGGGTCGCCGCGCCCGCCGGAGGTACCCCTGGCGGCCGCAGGGTACCTCTCGGGGGTCGGCGTCCTCGGCGAGCTGGTGTCGCCGGGACTGGAAGAAAGAAGACGCCGCCCAAGGGCTCTTTTAAGAGCCGCACTGGGGTCCCGGTTTGAGCTGCGGGACCCCCGCCAAAGGCACTTGTAAGTGCCGCAAGGGCCCTTATAAGGGCCGGGGAGGGGGGTCCCGGTTCGAGCTGCGGACCCCCTAAGCCCCAAAAGGCCCTTCTCAGGGCCCCGCTGGAGGGAGCCTCCACCCCCCCAGCGGCTCCCTCCCGTCCCCTCCCCGGGAGCGGCCGGGGCGGGGGGCTTGGAGGGGTTGCCGGGGAGGGGGTGCGCGGCGGGTGGTCGCAACCACCTGCTGCAGCCCCTTCCCGGCAGCCCCTCCTAGCCTCCCGTTCCGAGATTGCCGCGAGCGGGGAACGGGTTGGGAGGGGCTGCTGGGAAGCGGCGGGTGGTCGCCGCCGCCGCCGGGTGTGTGGGTGGGGTGGGTGTATGCCCCGCCCCCTTAGGAGCGGCGTCGGGAAGGAATTTTAAGTCCCTTCGCGGCGATACTATACAGTATCGCCGCGAAGGGGCTTAAAATTACCGCAGCACATCTCGGCCGCGATAGGTATCGCGGGAATAGCGCTCGCCGTTATAAATACGGCGATATTGCTATTTTCGCGGCCGCGATGTGCGGCGGTAATTTTTTTGCGCTAATATCGATTCTTTATAAATATGCCCCCAAGTCTTCAAATCAAACAGGTGAACACAACTCTTCTTGAATATCTCAAACATATCCACTGAGACCACTCTGTGTAAGGTTGTGAATCATCTGTAGGTTGCAGGCCAATGGTCACTTTTCTATTGTTATCCTCCTTGACCGCTCCTCTGCTTTTAACACAGTCGATCATTCCCTCCTAATGCAGATACTTCTCTCCTGGGCATTCGGAATGAAGTGGCATCCTGGTTTCTATCCTATCTCTCTGACTGAACTTACTCTATCTTATGCTAGCAATACTTCATCTCCGGTTCCTCTTGGTGTGGGGGTACCGCAGGGATCTGTCCTTGCCCCCTATTGTTCTCCCTCTGCACTATTTCCTTGGGAGATGTTATTGGCTCTTTTGGCTTCAAGTCTAAATTATATGCAGACGATACACAAATCTACTTGTCCACACTTACGCTAACTCCTGACATCCAATAACATGTCTCCTACTGCCTCCTTGCCATCTCCTCCTGGATGTCTCAACGCTACCTCAAATTAAATCTTTCTAAAACTGAATTGATCATTTTTCCACCTAAACCTGGTTGTCCCATCTTTCTCTATCCCTGTTGACAACACCCTCATTTTCCCTATCTAATCGGCATGCTGCCTAGGGATAATATTGACTCCTCTCTCCTTTTCTAACCACATTGAGGGCTAGGCCACAGTGACGTGTTTTTTTCGCCTATGCGATTTTTTTAATACAGCAATCTCGGCAATGCATGCGCTTGCGTTTCGGTTTGCGGTTCGCATGAGATCACCATTTTAAGCACAATCGCACACGATTTCGTATATCCTGTGGCCGTGCCCTAACTATGTTGCGAAAACCTGACGCTTTTTCCTTCACAATATAGCCAAAATTTGCAGGTTCCTTTCCCGCTATGCTAATGCATAATACAAACATAATTTTATTTAATAGGGGAAGAACAAAAACAACTGTACATTGCACCATTGCAATAGAATGGAAAAACCCAAAATATTTCCAGTTAACATTGTGCTTTTTTTTGTTTATGTTCCAAGGGGAACTAAAGTCTTCAGAAAATATTGTCCCAATAGCCAGGGCACATTCACAAACTTCCAACAAACCGTGCCTCACCTCTTTGTTGTGGCTGCTGTATGATTTATGAAACTAACCTGTGGGTAATAGTGGTCAGCTACCATAATCCTTAGCTGGGTGAATGCTCTGTAGTTTAACAGGTCAAAACAAGGAAGTTGCAGCCTTGCTTTCTAGAAGCTGACAGCCAATCATAGCACAGAGATTCTCTCTCTCCCCACTGACACACAAAAGGGGTTTCAGGTTTTTTTCCCCAAACACATTCCATACTCCTATTCTAATAATGATAGTCCTTTGCTTTTCATACAAAAAAAGAAATGTAATATTTGCAGTGTATTTCTTAGCTAAAATGGATGTAGAAAACATTTCAGTAAAATGTCTTTTTGAGGAATTGAATAAATTTAGGGCTAGGCCAACTATCACGCTTTTTTTGCGTTTGTGCGTGTGATTGCGCATGTGTTTTTTTTCAATCATTTAAGTCACGGCAATGCACTGAAAACGTGCGTTTTTGGGTGCAATGTGATTGCACATGCTATTGCGTGTGCGATTGCGTTTCCGGCACAGTGTGGCCATGCCCTAAGTGTTTAACTACGCCGATTGCTGGAAGCCACGCACGTGATGCACGTCTAACCCTGGTGCGGTGGTGCATTTCTTGGGGCCTAGTGTTACATAGGGGCGGCACTCACAAGATTGGCTCAGGTGGCAAAACCCCCAGAGACACCCCTGGGTTTGGGGAGGTTAAACAAGATTGTTATATCCCCATGTCTGCCTGTTTACTTTCCACTGCCCATGTTTGCTCACTGTTTCCCTCTATACTCTATTTTTGGTTGTACCTATTCCCTGTGGTATACACCCCTATTCCCTTGTTACCCTTTGTGTATGTCTCATTGTGCTATTCATGTCTTCTATTCATTGCCTCCCACACAGCCATTGTTTGTAGCTCATTGCTCTCTGCTGGAATGCTGTTTTAGTTTCCATCTTTGCTTTTCTTTTAGGTATTGCTGGAAGCTCTACATGTTATCCATTTATTTGTTGGATTGACCCGGCTTGACTGTTCTTTAAAAACTGTTTCCATGGTAACAGCATTTCCCATGCAAACCCTTATCTTTCTTCTTAAAAGTGCTCCCTGTTGCTACTTCAAACTCTCCATTAGGAGACTGTTAAATTGTGGCTCGCTAGGTTTGTTGCCCATTTGCTGGCTGACATCCATTAACAAGTACTTTTAACCCTAGAGGCAACATTTAATAGGAAGAATAGTAGTCACATTAATACTCCAATATTTTTGATCATGTATTCAATATTCCTACAGAAACAGTTCACAGATAGGTATGTCATCAACTAGACAGCAATTCAAATTTCAGCCTGAAAAGGGGCGTAACTAAAAATCGATACCGCGCCTTTATAAATATGGCCCAACGTGTTAATGATAAAGTGCAGAATAGAGACACTAAATCCTAATTGATTCATACTAAAACTATAACAACCTGCTAGTACATAAAATGCAAAGTGAAAGGAATATAAAATGTGAATGTAGACAGAGGGTACAAATATTAAATGCATTGTATTTAATTTTTGGGGCATCACCAGTTGTCACAAACATCACAGAACACATTGTACATTAACTCCCCTGGTTTGATTGTTCTTAAAGGGCATCTATACTGCAAAATACTGCAAAATAGGTTATTTTAAATTGACCATAACTGGAAACTATAATTCTTCCCAACCACGACTGTATTATTTTTTTTGTTAAACTGCCCCCTATTTCTTTAGATATCCAGTCTAAAACTTCTTACATTTTAGCTGTCAATCAAGTTCCTTGCTCTCAAATTCTTCTGTGAGTAGTTTTACTGTAGCTGGAGTTTTGACAGTTGGAATGCTGTATGCTGTGTGCAGGCTTGACAGTTGGTTTGTGGGGGAAAAGTCAGGTCGGATAGAAGTGGGAGTGGTTGAAAGAGGGAGGGGGGATACTGCTCCTAAACAAAATGTGTGCTAGATTGAAGGCATACAGCAACACACGCAAATCTGAGTAAGAACTACTTACATGTATTCAATTATAGATTAAGATGAGGCAAAGTCATTTTTTCAGTAGTGTCCCTTTAAAGGGCATGTCCACCCCCAAAACTATAATCCCCCCAACTACTGGCCTCACCATGTAGTGTAGTTTAATCCTTACCTCACATCCCAGCTCCATAGGGTTCTCCTGTAGACCCCCCCCAAAGTCCATATAGGACTCTGCCTGCTACCTTGCCTCCGGTAGATATTTGCCATGCGTACAGCAGCCCTTCTCCCCCCTCCCTCTCCCTCCCTCTCCCTCCCGTTCTACTATCCCTCCCCCTAGCATAAACCCCCTTAATAAGTTGTTCCCCCATGTCTCCCAGCCCCAACCGCATATTTTTTATTTTCAAAAAGCTCCCCAAACTCTTACTTACCTCTCTGCCTTCCTCTGCTGCACTGAATGACCGGCAGCCGCGCCCGTGATTGGCTGCCGCTCAGCCAATCACAGACGCGACTGCCGGTCACGCCCCTCTGCTTGCATTCTCGCAAGCAGAGGGCCGGCAGTGCGGTGGAGGAACGAGGGGAGGTAAGTAAGAGTTTGGGGGGCTTTCTGAAAATTTTTTTTACGCGGTTGGGGCTGGGAGACATGGGGGAACAGCATATTAAAAATGATTTTTAAGGGTGGACATACCCTTTAACATAAAGATCCATCATGATTCTCTTTGGAGAATTCTTTTGGTCTTTCTCTATTCCCCCAAACCTGCATGTCAGTATAATCAGAGTTATGGAAGTCTCTGAAGTGCCTGGCTACGCTCAGGGATGGATTTATACTTTTTTCTCCCCTAGGCCAGCTAACTTGTACTTCCTATCCCCCCCCCCCATAAGCGGTAATTCATTGGCTGAAGCAGAGATTTGTGAGTGGGAGAGGGACCTGCTGCCCATAGCAAATCAGCAATCACTGCACATTTAACAGAGACCAGTAAGGCTCTGTTGTGTGCCAAATAATGTGAGTTGTGTAAATTTAATATGGGGATGCAATACTGACTAACTTGAAAACCTTTTTTTGTTTTATTTTGCCGCCCCTGGTGGCTGTGCCGCCCTAGGCCACGGCCTAGGTGGCCTATTGGGAAATCCGGCCCTGGCTACGCTACTTATTTGTTTCACCATTGTTTGTGAAGTTGCTCATGTATTCAATTGTTCGAACGTGAAGCTGACGTTTTGTTTTACCGACATGGTTTAGGCATGAAATAACTATGGACAAGGGACTTGACCAATCTCGTTGGGTCTTTTTTGGGGATCATGATAGGATTTTTGGAAATAACCATTTTTAGTGTCTCATCTGTTTGTAATATGGGTCAATGTTTCTCAAAGCTTTAGCCAGCACCAATCGCTATTAAAGTTTGTGATAAATTAAACTGAATTAGTGTTTCTGTTCTTTTTGGTACCAAAGATGAGAGAATCTCTGTCTGAGTGAAATCTGTGAAATCATATAGGTTATACATTAATGTACTGTCTTAAAATTTCAGAGATTTCCGTGCTGTATAATGGTTAATCTGTTATTCTCAATAAATCTTCCCTTCCATGATATTTGGACTAGAAGTGATTTCATGTATTGGGTCCTCCAAATTCTATGTGTACACATGGGCTATCAAGTATAAAATTAAGCTCTATGGTCAGTGTTGGTTCAAGCATAACCAGATTTTATTTTAAAGGGCCACCCCACACACAAAATGTTTTACTTGAGTTATTTAAAATACTGAATAATTGTTATACTTATAAATCATTGTGTTTATTAAAAATAAATATGTTTACATTTGGAATTCATTTTTTCCCCTTAAAATTCCGGTAGATTTTATAGTTTAACACATCAAACTCTCCCAAATAACTTTTTTCTTACCTTCTACACCCCTGAAAACCCCAACCTCGCAAACCTTACTTACCTCTCTGGCGTCTCTGAACTGAGAAGCTCACTCTGCACTCTGCCTCACTTTTTGCAAAGAAGGCAGCTTGGTCAGCAGCAGTCATTTATTGGCTGTGACATCATTTGTCACAGCCATGATTGACTGCTTTGCTGGAAAGGTTCCGAGGAGAAGCCAGAAGACCTGCAGAGAACAGCGGAGTGCAGGGTAAGTAATGGAACCCTGGAACCCAGCTTCATGGAAAGTTTACAGCGTACACTAATGTGGATTATGGAAGCTGACCCCTAGTACCCACAGGTTAACTTCATAAATTACCCAGCAGCCACAGCAAAGGGAGAGATGAGACATGGCTTGTTGTATCTTTGAGAATGTGCTCTGTCTATTGAGACAATGTTGTCTGTAGACTTTAGTCTTAGGTTATCTATAGAAAACAAAATGAATAGATATACCTTAAGAAAGAATTCCAAATAAAAACATATTTATTCATCATAAACATACAAATTTTCCATGATTTATGGATAAACAATTATTCAGCATTTTCAATAACTAAATTTTGTTAAAAACAGCAAATGCTTTACACTGCCTCATTCCTTTTTTATCAATTCTAGAAGAAAATAACTTTCCTGCCAATTTCAAAAACACAGAATTTAGCAGTGATTCACATGTTGTCTAATGCACAAAAGCACAGAAAACATTGAACATAATGATGTAAACCAGTGTGCCAAATTGTTTCTGGCTGAGAGCAGCATTCCAAGTTCCAATTACTGATTAAAAAAAACAGCTCTAACTCACTACAGTGGAAATTACATATATTTATTGCATATATTTTTGGACTAAAAATGTCATACCAATTGCCACTTACTAACAATCTTTCTCCCACACACGCTTTATTATTGTGTAGGCACAGATAACACGAATAACACATCATTTCTACTTTTCTACTCTAGAAATTTTGCACTCTGTTGCTAGGAAATGTGGTAGAAAAAGAAAAATAATAAATTATAAAATGTTTTAGCCTTCTTCTTCAGGTGAAATTACATACAAAAGTCACATAGTACAGAAAATATACACATAACATCAAAAAGCGCTTTCTACAGAAAACATGCAAATAATGTTGATTCCCAATGTGTATATATTCTGTACTCAGAGTATTCAGTGACCTTTTTTAGTATATTTACCCGAAGAAGAATGATAGACTCCTGAAAGCTTGTGATTATAAACCTTTTAGTTAAAAAGTATTATTTTTAATCATTTTTTTTAGAGAGTAATAGTCAAGGTTGAATAAAGCCATCTTTTCATTAAAAGGCATGTTCAACTACTGGCCCCACCATGTAGTGTAGTTTAGTCCTTACCTAACATCCCAGCTCCATAGGGTTCTCCTGTAGTCCCCCCCAAAGTCCCAAAAACTGCCCACCAGGAGGATAGCAGAGTCCATATAGGACTCTGCCTCCTACCTGGCCTCCGGGAGAAGTTTGGCATGCGTACTGCAGCCCTTCTCCCTCCCCCTCCCTCTCCCTCCCTCTCCTTCCCTGTCCGGATTCCCTCCCCCTAGCATTTATCCCCTTTAATATAGCCTTCTCCCTGGTCCCCCAGCCCCAACCGCATAATTTTTATTTTTAGAAAGCTCCCCAAACTCTTACTTACCTCCCTTCTTTCCTCCGCTGCACTGAATGACCAGCAGCCGCGTTCGTGATTGGCTGCCGCTCAGCCAATCACAGACGCGACTGCCGGTCCCGCCCCTCTGCTTGCATTTTCTCGCAAGCAGAGGGCCGGGAGTGCGGCGGAGGAAAGAGGGGAGGTAAGTAAAAGTTTGGGGCACTTTCTAAAGATACTAATGATGCGGTTGGGGCTGGGGGAACAGGGGGAAGTCTATATTAAAAATTAGATTTAAGGGTGGACATACCCTTTAAATTATCTTTAACTACCTTGAGGTCCTGCAATCCCTTGCCACACTCTTCCAGCTTTTCTGGGTGGTAGCCACCAATCAAGGTCATGAACGCCAGTTCGCTGGGCACGTGATTTGACCAATCAATCGGTACAAGCTGCCACCACTTTAAGTTATAGATTTAAAGGTTGGACTTGATGGACATCTGTCTTTATTCAACCTTAATTACTATGTAACTATGTAATTCACTCCAGCAACTAACTGGTTAATTAGCATCAGTCCTTCACAAGCAGTCACAGAGTTAATTAGCATTTACACTGCAAAACATTTCATTCAACCACATTATCAGAGGCTAACTGAGTTCTTTTAGAGCATCAAAGACAAAACGTATTAAATCTTAGATTTAATATTCCAAAAGGTGGACAGTGCATATAATACAAAAAGAAAAGAAAATGGTGTTATAATAAAATGACATACAATAGGTACAACAGTTATATAAAATAAAAAGGATAGAAATATTCTTATATACACAGACCCTACTCACTAGAAGAAGTCCTGTATCCCGGGGTGGGAAGAAACATCTGATCCATACACATGGTTTTAGCATGTCCCCTCAGTATGACCAAAGTTACAGGGGCTACAAGGATTTTTAAACCATTTCATGAACCACCCCCTTCTCTGGCTATGCATGAGGTGGGAGTGTCTAGGAATGTCCAGATTTACGACTAGCCAAAAGCATTCATTCCCCCTCAGTTAGGCAGATTCCATATAAATGTAGATATGTACATTGTATTGGGTTATTGACCACATATTCCTCTCCTGTATTAATTATCAATTCCTCCAATACAAAACATGACCTGTGTGTAATCCATATTTCCCAAGATATTAATAACTCGCCTTGGCAAGGGAATAAGGGCTCCATGTTGGGTATCATTTTAATGGGCCTACTTTTCCATTCACAAGTATAATATTGGTTTCTGTCTTACATATTCCAATACCGAAATACATTTATTTTATTGTATGGTTGTCCTTAAAATGACCTCTTAGGGTACCCACCAGACCCCTAGCTGAAGAGATTTCCAGATACACGGTTAGGCCCCACATTGTCTGGAAAAGAAGATATATAGGACTGGAAGGGATTCAAAGTTAGATTAGTTTTGGGAGTTACAACAAATTTACCTGGGGTCAGCAAGTGGATCCAATAATACTGATCCAATAATACTAATACCAACAAGGACTAAGAATAAGATTGTTGCAAAATTATTTTACTGAACATGTGTGGAGACAATCAATGTAATTAGTCTAATTAGTCTAACTAACAAAGATAGTAACTATTTTAAACATTACAGATTATAATGTTCACGTCCAGTTACAACCCAGTTTCCACCCCACCCAAACTTTGAGTCCTCCCATGTGCCCATCCCTTAGGGGGTCTTTATGGGTCATCAGTCTAATCACAATTCTGCTTGTCAAATCAAATCTCTGCTGCAAATGATTCTTCTGCAGTGACTGTACAAAGTCCAGGAAACTGAAGCGTAGGAGCTGTCTTCCTGTGTGAAAGGTTTCCACCTCCTCCTCCAGGATAGTGGCATATGCAGGGGAGCCCTCCATCCCTCTGGAGCCCTCTTTGCTGCCGGATGCCCTACCTCTAAAAACTCTAAACATATTGTAGGGCACCATAGCCCATCCCAAACGGTCCTTTTATTAAAAAAGAAGCAGAATTCTACTTACATTCCTTTGTTGCCCAGCATTCTGTATAGCTGGCAGAGACACGGCTTCCGGTCCAGTCCCCTGCTTGCAGTTCCAGCAAGCAGAGGGCTGAGATCAGAGTGACGGGGATCGAAGGATTGTAATTAGAGTTCTGCAACTTTTTTTTAACAAGCAAACATAATGGTTGGAGGTGAGATAGGGTCCCCTACAATATTAGAACCTTAGATATGCTATTGTAAATACTGATTATTAATATCGATAGCCTATATAACTTGCATTGGGTAGAAAGGTAATTATTGCATTCCAAACTATATAATGTGCTCATTGTAACTAGGTATCTTAAAGTATTGTATATTGGGGTTGAGGGGTTGGTCCTTACGCTATGTTTAAAATTTTTTGTAGCGGGTAAACATGCCCTTTATTTGCAATATGTCTATCAAAGAGTTGATGCGAAACACATCTAATTTGCGCCAGAAGGGGAAAAATATTCCTTACCCCAAATATCATTAACATAATTACTGGATCAAGTTGGATCGTTATGTATCCAACTTAATATTAGTAAAGAAGCTCCAGCCCTTTCTTGTAGGAGAGAGTTTATTGTAAGAGAGGGATGCTTGTGAATGTTCTCATTCATCCAGGTTATGGTATATCTGTTGTATTCAGTTAGATCAACTGGACTTAAAGTTTAGTTCTTGAAGACGTTTCGCTAGTCATCCGACTGGCTTTCTCAATTCAGAATGACTTGTACAAGAATCTGTTGGTAATAATGTACCCTGGAAAGTCCCAACTAGCATATGTCAGCCAGATGTTAGGGACCTTCTGAATGCAAGGTGTTGATTGCATTAAGGCTGAGAGGTGTTATTGAAACTGCCCAGGATAAGGTGTCAAAACAGCATTGTTCTTTGCAGACATTTGGTGTCAACCCCCCCCCCCCCAACTCTATTCAGGCTTAGTTGGATGTGCTATCAGATCTCCAGTTTCACCCATTGTGGCAAACCTTTATGTGGAAGAAGTAGAAACACAGGCGCTTAATACCTTTTAAGGCATAGCACCCAGCCACTGGTTCAGAAACTTGGATGATACCTGGGTTAAAATCCACCAGGTGGAAGTACAAGCCTTCACAGAACACATCAATGCCGTAGACCAAACCATCAAATTTACAAGGGAAGAGGTACAAAACAACACACTGGCTTTCTTGGACTGCTTGGTAAAAAGTCAAGGAGAATGGTAAACTTGAAGAAGAGGTTTACTTCTATAACCTGTCGAACAGGGTAGATCCCTCGAAAAAGCTTGTATACTAAAATAAACTGTTAGTCCTAAGTATCACAAAAGTAAATCACTGTAAACAGGAAACCAACCCCACACAGACTAGTAGTTGATGTTTGTCTCCCACCACCCTTTAGATCACAAGCTGGGTGTCCTGCAACACAGAACAGAGGGCATCCCCACTAGCACCAAGGCAAAAGCTAAAGAAATTAAACATCTCAGAGGAGCCCTTAAAACTTGTGGATATCCGGACTGGGCCTTTGTCAAAATAAGTAGAAGGAAAGAAAAAAATACGAATACCAACAGTGAAGGGGAAAAGCAAGACAGAAGAAAGAACATGGTCATCCCATATGTAGCAGGGGTCTCTGAGAAATTAAGAAGAATTTTCAAAAAACACCGTATCCCTGTCTGCTATAAACCAAACAATACACTGAGGCAGCAATTGGTACATCCGAAAGACCCAATAACGAAACACAAGAAAAGCAACATCATATAAGCAGTGCATTGCAGTGTATTTAGAGGAGACCAAACAGCAACTGCACCAACGTATGGCTCAGCACAGAAGAGCAAATTCCTTGGGTCAGGACTCAGCCGTGTACCTGCGTCTTAAGGATAATGGACATACCTTTGAAGATTGCAATTGTCAACAGCTTGGCAAATGAACAGGACTGGTTCAAAAGAGGTGTCAAATAGGCCATTTATGGGAAAATAAAGAAACCAAGCCTGAATAGAGGTGTATATGTGTGTGTGTGTGTGTGTGTGTGTGTGTGTGTGTGTGTAGGGGGGGGTTGACACCAACTGTCTGCCATGTACAATGCAGTAGAGGGGGCTTGAGTGGCATCTGCTCCTGTGATTGGCTAAGATATTGCACCTTAGCCAATCACAGGAGCGGATGCTGGTCGAGCCCCAACTGCTTGTCTTCCGTGCACGGAAAAGGCACAGAAGACAGGCAGAAGGCAGCGAGTGAACGAAGGTTGGTAAGTACATTTGGGGAGAGCTTTCAAATATATAAACCTTGCGAGGTCGAGGTTTGCGCCCATTTCCTGACCCATATTAAATTTTTGTTTGGGGTGGACATACCCTTTAAAGCATGCTAACTATTCCTGTACTATTCTTTTAGATTACCATACAAACATTACTGATGTGTGTCCCCTGATTTCCAGATTCCGAGTTAGTGGTAACTTTTCTAACCGTTAAATCTCTCACCTCCCCCAATATTCACTTTATGTCACATCCGTTTTCCTGTCCTGGAACAAATACAAGCATCAGCCTGATGGAGAACACATGTGCCAGTGAAGACAGATATAATGCTGTATATAAGACAGTATCACATTCCAAGAGACATACTACTTTCTTTGTCTCAGGGTCCACACTGCAAGAGACCCTTCCCCCAACTCACAGCTATGTAGTCTTTGCACTGACCAAGATGTAGTATTTTGTTAACCATTCCTGTCCCAAACAAAAATTACTCTGGTCAACCTATACTGATACCATATTTGTTTTGTCTGTCTCACTATTTTACAGACAGAGAGCTGATTGTAATATATTTGTGAACGTTATCTTAAAGCTTCGTACAGACGTATGATCTTACTGCTGACAATTGACCCCCCAACTAGTGCACACGTGCGATTATTGGCTGAAACGGGCGTTCATCGCCCATTTGCCTTGTAGTCTGGGGTTGTTTATTGCGGTAAGATCTTAAGTCTGTACGATGCTTTACTCACACATAGTTTAGGCTGGGTACACACAGGATGACATATATACATATATATGTATACCCAGCTTCAGGTCCTCATCCTGGGTACTATTTACTGTATTAATTAGTATTAGTTTAGAATACTGCATTCCAAAACTGCTATGTGTTTTTCAGACGGTGCTTTACCAGACTTTGTAAAGGGGCAAATATAGGTGGTTCACTCTCGTTTAGAGCTTCTAAAAGCAAAGAGCTAGTTAATAGCTTTGAAGCTAGAACAAACGTACCTTTCACACGATCCTCTGCAGCAGCATTGAAATTCCGACCACTTTCTGGTTCTGTTTAAAGCTAGGTACACACAGTACAGATTTCTGAAAGATGACAGACAGGATCTGCAAGATCCTGTCTGCCATCTTTCAAAGATCTGCATACACACAGTCCCGAGCGTTCTCCCTATGAACATAGGGAGAACGCTCAGGACTGTGTGTTTCCATCGGCCGCGCTAGACTCCTCTATAGGGAGTCTAGCGCGGCCGATGGAAATTTTTGGTCTTTCCCGAATGAGCGTTCGGCGGCTCTTTCAGGAAACGAAGGTACACACATAACGATAAAGCCCCGATACCGTCGGATCCGACATCATATAAGCAGGGCAGAGGGGGGACTGTTCGGTGTGGTTGAACTTTACTGCTTTCTCTGTTGATGATGTTGGGATTGTATTGAAGAGTTGAACCTAATAGATCATTGTATGTTTTTAAAACCCAAACTTATTTTCACAGACATTTTTTTAAAACATTTTACACCTGCAAGTGTCAGTGATTGAAGAAAGCTTTCATCTTTCACTAAAGCTCTTTTAACTAAATACTCTATGTTAAAAAATATATTGTCTTTACGCTTGTGAAGGTTCTCATTCATCCAGGTCATGGTATATCTGTTGTATTCAGTTAGATCAACTAGATCAAGTTTAGTTCTTGAAGTTGTTTCGCTAGTCATCCGACTGGCTTTCTCAAATCAGAATGACTTGTACAAGAATCAAGGGTTACTGAAATTGGCCGCTACATTTGAGGGTTAACAAACAACACATTAAAGGGTTACTGAAATCGACCACTACATTCAAGGGTTACTAAAATCGTTCTCTACATTTGAGGGTTACCGAAAGATACACTTGAGGGTTACCAAAATCGAATGATACATTTGAGGGTTACAGAAATTGACTGCTACATTTGAGGGTTACCAATATCCACTGCTACATTGGAGGATTACTGAATGATACATTGGAGGGTTACCGAACAATACATTCGAGGGTTAACTGAAATCGACAGCTACATTTGAGGACTAGCAAACAAAACATTAGAGGGTTATTGAAATCGAAGGATATGTTTAAGTGTTACTGAATTTGAACGTTACATTTGACAGTTACTGATTTAAGAATCCAATCGACAATTATTGAAAATAAGTCTGTAAACTTGTTTGGATAGAGTTCGGATAGTTTGAGTTTATCCAAACTCATAAAGTTCATCCCGAACTTGGGTTCGGGTCTATCACTAATTGTAATCAGACAAAAAACCCTAGACCAGCCTGTCTGTACAGGTACCATTAGATAAACTATGGTTGGTACAATCCTGTACTGTAATGTGTTCCTGATTAAAATTAAACACAAAATAGAATTCAAGACAGATATGACCCTTGGAAATAGACCCCCCTCCGATCAAAGGGTTGGAGGAGAAAAGATCCCTGTGGCACTCCATAAACCCAAAAATGAGTGTAACACTGCTAGCAGGGGTATCTCACCCTATAACTGCCAGACCAAAACAAGTATGCAGATCCAGTGGTGTGCACATATCAATTATTACGCTAAACACAACCTACTATATACACTATGAGTAAAAAAACATTAAAAACATATATGGAACATGGAGTATGAATACTTGATCCAACACAACGTATTAAAACATGGAGTAATATAGGAACATTCACACCCATATGGTATTGTAGTTAAACAAGGATGCATTTAATTGCAGACCCACTCACACAATATGTTTCAGACAGCAAGGTCATTTCTCAAGTGTTGAAACATATTTTAAAATGCCTTTTACACTAGTTTGTGAGGTTATACACTGGCTGAAGCCACATTCCTGGCCTCAATCCTCCATTATTAGGAGCTTCCACTGACCTCCAGTGTACTTATATGCTCATAGGTAAATAGGGAGAAGCCAAATAACTCCGCAGGCTAAGCTGTGTTAATAGTGTTTACTCTATTTTAATATGTTGTGTTGGATTGTGGTACCCAGGAACAAGGCATAGGAGTTATAAGAACCAACTAAGGTGGGACAGAGACTGGAATATTGATATTGTATGAATACTTGATATTATAGTTCAATCAGTACCACTATAGTCAAAACCATGTGTATAGATGTAAAATACAACAATATCTAGCATGTGGTACAAGTACAAATGATGGAACATATGAGTAGAGTAGTCCTCCAATAAAAGAGCCCAGTTGGCCAGATATGACCCTTATTTAGGGCGTGCTGGAGATCCCAGGTAACATGCCCATATGCACCTGTAAATTAACATAAACAAATAATGTCGTAAGCTTCGTACACATCTCAGATAATTTTCGCACAATTTGCCCGACGAACAACTCATCACCCGACAATCATGCGAAAATGTAGCTTCAATGATCCATGACTATTCTTGGCTTTTTCCAACGATCAGCCTGGAGGGTTTGTTCTGCCGAATGTTGTATGTTTGTACATAGTCGGCAGATTATCGGTAGACTGTAATGTAAGACTGAATGAAATGCACATATGCAACATTTCGAGATCACGTGATATTCCAAACGTCTAGTAATTCGTACGTCACATCTTTACCAACGAACATTATCTATCCACTATTGTTTATGTATGTATAGGTTTCATTGGCAGAACTAGTTGCTGAACGTTCGTCAGGCACATCCCATGAAAATGATCTGACATATATACTGAATACAATACAATACAATAACATTTGTAAAGCGCCTTTCTCCTAAAGGACTCAAAGCACATAGATATGTCTCAGATCAACACAGTCTGTGTTACAGAATACAGAGGAAATAATCAGGTGTTGCTAAATGCCAGACTAAACAGGTGGCTTTTCAGTTTGGATTTAAATGTTTCCAGGGATGAGGATGTCCTGTCTCTACATATACTGTATAACTCCTCACACTCCCACGTTCCTTTAATCTTCCCAGGTGCTGCTTCCCTCACCTGCTCAACCATAGGCAGTACATTCGTGATCCAAAATAGTACCAGGGAGGCGCACTCAGGCAAGATATAATTCAGTGTTTA
The DNA here is from genome assembly GCA_019447015.1 of Hymenochirus boettgeri. Lineage (NCBI taxonomy): Eukaryota > Metazoa > Chordata > Amphibia > Anura > Pipidae > Hymenochirus > Hymenochirus boettgeri. The sequence continues at coordinate 177,004,439 of CM033471.1, forward strand.
TTGTGATATAACGGTGCACAACGTTTCGGGGCTTCCCCCTTCCTCAGGTGCATAAAACAACATACCATGTGATTCCTTAAATACACACATATCCCTCCCACTAAGGGCAGGGCTACATCCTTTCCATATGAGACAAACATTACATATCAATATACTATATTTAAAGGAACAGTGTATAAAAACATTTGGTTACAATAATATACTAAAATTAATATGATGTATAAAAACATATTGTTATCGTGATATACTTTTAATAAACATATATATATAAACATCATTTTGTGTTTTTACTGTTATTAAATACTTAAAACCATTCTAGTATAGTGGCCATGCTAGTATTTATCATTCTAAAACCATATCTATCTCTAAAACCTTACAAAAGTGTAGTATAGCTTAGGCTTGTGTGTACCATACTGTTACCTGTCCAATCAAAGTGCTTCAACCAAAGTGAACTGTGTATTACTCACTGTTATCTAAAGTGCTAGTGCTTATATTGCCTCCTTGTCCACGTGTTGATAAAAGTGTGTAGGACTAAAACGTGTTGAATAAAAAAATATATTAAAAATCACACCATAGGACCTATATACTATTAAACTTTTATTACTATTGCTACTATATATTATATATTGGAGAGTCCTGTATCTTCCTATAACCCTTTTCTTTTTCTTTTTTCTTTAGATATTCTTGTCGGCTGGACACCTGTCAAACAGAGGACCTAGGTATGTTTATTACAATCTGATTCTCATTATTTCTCATTATTTCTATGATTTGTTACTTTATAAATTATCTATAAAAAATATCTCAAGTTCATCTCTTCATTGAGTGTATTTAAGGAATCGCATGGTATGTTGTTTTATGCACCTGAGGAAGGGGGAAGCCCCGAAACGTTGTGCACCATTATATAACAATAAACACTGAATTATATCTTGCCTGAGTGCGCCTCCCTGGTACTATTTTGGATGAGGATGTCCTGATTGGGTGTGGCAGGAAGTTCCAAAGTGTAGAGGCAGCATGACAGAAGGCTCTGTCTCCAAACGTTTTGAGGTGGACTCTGAGGGTGACCAAGTTATTGGATCCTTTTGATCTAAGATTGGGGGGGGGGTGCAGTTACAGTAAGTCTTTCATCTATCCAGGTCCCAGATTGTGCAAGGATTTGAATGTCAATAAGCCGATCTTAAACAGAATTCTCCATTTTATCGGTAGCCAGTGGAGTGAGTGAACGGTTGGTGTTATGTGGCAACGGTGGGATTGGCTTGTTAAGCCTCACAGCGCCATTCTGTACTAGATGCAGGCAGTGCAGGTCTTTTTTGGAAGACCTGTATAGAGAACATTGCAGTAGTCCAACCGTGATGTGATAAATGCATGGACCAGGGTTGGAAGATCTGTTGGAGGAAGGAGGTGCTTTATTTTTGCAATGTTCCTTAGGTGAAAGAAGGAATTTTTGTTGAGATTTGGTTCCTGAAGCTTAGTTCCCCATCAATCAGTATACCCAGGCTGCGCACGTGTGTATGAACCTTTAGTTTTCAAGTTCAGAAGGGTTTTTTCATTGTGACAATGGTAAAACTATGGAACTGGCTTCCATTAAATGTGTTGACAGCAGGTTTAAAGCTGAAGAAAGTATGTTGCATGTTACCGGTATTGATATGTAAAGTACTGTTCAGGGGCATAACTGCAGGGGTCCGGGCTCCCAATGTGAGATGGGAGGCCAGGCCCCTCCCCTTTTGTCCATGATCAGCTGTGAAGGACATATGAAGGAAACATATGAAGGAAACATACACAAGATCATCTATTTAAAAGACTGGCACCGAATTTCGTATTCTGTTCTGGTCTTTTAAACATCTGATCGTGCGTATGTTTTCTTCATACGCGCAATCAGCTGTTTAAAAACAGCTTATAACGGAGGTTTTCGTGGGTCTTCTTACTGTCCGGGCCCCCCAATTGCCACTTAGAATCAGGAAGGAATTTTTTCCCCATCTGGATCAACTGTTGATCCAGATGGGGAACAGGCAGGAAATGTGGGTATTGAGGAGTAGGTTGGATTTGATGGACATATATCTTTATTCATCCTCAAATATCATACTATACTAATGGGCTTGTATGCAAGAAAATATACTGCGACATACAGATATCTGCTAAAAGTAGTTTATGTGAGCAATGGGACCACGTCACATGAACCCCTTTCAACAGAAATCATCATGTTGCAGTGAATTTTGTTTGATAAAAGCCCATTATTGGTTTATGATGAAATAGAATAGAAAGTGAGATGCCAAGGATGGCATAGTTTGCTTTTGTTACCTAAGTAAATGATGACTTTTTGGCTCCTCCCCCAGACTACAGAAGATACAGAAGAAGTGTCAGGGGCAATACAGAAGAAGTGTCAGGGGCAATACAATAGCTGTGGGAAGTGCCAGAGAGCAATTACTTACTGCATGAGTATAGCTGATATCTAAGTAATAAAAATGATCCATGTAAGCAATTAGCAAAAACACAAACTTAGATAACAAAAGCAAACTATGGCATAGCAGCTCATCGGGAGCAACGGTACTTGAAGTTTAGTTCTTGAAGAGAGTATTATCTGTGGTATTCAATTAGATCAACTGGACTTGAAGTTTAGATCTTGAAGAAGTTTCCCTAATCAATTCAGAATGACTTGTACAAGAATCTGTTGGCAATTATGTACCCTGGAAAATCCCAATTGCATATAATAATTTAATTGCCAATTTATTTGCCAACAGATTCTTGAATTGAGATATACCTACATATACCTCAATAATAAGCAATGTTGGATATGGTGATAACGTTTTATTATGGATTTAAGGTAAGGTCCCACTATTACGCACAGCAGCACGTGCAGCATTTTTTAAATTTGCCTCTGCGCGTGATACTCCATGTGTACAGCATTCCAGGCCATATCTATGTTATTGGCACACATGCTATCCACATGAAAAGTCGCACACCCATGTGAACCAATAACGGACAGGAGCGCAGCGCACATAGAAAGAACTGTCTGGTAGCAATGCATTGGCAATGCGAACCAGAAGTGTTAAGAGGAGAGCAAACTGCACAAATGGGACTAAGCCCTAAACATTGATTTTTACAAACAAGCTTTTGAGAGATACACCTCCCTCTTCCTCGGGGCGATTAGTCCATGATAAAAAGGTATCACCATTCCCTACAGTACTCATCATTTTAGTATAAGCTACTGGACTAACATGGCTACAACCATTTTATCTCTACCTACACCTCATACTGTTATATGGTGATGAAATTCCTTACTAACATCTAATATTCTTTTATTTTATAATAAAGAGAATAATTATTCAAGTAGCAAAAATCTAGGGGAAGGAAATTATAAAGATGGTATACTTTAACATTGGAGTGGCCTTTAAAAATATGTGACTTAAATATTGGTGTAATGTGCTCATCTCTGCTCACGATAACCATTTCAACAATCCCCTCCCTTGAAGGTTGGAAACTGCCATCTTGTGGTCACACAGGATATTGCAATAGTATGATATGAAACTTTTTTTCTTTACCGTTTTTGTCGAAAAGGTAACGAATGCACTTGCAATCCGGTAGCGCATGAGAATCGCAGAACAGTGACATCCATTTTTGGAGCACATGCACTTACCAATTTTGGCGGATCATATGCCCTCTGATTGCAGACTATTGTATGGATAACAGCATTAATGGATAGTAACTCTTTCCACGTACGCTGCCATCCGGCATAGTGTGGCCTCAGCCTTACTGAATATGAAAATAGGATCATTATGCCAACACTGCAGTAAACACCTTCTTAAACCCATTCTGTTCCCCAGTTCCAACCTAATTCTGGTCTTAGTACACTCCCATAATACACTCCCATAACTATGTATGTACAAGAAAAAACTGGTGATATGTCAGTTATCTGCCCGCAACCCCAAATGCTATTTTTCCCAGTTTATTACATGCATTATTATTTATATATTTTGTTCTGAAAATGGTATCTGCCTCCTCCCTCTTTCATTGAGCTTTTTATAATCTTGAGCATGTGCAGTGGAGGCTGCAGGGGAATCAGCAGTCAATCATTGCTTGTGATGTCAGAAGTCACAGCCTTAATTGACTGCATGGAAGGAGGAGCAAGCTCACGCTGAAGTGAATATGTCAGTTGGGTTTCGGGGCAAGGAATGGAGATGAGACCAGTTTTCTGTTTTAAAGGGTAGACATGCCCTTTAAGGGCCATATTTATAAAAGCGCAGTATTGCTTTTTAGTAAATCGCAAATCAACGATAGCAAACATAAATCTACATTCACGATAGTAGCTTAATGATCGCCTCTAGAAGACCATTGCAGTATTTTACTACCGCTTGGTATTCTATGAATGAAAGTTCATACATTAAAGAACATTTGTCTTAAATGTACATTTATGGCCGTGGTCATAAATTAACGATATGGCCCTAAATTCCAATCTATCATTGTTTATAGGTAATGTTAATAGATTGACATAATACAATAACATAGCAAAATTTCTATAGTGCTTTTTTTCCCATGGAACTTAATATTTAGATTGACACAATATTCATAGACTGACAAAATTCATTGACATAATTATAGAATGACATAATATTCATAGATTGACATAATAATTATAGACTGACATAATATTCATAGATTTATTTTCTATGTCTATTACTAAAACTGTAGGGGTAAGCATAAATATGTCTAAATACCTATATGGTGACATCAGGAGTTTCTGCATACAAATTAATAATTTGTTTTAACTTTATGTTATAAGAATCAGTTTTATACTTCATCCAGGTTTAGGGCTCGTTCACACAACATTAGTTTGTATCTGTTTTTCAAACGCAGGTGTGTTTAAAAAAATGGACAGACAGTGAAACCCCACAGGATTTCATAATATCGTTCACACCTGGTGCGTTATAATCCGTTCTGTTCCAGTCCGTTTCAAAAACGCACTGCATGCAGCATTTCTGTCCATTTTTTCATGCATTTTCTATAGAAATCTATGGAATACACATTGTTAAAAAATGGATACAAATGTATGCAAAAAATGGATACAAACTGACAGAAACACATGCTGTGCATTTCCGTCAGTTTCTAGTGTGAACGAGCCCTTAATATTGAGCTGGCCAGCTCATTTTTATTTTAAGATTTATTTGTATCTTTATTTATGTGCTAGGGAATTAAAGGAATAGTTTACACAAAAAGTGAACTATTCCTTTAAAGCAGGGATGATTAGCGAAACTAGGTAAAGTACCTATTCCTTACCTTCTGTTCTTCAATCACTTGTCCAGGATCCAGGACCGAAGGTAAATATATTTACCTCACGCACGATCCAACACGGCTCCATTGACAATTGCAGACTGCTTCCTGGTTTAGTTCACTATAGCGCGCAATATCACGCATGCGCGCTATAGGGAAACTAAACCAGGAAACAGTCGGCAGTTACAGTAGATCATGCGTGAGGTAAATATACTTACCTTCGGCTCTGGATCCTGATCAAGTGATTGAAGAACGGAAGGTAAGGAATAAATCCTTTACCTCCCGGTCTTCAATCACTACTTTAAAGGAATGGTTCACTTTTTGCGTGAACTATTTCTTTAAAGGTATTCATTTGAATTAACTTGGTCGTCTGCCTATCTTTACCCCTACAGTTTTATTACTGTTTTAGTCTAAAACCCCACAGTTCATGTCTGTAATACCTTATCATCGGTCAGATAACTGTCAATCACAGTTTTCACTTCACAAGTAACATTTGTAGTGGGTCTGGAATCCACAAGTGAAGGGTTGGGTGGATTCCTCTCCGGGCTTTCCAGTTCAAGAGTATAGCTAAATTAGATTCACCTGTCTGTAAAAAGGATCTCAGCCACACTCTCTGTATCTGACCAAAGGAGGCCTGTGAACTGCAAACTTAAAAAAAGGAAGGTTCTGTAAGTAAATAGACACAAGTACTAATGTGTTTCTGTGTCCTACAATAGAGCCCTTGTATATGAAGCATCTCACTCTGTTTTAAACAGCTCAGATAAGCAGGTGTTTGTTGCTTGTATTGGTTTTAATGTAGTCATACATCATGTATTTAATGAACTGCTACACAGCCTTGCAATATGTAGATTCCATATTTGTGCTCAATCTGTCACAAATGCCACCATCTTTTAGATATTGCTTTCAATCTGCAAAAATCTTTTAAAAATTGCTTTAAATCTGCCACAATTTCTCACAGATTGCATTGCATCTATGAATGCTACCTTTGCCTTTAAGACCCAAACATGTATGAAATCTACATAATAAAAGGCAACTTAGCATTTCCATTAGAAGCATGATGCAGGCTGCATTTATTCCAGTGTAGCAATACCGCATGTATTCAATGTAGGATCACATAGAGCTGATGCATGTAGATTTCGGGTCTTGGCAAATGTGGCAACCCTAATTCCATCTGCATTCCTTCAACATTACCCCTTAGACTTATAGAAACAACATATTCCATAGCTGCAGGCAGGATAATAAAGTAGACCTGATCTTAGCATAGCTCTGTTCAGTGCATTTCTTAATAGTATACTTATCTGAAGGTGAATGTTGATGGATATGCATCTGCTCGCAAATTGATTTTATTCTGACACAATCTCCTAAATTTTCAGTTTGTGCATCAGAAAGTGCTGATTTCCTCCTGTTTTAATTTGTATTTTGATTTACACTTAACCAAGCTTTTTTCATTAAAATGTCCATTTGGGGAAAAATGTGGTATTTTGGCAATCTTACCATGGAACAAAAACCAATACATTATCTTCCCTTATCCAGGTTCCTGTTGGCTTACCAGGATACCAAGGAAATCATAAAGGAGATAGTTGTTAAAGTATAGATACAGGTAAGTCAAAGTAAATAATAAATATAATAAAGCCTTTATAACATCCAATCCGACTGCTGTGCATAGGGAAAACGCTCGAGACTGTGTGTATCCTGATCTTTGAAAAATGATATTGCAAAAATCTGTCTTGTGTGTACCCAGCTTAAGAAATGTCACTTTAATAAACAAAAGATATGTAAATGAGAATAGATAATCTGTAGTAGTGACCCTTTTGTATTTCCCAGTGGCCCCTAACACTCCATTGCAAAGCTGCCCTTATCCTGTGGTCTTGGCAGCCATAGAATAAGCCATACAATTGTAATAAATTATTTTGTTTTTCCAAACCAAGTACCTGGATAGGATTCTGTTGAAATACAAACTCATTTTTTTTTCTTTTAATCTTTTAGGCTTGTGAAAGATATAATGCAATGCAGAACTCCTATGTAAGCTGTGCAAAACAGGGAGAAAATACATGGGCATCGTCTGGTTACTGGTACTGCACTTTATGGACTTCCCTTATTTTTAAATGTCCAAGTTGGCAAATTCAACTTTTCTTGGCCTTCTTTCTAATGGCTTTTTCTAGTGCTTACCAAACCACAATTCCTCCTGGATCATTTATCAATTACAAAAATATTCATGTCAGGGACATCCCAAAGCTGTCCTTCAAATTTATTATACTAGCTGGAAAGAGACCATTTCAAAAACATGCCTTGGATACCTCAAGGTTAACTTGGAAATCGGGCTACCAAAGGACTTTGTATGAACAAAAGAAAGAAAGAAGCAACCTTGCCAGATTTGTACATAGTGGCTTCCTATCTGACAAGGATGCATTGCCTCTTCTATCCCCCATCCTCTATAAAGAAAAAACACGTTTCAAGAGGCAGCTACAAAATATTACTCCTAAGGAAAGTGTCAACGATTTCCAGAAATTTTTTAAAGATAAGCTCTTTTGTTGTGGGGACAGTTTGCCTCCTGATAAATCTGGAAGTCCTCTCAAAATAGTCTCTGATAATGCTTTTGATCAAGGGGGACTAGAGAAGTGGTTCCGGGATGACCCACAGCTTAACTGGGACGCAGTAATCAAAACTCCGCCGCTGAACGATCTGGAAACAAGAACTGCTGAGAATCAGTCATTAAGAATTGTCATTAAAAGTGTTACTACTTTATCTAGTTTGACAACACCAAGACATGATAGTGATAGAATGAGTGTAAATGATGGAATAAACAGTGTAATTCCATCAAGTCAACAGAGTTTTAAAACTAGTCATTCAATCCCCCTGTTTACCTCTGCTATTACTCCTGTGTTAACAAGGGAAGGTCCAATGCCACATTCAAGTAACAGCCACACATTTACCAACACAGATATTGATCCACATAAGAATGGAACTTTACCAAAAAAACCTTTGGTTATCTCTCCCTCACAGCTTTCCAGTATTTCTGAAAACACAGTGGGTTTTGATGAAGCATCTAAATTAATAATCCCCAACACAAGCAATTTGCATGTAAATACTCCAGTATTTAAATCTACAGATAAAACTTTGCCAGTCTCTAAGACTGGTTTAGTCTCTACATCACCCACTAATTTTGTTGGGTACAGGACTTCTGCTACTGCCTCCTCTTTTCCTTATTATGGAGTGAGGTATTCTGGGGGTTTTCTTAAAGTTGATGGTGCTGCAGAAAAGGCAATAACTTCACCTAAGGCTTCCACATCATCCTTAAATCAAATAAGTACAGTTCCTGGCTCTGTAAGTTCACTGATGCATCATAGAATCTTGGCTAAGCCCAAAGGAGAAAAGTCTAATACTGAACATACAAGGAATGCAAATATGTCTACATCTACACTAGTGTACAGATATTTATCAGAAAGCAATTCGGATTCTTTTAGAGCTTCAATAACTCCTCTTTATAAATCATATCCTTCAAACAGTATTGAAGTTTCTGCTGAAAAGCACGTATCATTACAACCTCAGATGTGGATTACCATGGAACGCCTCAAATCTTATGCAGCTAAACACAAACCACCCGGCAAAGGGTCACCCTCAACTATTACATTTAATGGTTATACCGCTGAATATAGTTCTGGTTTAAGCACATCCCTATGGTCACATATAGAGCAAAAGGACAGTGTGACGAATCATCAGAAATTCAAAGCATCTGCTTTGCTGGCAATGCCCACTGCAGTAACCAGAGAATCCAGCTATCTTTCAAATAAAGTGACCAATTCCTCCTTTTTATTGCATAAAGCCATTTCCCAACCTAATACGGATACAAATAAGGAAAATGATTCCCATCGTGGGAATTTGGGGAAATTCAGGGAGCATTCTACATCTTCTTACACTGTAAGCTTTAAAGTTATCTCACAACCTCCTGTCTCGCATCTTAGCACTGTGTTTAAGGCTTCGGATAATTATTTTATGCACAATACAGGTAGACTTTCCACCACAATTTCTAATTTATCTCCAGCTAGTGGAGATTTGAATGCTCTGACATCAGAAAAATCATCCAAAACTTCAAGTTTGACCTTTTTTGACACAAATGTTTTTCAAGACTTTCTACCCAACAAGGGTAGTGGAACTCATTTGGAAGGGCTGTCTGTAAAATCTACATATAGCACTGGGAATTTGCAAGCACATCATATAAAAAGTGCTATAACTCCCTCTCTTTCACTCAAAACTTTATTTGTTCCTCGGTTCAGACAGGTAGCACTTCCTGTAAGTTCTACGCACAGCACAGAGTTTGGCACCGAAAACACGGGCACCAATCATCCAAAAGTTGCTATCACAAAAGCCATCCACTCTTCCATGAACGTTTCCTTTGGGATGAAAGTTAGGTCAAAACACATCACTGAGAACAAAGGTGTCCTTAATCCAAAAGATATGACAGTTGCTTTCTCTCCTGTGCTTAGTACCTCCTTAGTTCCTAATGACAGTCAGGGAGTTCCTTCTATAAATTCTACACATGGCACGAAGTCTGGTGCATTGAACATTGGTGATCGTCATCCAAATATTGCAATAACCACTGACACTCCTGTGTTCAGCACTTCTTTTGTCTCTGATGTCAGACAGGAAGCACGGACTGAAACACTTACACACAATACACATTTTGTTACTATGAAAAAAGACTTGCGTCATACAAAAAAATCTGTGGAAACTACTCAATCTCCTTTTTTCAGCACTTCCTTAGTCTCTGATTTAAGTCAGAAAGTACAGACTGTAAATGTAACCAACATTAAATTTGGTACTGTAAAAAGAGACTTGGGCCATCTAAAAGTTGAAATGGAAACAACCACTCAAGCTTCTTTGCTCAGCACTTCTGTAGTCCCTAATGTCAGTCAAGAAGCACAGACTGTAAATTATACTCAAAGCACGCAGTTTGGTATTGCAAAAAAAGACTTCAATCGTCTAAAAGTTGCTACGGAAACATCTACTTACTCTCATTTGCTCAGCACTTCCATAGTCCCTAATGTCAGTCAAGAAGCACACACTGTAAATTTTACTGAAAGTACAATGTTTGGTATTGTAAAAAAAGATTCTCGCCGTCCAAAAGTTGCTATGGAAACAACTACTTACTCTTCTTTTATCAACAATTCTGTAGTCCCTAATGTCAGTCAAGAAGCACACACTGTAAATTTTACTCAAAGCACAACGTTTGGTATTGTAAAAAAAGATTCTCGCCGTCCAAAAGTTGCTATGGAAATAACTACTTACTCTTCTTTTATCAACAATTCTGTAGTCCCTAATGTCAGTCAAGAAGCACACACTGTACGTTTTACTCAAAGCACAACGTTTGGTACTGTAAAAAAAGATTTCCATCATCCAAAAGTTGCTACGGAAACATCTACTTACTCTCATTTGCTCAGCACTTCCATAGTCCCTAATGTCAGTCAAGAAGCACACACTGAAAATTTCACTCAAAGCACACCATTTGGTATTGTAAAAAAAGATTCTCGTCGTCCAAAAGTTGCTATGGAAACAACTACTTACTCTTCTTTTATCAACAATTCTGTAGTCCCTAATGTCAGTCAAGAAGCACAGACTGTAAGTTTTACTCAAAGCACACCGTTTGGTACTGTAAAAAAAGATTCCCGTCGTCCAAAAGTTGCTATGGAAACCTCTACTTACTCTCATTTGTTCAGCACTTTCGTAATTCCTAATGCCAGTCAAGAAGCACACACTGTAAATGTTACTCAAAGCATACCGTTTGGTACTATAAAAAAAGATTCCCATCATCCAAAAGTTGCTATGGAAACTACTACTTACTCTCCTTTATTAAACACTTCCTTAGTCCCTGATGCCATTGAGAAAGTACCGACTGTAAATTTTACAAACTTCACACAATTTAGTACCCATCACCCAAAAGTTGCTCTTCAGACAACAACTCAATCTATGCTCTACACATCTTTAGTTCCTGATGTCAGTCAGGAAGGGCAATATGAAGGTCCTACACACAACACACAGTTTGATACTGTAAAAATAGATTTCCGGCACCCAAGAAGGCCTAGGACAACAACTGTTTCTTCTCCTATACTCAGGACTTCCATAGTTCTTGATGATATTCCCACTACTCTTCATACAACATCCCTACTTTTCTCGGTGATAAATCCACTAATCCACCAAGACAATCGGGCAACTTCAATAGCCAGAATGGATATATCAACACTTAGTCTTCAGACAGAAACTTTGGATTCCACCTTGTTGCCACGCATATTAACACCTGAGGCTGGTCTTATTGTTGCAAGGGCAAAAGAAACTCTTCCTAGAACCATAACACCATTTTTTTCTACGATAGCTGCTTTCTTAGCTACACGTTCACTTAATTTTCGATTAACTGGTATTTTGTACACCGAACAGCTCCAGAATGTATCCAGTGATGAATATCTAAGATTAGCCAGAGAAGTAAAACTGGTGGTGGGTATTTGGGTACTCCTATTTTGTGTTTGTTGAAGCTCCTTCTTTAAGTGATTTCAAGCTAAATTATGGGTACTTTTCAATAAAGTGGATATGATTCGTAGCTTAGTTACCTATAGGCCAAAATCATTTTTCCTCATTTACACAAATTGTGAGTAAAGAGTTTCACTTGCTTTTCTATGCAAATCATAACCAAATATATAACTGAATGAAGAAGTAAAATTTTCTTCCGTAACCAAAGGTATAACAATGCCCCAAAACTATAAAACGTGTCCCAAATCCTTAATTCTAGTAGTTCTAACCTGTGAGGGGTGTGACTTCTGAACGATATGCATTAAAATATAGTTTTTGTAAAGATTAAAGGGTAACTGTAGTCCTCTAAAATAGCCCTCATACCCTTTTAACAAGCCTAGGATGATGAATCTAGCTTCTCTGGATCTTAAGTTATATGCTTGTAAAGTTACACTTTCCATACTGTCTTGTCTCTATGGCAGGCATTTGTTAAACATAGCCACATCATTAGCCACACCTCCAAAACTGTATATTTTCTGAAGCTAGTTACCGACTCGTAACCATTCTGTCCTTTCCTCTACCTTAGTGAGAGAAAAACAATTTTTTAAGCTTGTGGCTTGCTTGCTGTAAAAATGATTTAGAAGTTTGGGGGTGGAGCTTATGATGCAGCTGATGATGCTCTGTCCAAGCAGTGGGCAACTGGGCATGCTCCAACCTTAAACTTTGAGGCAGACCCCAATTGCTGGGGATGTCACAGCTTACAGAGCTAGCAGGAAAAAACATATATACTACTGAAACTTTGGAAGTTAGAAGCAGGTAGAAGCACGATCCTTTTAAATGCCACTAGTATGGAGACCACGGTTCCTCTTTATGAAGTGCTGGTCTTTGCTAGCTTCTCCTCCATGCAGGTGGCTGGAATGGGAGACACTATAACTATTAGAACTTGCAACCTCGGCTAATGTATGAGGGGTTAATATCTAACAATAAAAAACTGCAACACAAAAATATTTCGTAATCCACAGTACTTCCTGTAGAATTATGGACTAATCTTTATTTTTTACCACGATTTATGGTCCATACATAAAATACTACATTACTGGCATTTCCAGCTGCTTTCTATATCACATGAATCTATAATTTTCTTGTCCACTTTACTTTTATAGCTACAGTAATTGCATCGCTTAGTATAATTTTTGTTTTTCTGCCTTGAGTAGAAATAGTCTGGAAGTCAATGTGGGACAACAATGTTATCATGGGCTAGAACTCAGGAATAAATTAGTTTAAACCTGTGCATGTCCTTTAAGAAGGCACCGTGAAATGTCTTCATTGGTTCAGGATAACATTGCTGCACCCGAAGCAGCTAATTCACATGTAGGGCAAAAAAGATAAAGGTTTTTAGTGTTTAAAGCATGGAACACACTTTCCAATTCTTCCTCCAGACTGACCATTTGGCACTTCCCACCGGTCAGCCAGAAGGAAGGACTGTCGGTGGCAGCAAAAGTAGCTGCGATCGAGCGGGTGGTCTATAGAGAACCACATGTTCGGTCATAGATTTCCAACGCGTCCGATCTTTCGTTTGTCTGATTTGGACTAACGAACTGTCGGACATCTGCCGCATCTGGCTGCAAAAACATCCAATATTTCTGACCGAAACCCCGAAAAGTCGGTTGGGCTAAATTATTGTAAAGTGTGTACCCAGCTTAACTGGATCATTTGTCCCAAGGCTAATTGTTTGGGGGGGGGGGTTTGTTTTTTTTTTTCAGATGAACAAAATATTTTCATCTAGGTATCCAGAAGGATATATGCAGTGTTACGTTGGAAGTTTTTTGTAAGTAGTTTTTCTAATAAATAATTTACATATAATCTTATAACTTGAGAACAAAACATTTGGTGGTTACTTTACATGTAAGTCCACATTGGGAAGGCAGGCTCCAGGTCCACGTGCACTTCCTAGCCAATTGGCTGCTGTTGTCAGTCCCCTGTTCCTCCCTTACCAAAGGGATCCTATGTAGAATTCCCATTGCCCCCATCTCCTTTCAAACTTTTTCTGAAGTGCCTCTTAAATATGCCGTAAAGTATTCCGACCATAACCTTAATCACTTGTATTTTGGTTATGAGCTACGGGAGTGCAGTTAATGATTTTCCTGCCATGAGCATTATTTTTAGAACTAGTTGATATTCTATACCCAGATCTATAAATTGGATTCATATTACACATTGAATTGATGTCTTAATTTTACAAAAATTTGTTTTGTAGTGTGTAGACTGGAAAATTTTGTTTTTTTTTAAATTACCCATTAGTGAAAACCATAATTCATCCCAACTATCACTGTATAATTTTATTGTTGATCTGCCCCCTATTTCTTTAGATATCCAATCTGAAACATCTTACATTTCAGCATTTCTGTAAGCAGTTTGCTGTAACTGGAATGGTTTGACAGTTGGTGTGCTGTATACTGTATGCAGTATTGACAGTTGGTATGGGGGAAAATAGTCAGGTCAGTGGTCAGAGACCAAAAAAAAAAGCACTTTATTGAAGGCATGCAGAAACACACACCTTAGAATAAGTGCTACTTACACATTTATTTATAGATTAAGATGATGCAAAGTTTTCAGTATACATACACTTTAAAGGGCATGTCCACCCCTTTTTAGAATTTTTGCTGTAGTGTAGGGCTCCCTCCCCCCAGCCCCAACCACTATAGTAATTTTTGCAGAAACTCCCCCGATCATTACTTACATTACCTCTCTCCTCCGATGTTCTGTCACGGCCCTCTGCTTGCATGAAACTGCAAGCAGGGGGCCGAACTGGCAGCTTCGTCCATGATTAGCTGAGAGGCAGCCAATCACGGAGAGAGGTAATTTAAGTATAAATCGGGGGAGTTTCTGCAAAAATTACTATAGGGGTTGGGGAAGGGAGCGCTACACTACAGAAAATGGGTTTTGTGCTAGGGGGAGAGGAAAACGAGAGGGAGGGGGGGAGGGCTGCAGTGTGCATGACATTTTTCTCCCGGAGGAGAGACAGGAGGCAGAGTCCTATATGGACTCTGCCAGGCTCCTGGTGGTTAGTTTTTGGGACTTTGGACACACATTACAGGAGAACTATTTGGGGCAGAGATGTAAGGTAAGGATTTTTACACACTACGGAGTGGGGCCAGTAGTGGGTTAAATAAGAGTTTTGGGGGTGGACATGCCCTTTAAGTCCCTTGTTGAGGCAACAGATGTTGTAAGAAGCTATTCTGTATGTTGAGAACTCACTTTCTACAACTTACATTAAGTTTTTTTTGTTCAGGAATGGGTCTGTGATTGTTAAGGCCTATGTTTCATTTAATAATCGGTTGCCTGCTCCTAGCAGCTCTGATGTCGTCAGGTCAGTTGTCACAGATATTAAAGCAAAGCAGACCTATTTTGGATGGAATATTGATCCTCACTCTGTGGAATCACATGGTATGTTTATTTTTCATGTGGCAAAAGCAGCAATCTAAAAGGTGAATGAAGACACTGTTAAAATTGTCGTTAGAAAAGGTCATACATAGAGATGGCCAAAACTCACTAGTTTTGTTCCGTTTTTGGATTCCCAGATATCGGTAAAATCTCAAAGATCCGAAACTGGAACTAATTTTCGATCATTTTCGAATGTACAGAGCTATTTGCGCTAATTTTCAAAAATAGCCTTGAACGGACGAAAATTCTCAAATATGACCAGAGACCATTTTCAAGTTTCCGAGGATTTTCAAACGTTTTATGCTTTTTTTGCAAATTATCTAAAATAGCTCCGTACATTCGAAAATCTGTTCCGAGGAGTTTTGTGTCAGATCCGGGTTCGTGTCTGTCCCAGATCCCATCTCTAGTCATACACACGGACACATTTTGGCATAGGAAGATGCAGACACAGCATGGCCATATTTTAGAATTTTATTGGTTGGTTGGGTAATGTCTGGAAAGTCACATCCGCACTGTCAGTCCAAGGCCATTTTATTTCTGTGTGCTTCAGTCAAAAAGTGCTATTTAATATGTTCCATATTGGAATGTAACTAGTCATAGTAACTGCAGACAATATACTCTGCCCCTAAAATAATGCAAAAAAAGTACTGATAGCTTTTTATTGTAGACTAAAGCTTCGTACACATGTGTGATCACAGGGCCCGACCTGTGACACACAATTGTGCAATTGTGTATGAGAGTCCTTTCGGCCGAGTATAGGTAAGTGTATGGGCCCTCTGTCAGGCATTGTTGATGATCTGTATATATATACTTTACCGATAATCAGCCGAAGTGGTCATTCCTACTACACCATTGTGCATTTTGGGTCGCGCTCTGCAATCACTTATGTTTGTACAAACCTTTACAGTTCATTTTTATAGCCAAGATTTTGAGAGATATCTTCAGTTCAAGCAGTGCTAAATAACAAAGGGTACAGCAGAACATTAAAGCTTATGGAGTTGCAACATTTTTTTCGAAATCCTATTAAACAGGGATTGGCATATAGCATTAAACACTAGGTAACTGCAAAGTGAACACAATTAGTGAAAGTAATTAGTATGATACAAGCAAGGAACAAGCAGACCGGGACAAGGGAAGTGAGAAAGGATCAAAGATAATCCTGATAGTGGCTAAGGAATCCTATATCCTTATCTAGACCAGCTTGTTTAATGTTAAATAAAGCACTCCAAAGACAGGATTGACCTTTTTTTGAGCGATCCAATTGAATTTATTTCCTCAAATTTCAAGTGGAAATCTGATTAAAGATCGGAGCCTCAAGGTGGGAGGCTTCGAGTGGTTCTTCCAATCCGGAAACTCAAAGGTTTTCTATCCTGGGTGTTTTTGAATTGTCCTTTTACTACCAAAATTGTGAGGTCCATATCAGAATGATTATGGTGAGGAATTTATGTATGTCTGATTATTCATTCTTTGTTTCCCATATATAATGTGCGCTAGGGCACCTGGTACATTAGATCATACGTATAAACAACATTTCATATTAAGTACTGCTTGACCTGAAGAAGAGAGGAGTGAAAGCTTGTCTAGAAAAATTAGTCCATAATAAGAAGGTATCACCATATCCCACAGTACTCATCTGTTTAGTGGGATAATAACAACAGGACAGGATAATAAGAAAGGGTATATCCACCCTAAAAACAAGCTTTTAATATACTGTCCCCCCTGCCCACCCCCAACTGCCAAGTTACTAAAAAAAGTAGCACAAACATACTTACATTGCTTAGCTCCCACGGCTGTCTCTGCCCGGCCCTCTGTTTGCAGGAAGCTGCAAACAGGATTTCCTAATGGTCGAAAGTCCCGCAGCTCAATCTGGGATCCCCTCCCAGGTCCTTAGAAGGACCATTGTAGCCCTTTCAAGGGCCATTTGGGGCTTAAGGAGTCCCGCAGCTTGAACCGGGCCCCCTTCCCCAGTACTTAGAAGTGCCCTTGCGGCACTGACAAGTGCCTTTGTTGGGGGTCCTGCTCGAAAACCAGGACCCCCTTTGGATCTTAGAAGAGCCCTTGGGGGCATGTCTTCTTTCTTCCAGCCGGCCAAACCAGCACCGCTGATGTCGCCATCCCCGGGCGATGTCACTGCCAGTGCTGGCAACATCAACGTTGGCGGTGTCTTGATCCGAAGTCATCTTTCTTCTCATCAACTCTGCTGATGACGCCAACACCGAACAATGTCACTGCAGCCGCCAGTGACACCAACGGTGGTGGCGACATAAATGTTGCCAGCGTTTTTTTCTTTCTGCCATCACTGTGATGACTTCTGAGCTCCGCAGGGTTTGCACCTCTTTATAAAGGTTTGCTGAAGGACCAAATCAAATTGTGATTGGTAAATATTTCAATGCTTGCAATCATATGATTACACATTAATCAATCATATTTGAAAAATAAAATTCAAATAGGATTGATTAATGTGTAATTGTGTTTGAAAGCATTTATACCACTTTTGTTGTTTTTTTTTTATTTCAAAGGGGTTACCGGTTACCCTGTAAACATTTTGACTGGCTAACACGGTACACCACTTTTTCCTGAGCAAACCTATATAAAGAGGTGCAAACCCCGCAGAGCTCAGGAAACACCGGCGACTTTGATGTCCCCAGCGCCAGCAGTGTCACTGGTGGGCGCAGTGACATTACCCATCGGCGACGTAAGCGGCGCTGGTGTCGCCGGCTGGAAGAAAGAAGACACGCCCCCAGGGGCTCTTCTAAGAGCCAATGGGGGTCCTGTTTTCGAGCTGCAGGACCCCCAACAAAGGCACTTGTCAGTGCCACAAGGGTACTTAAGTGCCGGGGAGGTGGGGTCCCGGTTCGAGATGTGGGACCCCTTAAGCCACAAAGGGCCTTTTATTAGGGCCATAATGGCCGGGTTGAGCAGCGGGACCCTGTTTGGAAGTTCAGGAAAACTCAAACGGACGATTTGAGAGTCTTCAAACGGCAAAATATTCTCGAATCGGCTGTTCAAGGATTACCGAAAACGCCCTGCGAAAATGTTCCTCGGACCATTTCCCAGGTCCCAAGGCCATTTACAGTAAGTTACAACTGCTATTTAATCCCTTATTTTAGGTGGGAATTTCCAACCTTTTTCTCCATTGACTTTAATGGCAAAATTTGCGGATTTTCGGATATTTTTTGGAAATCTGCAAATCCTCAAGTGCGATGGATTTTCGGAATTTCGGCCATCTCTAACAGATGCGGCTGCGGTCAATGCAGAGCGCCGCAGGAATGAAGCAATGTAAGTATGTGCTGCTTTTTTTAGTAATCTAACTTGGGGGTAGGCAGGGGTGCCCTACACTATGGAAAATGTTTATAGCTAGGGGGTGAGACAGACACGGAGGGCTCCCGGGGGAAAAGGAACCACTGCGCACGTCACAGTACCTCCCCGAGGACAAGCACAGCAGGAGAACCATATGGAGCAGAGATGTAAGGTAAGGATTTCTTAACACTATACAGTGGGGCCAGAAGTGGATTAAATTTTAGTTTTGGAGGTGGACATGTCCTTTATAAAGTGCCAATATCTTTTAGGTCTTTGGAAATGCAATACTCTCATAGCTGTTGTGTTATTAAAGTATGCTTAATCCGTTTTTATTTTCCTTTTCAGGACGCACATTGAAGAATTTAGAGCCTGAAATGTTTTCTGTGTCACTTCTGGTTCTCCATTGTGGATTTATTGTGACATCCCAGATGTCTGAAGAGAATATAAGTTTGCTAGAAAACTTAAAACAGGAGGTTGGTGAGGACAAGTTTTTACTGGGGCTGCTGCAATGTACAAAACCCATTGTTTGTATTTTATTCATCCATGTATCTCCTTAAGATAACCAGAGATTTTAGTGTTATATTGTCTGGAGTACCAAAATGGCAAAGAATAAGTTATATGGTGTTTAATTTACTAAGTAGTTGGGCAAAAAGCATACATGATTGCGCATAAAAGGGTATCTTCATTACTAAAAACACACAGTTTGTATGGATCCAACAAGTATGAGACAGTACCTGCAAAATGAAGCAATTTTGTGCATTCTTGTGGAAGTAATGGCTGCTCATCTGTTCCAATCACTGTGAAAGTTAAACTCCCACTCTGTTCTCATACCTGCCTGTGACGCGCGTTCACCTCTAGCGCATATGCAAATATGTGCAGGATCTGTCCCTCCCCCCACTCCCCTCATGGTCAAGTGCTGGGCAGACTGACAGTCTGCCCAGCACAGGAGGAGACACGCCCCCCAGGAGCTAGCACAACTTCCCCCGGCTGCTACAAAGGAACAGATGAGATTTTTTTCTTTTGAAAAGGTAGGAGGAGGCTTGAGAAAAGATGCACTTTCAGATAAAAAAAAAAGTTCTTCCATCAGTGGAGATAGCCTTTAACTAAGATTGCAAGCAGCTCCAACATATAAAAGACTATCAACTTTTTAAAATGAAAAGGGAATTATTAATTTTTACATAAACACTTCTTAAATCGTCTGATAGCCACTATACTGTAAATGGTAGTGTATTCAAGGTACTGGAAACGGGCATGCTGGATTGCAAACTTATGTCGGCATATACCTCCACACACGCTAGATTGTTGGCTGAAATGGTTGGTTTCAGCCATCAAATATCTAGCATGTGGATTAACAGATTTACAGGGCGATGTAGGCCCCGAGAGCCATTACTGGTGCATCGCTAAGTGGCGGTATCTATTAGTTTTTTAGTGCTGCTATTTGCTAGCATTTAAAGTGCAACAATAGAATGCTGCTTTCGGCATATAACACCGCTTACGGCGGCTGCCTTCCGCGTTAGCCACACAGCCACTGCAATGAAGGAGTTTAACCCATTCTAACCAATATAACATCCGTTACTGTGACTTAAACTCCAAAACAGGAGTGGTGCACCTCTTGGAGCATCGCCCTCTTAGACTTTTAAAGAGAAAAATAGGCCTCTAAAGTGAAGGGGTAGTTAAATAAATTAGATTAGAATATAAACAAACACAGCGTAGAGTGCAGCAGCACTGAATAATAATGAGCGATCTGGTGCGTATCTCCTAAGGTACACTGTTTTTACCATTCATGCAGAAATAGATAAAAATGGAGCCACACACCAATATACTTGCGATTAGAAAAGCTTTAGGTTATGTAGCTAAAACATCTGCCCACACTTCATGCGGACGTTTCGAGAGGCACAGCTCTCTTTCTCAAGATATGGGCAGTAGTGCCCATATTTACATATATTACATACATTTTTTGCATTTCAGAATCTGAAAATATCCCCTCTAAAAGCACCAATAAAGTGTAAAATCCCACTACAGTAAATGGCATTTAAAAAAATTTAACCACCGAATGAAATAACTTTGTGTATGTTCAGTGACTGGCCACACCCCTTTAGTATAGTATAGTATAGTATATTATTTGAGGTTTGATACGTCCATCCAGTCCAACCCACCTAGCAATATCCTCATTTCCTGCCTAACTGTTGATCCAGAGGAAGGCAAAAAAAACCCCCACCAAATTTATGAAGGGGGAAAAAATTCCTTCCTGACTCCAAGTGGCAACCGGAAATTTCCCTGGACCAACTCTACTTTATGTATCAATACCAGTAACTTGCAACATTCCTTGTTTGCAGAAACTCATCCAGCTTTTATTTGAAACTGAACAATGAACCTGCCATAACAACGTCCACTGGAAGACAGTTCCATAGCTTTAGCCCTTCCCGAGCTTGAAGCCTAAACCTTTTTTCTTCAAGTCTTAAGGGATGTCCTCGTGTCTTTTGACACGTTTTATTGGTGAACAATGCCCCAGATAGTTTATTGTATGGCATGTTAATGTATTTATACACAGTAATCATATCCCCATGCAAGCACCTTTTCTCCAGCGTACATAATTGTAACTTTTCCAGTCTCTCTTCATATTCAAGCTCCCCCAATCCCCTTATTAATTTAGTTGCCCTTCTCTGAACCCTTTCCATTTCAAAGATGTCCTTTTTGTACACAGGATTCCAAAATTGCACTGCATATTCCAAATGAGGCCTTACCAATGCTTTGTAAAGAGGGAGAATAACATTTTCCTCCCTTGAATCCATACCTCTCTTTATACAAGACAATACCATGCTGGCTCTGGCTGTTGCCGCCTGGCACTGCTTGCTACCTTTAAGTTTGTTATCCACTAAAACTCCAAGATCCCTTTCCCCTGACCTCAGTCATATGCTCCCTTGCCTATTCTGTCCTCTAAAAGGATTGGCTAGGGGCTACTAGTGGGTGTGACCAACTGTAACAAGTTTACTGCAGTATCTAAGGATTGAGCATGTAAAATAACACAGTGGTCAGTGTCCACATTGTGTGATAATGAAATGCTGGGAAATAAAGCACAAAAAGGGAAATTTCTCAACAACCATATCAAAATGAGAGGTGAGACAAAGATTATTGCTTTTATATCAAGGATATCTACCTCCTTATTGCCTGTTGTTCTGAGGTTTTTGTTGTCCTTTAATATGTAACCTTGTCAAATGTGACTACATTTGTAATCTTACAGTAAAGTTCTTTTCCTCAGGTCATCTTTTCTTTCCCTGGATCAATCAATGTTAGCAATTTCTCCATTTCTTCTGTTAGGTAAGTTTAATATCCTGTATGAAACCTATATAGAACAAAGCATATGGCTTTCAAAATCGTCTCACATCATTTCTCCGTATATTTTGTTCATATAAATAATTAGAGCAACTAAGTAAGACTTAACAGAGTGATTAAAAAAAAATCTGTTGGCAAAAAGTACACTGGCAGGTCCCAATTCATTCAGAGAGAAATGCTAATGTATTGTTGTAAGACTTAATTGATACTATACAAATTATGCACAAGCTATAATTGTATTGATAAATGCTTTTCCTCAATAAACAGAGTTCCTCCTTTTGGAAGGGATTAAAAAAAATGTACTGCCATATTTATAAAGTACATTCATAGCCTTCATTTTCTGACCTTCATTTAACACAGCTGGGCTAGGGTAATTTTTATTTGACATGCTGAAGGCTTGATCTTGTCTTTTTTGAA
The DNA here is from genome assembly GCA_019447015.1 of Hymenochirus boettgeri. Taxonomy (NCBI): domain Eukaryota; kingdom Metazoa; phylum Chordata; class Amphibia; order Anura; family Pipidae; genus Hymenochirus; species Hymenochirus boettgeri. The sequence goes on from CM033471.1 coordinate 177,026,693, forward strand.
GGGATGTACTTGGTGACCTGGAAGTCAAAGGAAACCTATACCTGAATAGTACAGTACACACTGATGTGCAGTCTTTGCTGCAAGCATTTACACCCCTTTCAAATAAATCAGTGGATCTCAGCTCTGTTAATGTTGATGGTAAGTAAATATACTAGAAATATTCTCACTATACATGTAAACATACTTTAACAATTCTTATTTCAATTGGATTTAGGGCACTACATGAATCTTCAAGTGTTCCCTATTCGTTTTCAAATTACAAACAAACCATTTGTGGTGAATCTCTTAGATTTGTCATCATCTGAATTCCAGGATCTCAGCAAAGACCTCTCTGCTGTGGTAAGTTAAAGGGCATGTCCACCCTTAAAACAAAGAAACTGGTCAATTGCTAGTTACCTGCTCCAACCCCAACTGGTTAGTAATGCAGGAAATAAAGTGCAAAATATATCTATTTAATGATACTTTTTGTCCCCCATTCTGGCCCCTCCCTCCATGCAGTCAATCAAGACTGTGACTGCTGACATAACAATCAATGATTGACTGCTGACTCCTGTGCACATTCTTTAGCATATCTTGGAACAGAGGAAGGAGGCGGATACCTTTACCAGAAAGGAACAGAACTTATCATTAAATATCTGGTTACACACGCATGTAATAAACTGGGGAAAATAGCAGTTGTGGGCAGATAACTGACAAGTCACCAGTTTTTTTTTTAAAGATGGATGATGTCCTTTAAGTTTCAGAAAGATGTATTTTATCTTATTTCACTTAATTATTTTATATGTTCTTTTTAGGTTATGTCAGTGTTGAGTATCACTAAACCCCTTCAGGTGATCATCCGTGAAGTAATGTAAGTTTTGTTTTTTTATTTAATTTAAGAGAAAAAATTCTCTGGCCATCCTTTTCGAGAGCACAAATGTGCTAATTTTAGGTTGTTTGATAACTATTTGTTATTAGGGAAATTATAATTCCTTGTCTGACACCACCCCGATCTCCCGCAACGGAGATGAGTCCTGAATCTCCTCCCCGTTATGCCCCCTTTAGACCTGGACCGCCCATGCCATGCCCATGCCCTAATCCCGCCTCCCCCAACCCCTAGCACGCATGCTCACGCCCCCTCGCCCACCCTGCCCGGAAGAACGAAGAGGCAGGGTGGGATGTCTACATGATTCAAGCAGTTATTACAGCTCCCAGTGCTGCTTACCTTCCCATAGCAAAGCAGTTTTACTTTCACTATCACTATAACACAAAATCACTGGGTGAATGCAATTGGCTGTAGTGAGGCACAGATTATCTCCACTGCACATGCTCCACACTCTATATGTGCCTTAGTTTTGGGAGGGGGTGGATACATAGAGAGGAGACATGCATACTAACTAGGAGTGAGCTGAACAGGACATGAGGAGATCTAGTGACAAAGAGCACTGAGAGCAAAAAGGGATCAAGTTCCTGGCAGCACTAAAAATATAGAAAAGGGCAAGTCATTTGTTTCCCATATAAATGAAAGTATTAGACTGTTCAGCTGTTTACAAAAGGACAGGGGCATATAAAGTAGGGAGCCTTGGATTGTTTATAGAATTTTGGGAAGAAGGAACACGTTCAGAGCTGGATTAAGGCCAAATGGGGCCCAAGGCACAAGTCAGCTTTTTGGGCCCCCCCAATGTTTCATTACACATGACCACCAGCACGTCTCCCTGGCACCACCAGCACACTCCCTGGCACCACCAGCACACCACCAGGATGTAGCAGGGGTCTCTGAGAAATTAAGAAGAATTTTCAAAAAACACCGTATCCCTGTCTGCTTTAAACCAAACAACACACGGAGGCAGCAATTGGAACATCCGAAAAACCCAATACCGAAACACAAGAAAAGCGACATCATATACGCAGTGCAGTGCAGTGAAGAATTCTCTGATTTGTATGTGGGGGAGACCAAACAGCAACTGCATCAACGTATGGCCCAGCACAGAAGAGCCAATTCTTCGGGTCAGGACTCAGCCGTGTACCTGCATCTTAAAGATAAAGGACATACCTTTGAAGATTGTAATGTTAACATATTGGCAAAGGAACGTGACTGGTTCAAGAGAGGTGTTAAGGAGGCCATTTATGTGAAAATAAAGAAACCAAGCCTAAATAGAGGTGGGGGGCTTCGACACCAACTGTCTGCCATGTACAATGCTGTTTTGACACCTTACCCTGGGCGTTCCTATAACACCTCTTAGCCACTATCCAATCACGTCCTTAACACTTGGCTGTGATATGCTAATTGGGATTTTCCAGGGTACATAATTGCCAAAGATTCTTGTACAAGTCATTCTGAATTGAGAAAGCCAGTCGGATGACTAGGGAAACGTCTTCAAGAACTAAACTTCAAGTCCAGTTGATTTAATTGAATACAGCAGATATACCATGACCTGGATGAATGAGAGCCTTCACAAGCATATTTCTTCTAGGTATTTTTTAATGTCTGTGAACTGAGAACGTTAACATTTTAAGAATAGTGTGCACCATATTACCATGGGGTGTTTGTATGGAAATTTTGTTTGATTGGGTGTAATTTTTAATTAGATAAGTGAGTAACTTAGCTGAATGGCCCCCATTTTCAAAAAAATGTTGCAGAGTGAAGAATTGTTTTTTTGTATTGTACACTTGTTGGGCCATCAGTCATATTGTCTGGGCATCTGATGTTCCCTCTTGTAGATGATTTTTTTTTTTTATCGCTTTCTCTGGTTGTGTGTTTTATATAGGATATGGTGGAGTGTAACCTGCCTCCCATACTACGCTGGTGTGTTTAAGGACAGGTATTCCCCGATATGATGTGGTATCAGATCTGGCTTTGGAAATTGTGTGAGTCAGAGCAGGTGAAAACTCAATGCTCATGTGGGTGGGTTGGAGTTAGAAAATGTAATATCTAGAATAATAGGGGAATGGTCAGAAATGTTGCAAGGAAAATGTGCTACCTGGGTTACTGTTTTCTTTGAGAGGAATATATAGTCCATTCTGGTGAGGGACTTAAAGGGCATGTCCACCCTCTTTTTCTACTTTTAACATACTGCAGGGCAGGTCTCCCCAACCGTCATATTCTTACTCCCAAATACGCTTCCCTGCTTTACTTACAGATCCTCGTTCCTTCGCCATTCTGGTCCGGCTCCCCTGTCCGCCAGAACTACAAGCAGGGGGCCGGACCGGCAGCCGCAGCTGTGATTGGCTGAGAGGCAGCCAATCACAGCCCCCGCTGCTATCAGTGAGAACGGCACTGGAACGAGGTGCTGTAAGTAAAGAAGGGAAGCGTTTTTGGGAGTAAGAATATAGCGGTTGGGAGTGGGGGGACATGCCCTGCAGTATGTTAAAAGCATTTTACGATGCAGGAGAAGAAGACAGAGAGGGATCAGGAGGGAGGGAAGGCGGGAAAGGGCTCCACTGCGCATGCTAAAAGCAAGTCAGAGGACACAGCAGTGGCTGAGACCTTTTGGACAGGAAGACAGCTCCTACCCTACAGTTTCCTGGACTTTGAAGATGCATTACAAGAACCACAAGGAGCCGGTAAGGATTTTTTTTTTATTGTACAGTGGGGCCAGTAGTGGGTTAAAGTTTAGTTTGGGGGGTGAACATGCGCTTTAAGAATGTGAGAGGATGTGTATATTCTAAAGTCCTGGGATGCCTCTGCCACCACACATCCACCCTGTCCCAGGAATCTATAAGTGACGCCAAAAGTGTTTGGAGGGTGTGACTTATGAATGGATTATTGGGGTTTCTGAAGTGGTCCATATGTATACACATAACATTATTGAAATCCCTCATGCAGACATGAGCTTCAGAATAGTCTACTAGTAAAGGTGCTATGGTTCCTGATAGGCCTGTTCAGAGCCGGATTAAGACCAAATGGGGCCCACAAGTCAGCTTTTTGGACCCCCTCAATGTTCCATTACACATGACCACCAATACACCCCCTGGCACCACCAGCACACCACCTGGATGTGCTGGTGGTGCTAGGGGGGTGTGCTGGTGGTACCAGAGGGGATTGTCCCCCCTGGCACCACCAGCACATCAACACCAGCACCCCACCAGGGTGTGCTGGTGGAGCTAGGTGGGATGTGCTGGTGGTGCCAGGGGGGATGTGATGGTGGTGAGGGGGGATATGCTGGGGGTGCCAGAGGGGATCATTCCCTCGGGTACCCCCAGCACATCCCCCCCGGCACCACCACCATATCCCCCTTCCCCCTCCCCAAGCCCCCCTGGGCCATGCTGCATACCATCCCACCTGATTAATGTTATCCATGATTCCCATCTGATTGATTGCACACACACACACACACACACACACCCCAATCCCTGCCAGGCATACAGCTTAAGCTTGCATAATATTATATTGATAGTGATCGTACCGGTGTGCACTTGTCGTCCAGTCTAGCAACTTACATGGGAACTTCACGCACCCAGTCATGCAGCAGTCAGTAGCACTTGGCAGCGAAAAACTTTACACTGGTGCAAGGCAGTGATGCGCTGCACACCATGCTGACGGCCCGACGTCAAGCCAAGGAACTGAACCACCATTGATTGGTTAATTCATTCTTCCAGACTGAAGTCCTCATTGGATGTCAGGACTGGGCCACCGGTCCGGATTACAGCAGCGGCAGGCGCTACAGATATACAGAGGTTACAGTAATCTAATCATCATTCTCATACCCATAACTTTTATTGATACTGGTGCCCCCCTGGTATCCAGGCCCCAGGCACTTGCCTCGGGTGCCTTGTGGGGTAATCCAGCCCTGGGCCTGTTCCTAGTGGGCTGTAGAAACCCAGGAGTACCACAGGGGTAGATTCTATTTCGGCAGCCATGTAGACATGCCGTTCAAATAGGGTGGTTCTTACAAGCAGAATTAGGTGTTTAATTGTTTCCTGTATCAGAAGAGATACTCCTCTAAAGTAAGCAGAGCATAAACTGTGTGCAGCCCAACCAACCCAGGGTTTCTGAAGCAGGTTAGTGGTGGTGGTCAGTTGGTGGGTTTCCTGCAGGCAAACTATATCTGGCATATATTGTATAAGGAAAGTAAAGACCTCTGTGCATTTAGTCAACTGTCCCAAACCCATCACATTCCATGAGAGCAGTTTAATTCCAGTAACTGACCCATAGTCTGTATCACCTCTTATTTTGGCGGTGGCGGCTTCGGGCACATTTCCCCAGATGGCTGGACGGGAGACATAATTTGCAGTGACTAAAAAAAACAAAGGTAAAGATTTTGAAAATGGGTAAACAACTGCCCATTGTGGGCAACATGGCCAAACATAAACATCCTAGCTATCACTAGGTTAATCTTGGGCCAATTCTTGGTCCCTATGCCTTAGTGGGGGATCTGAGCAGTTATTAAATGTCTTAAGACATCTGGGATGAGCTCCCAGGTTAAGATATTAATATTTCAATGAGTGGGCAAAGTTTGGGGAAGTTATTAATTACAGCCACATATCTGAATGTCTGTAGGTCAGTGTTAAAGACTTTGTATCTCTGTGTTACATAGTCCAGTGTATCCAGTGGCCCAGTTTCTTGCCTAGACCGTGTTCTTCAACTCAGTGCCTAGGTGCCAGGCCCAGTTGCGCATCCAGCCATTCTGTAGCACCTACAGGATTTTAGAAGAATTTTGTGGAGTCGTCATGTTGTATACGTAACCTCGCTGGGTACATCATAGCAAATGGGAGAAATCAGGGAATATCATGATCGTCGAGTTTTCGATTCTTAGTTCTCCTTTCTCCCTGACCATCCGAATGATTGCTTCCCTGACATTTATCAGGTGGGCCACCATTAGCCTGGGTCTGGGGCTAGGAGGAAGGGGTCTGGTTGGGAAGACCCAATGGGCCCTCTCAATGGTGAATACCGGTGAAAGGTGCTGTGCCCTAAAGGTCTCTTTAATCCATGCCTCTATGTAGTTTTCGGGCTCCCTACCTTCCAGTCCCTCCGTTACACCTAGCAGGAGGATGTTCAGCTGCCATGCATGGTTTTCCAGATCCTCAGAGTGGGCCTGTTAAGCTTGGATCTGCTGTCGGAAGGGGTACTATCTCTTTAGTTCTCCAGCTCCTCCAGGTTTGTAGATCCGTGACTCACCAGGCCTACATCTGCCCTTACTTACTCTATGAGGACGGTGAGCGAGGTCTTATGACCTGTATGACTGCCAATAGTTTTGAGGAGGATGGTTTACCAGAGTCCAGCCCTGTGGAGCTGTGTGTCGGCTGCATGTGCCATGTTGGAGGAGGGGTTGGACTGTGCCTGATCCTTACACACGTGGGGAAACTTCCCCAGTTTCTCAAAGTACGGTGCGTGTTTGCTGTTTTTCCCTGTACTTTCTCATCTTTCCAAGTGTAGAGCTTCAGTCAGTGGCAGATATTAGGACTAGGCCCTCACAGGATGCTCTGGATCCCACTTCAGCTCAGAACACCATCTTGGCCACGCCCCAACTATATATATTATTGAAACGTGTGTCATATTTTTTATAATTGGTAGTGTGCTATATACAGGTCTTTGGGTCTATCCAGTGGGAATAAGGTGGTAGTGTTAATGGAGTCAACTGCTGTTTACTCCTTGTTGCCAAACTTAGTATGTGTGAAATGTGCCCAGAATAATATTTTAGTCCATTGGTGCCTGGCCAACAGGCCCATTAAAAAAACATTTACAGCCGATTGTATATCTAAAAGATATTAGAAGTTACCAAAGCTTTCTGTCACAAAACTCAGAGGTGACTACTGTCTATATAATTCATAGTAGGCATACAGTATCCATTATAATTTACCAAACTATTATTCACATAGTTCAACCGATTCCTGGCACAACCTGCCATCCCCTTCTCAGCAACATTTTACACATTCACGGTCAACAAACACCCCTCCGAACAGAATCCTGACCACTGACTATCGAGTCCCCTCTTAAATTCCAAACACATTCCTGACCCATTGAGCATCCCTCTGCAGATTCCTTAAACCCTCACCCCTATTCTAACCTTAGCCACAGATCCCTATCCCTGAGAAGGTTAGTTTGGATCAATTCAATTAAACGATCTCTAGACTGGAGTGAACTCCTCCACTGTTCTGACAGGTCACGATGGAGCTTGTACTGTGTGATTGGGAGGTAAGACATAGCTCCTTTTACTTCCCAGACAACAATTAAACTGAAAACCCCAAACTCTGTTTTGGCAGTGGAGATACCCTTTAAATTAAAAAGTGGGTACAAATGGTCAGCTTCTACAATCCACCTCTTTGGTGGGTACACAAACTACAGCAGTCACGGGGGCCCCACGATCGACTGTTTTAAAATGGCTGAATGCTCAGTACCAGTCTTTTAAACAGTTAAACGCACGTACCTTTACAGTGGACACGCGATCAGCTGATTGGGCATGGAGCAGGGGTGTGTCAGGGGCTGGGCCTCCTAGCCTGCAGGAGGGCCCAGGCCCCTGATTTTATGCTACAGGTCTTTAAAGATGACAGACAGAATCTTTAAGATCTCCTTCACACAGTCCAGAGCATTCTACCTATATAAGGTATAGGAAGCACGTACAGATTTCCTTCAGCCACGGCTGACTCCCTGTAATTTAGTTCATTTTCGATCGATCCTGAGGCTGATGGTGAATGTTTAAGTCAGTACCCAGTTTAAGTGTAAGCATTACACTTAACATAAAGTGGATTGATGGATTAAAACAAAAAAGCTGCTGCCTTGCCTCCCTAGAAACAGCCGGACAATTAAATTACAGCACAGAGACTCACCTCTGTTAGGCAGATCACGTTACACAATATCCTACTGTCTTGCGATTTAATAGTGTTGAAATAAAATAATCATCTTTGGAGTTTATTTCTAACTTTGAGGAAAAAAAGAAGTCTCTTCAGGAATTTCATATTGGTGTGGCTAACTCTGTATAGAAAATATGTGCATAGAGACAGTGAATAGTGGGGTCCATGGGGTGTGGACAACAGATGCACATGCTCACAGGGCTCTTTGAAGACAACAGGGGCTGTGAGCTATATTGGCAACAACATGAAGACTTTCCTAGTTATATAAGTTAAAGAATCTTCTTACATTCATAAATGTAGCTAACAAGAAGAATCTTTCAATGTGTTGGTGTTCTGGGGAGAAAAGCTTTTGCACTAGGATTTAAAAAAACACACAAACAAAAAAAAAACCAAGTTTAGTTCTACTTAAAATAGTGATAGATACAAAAATGAAACCCTACATTTAACAATCGTATAACTGTTAGTAAATGGTTCTTTCTTTCACTCCAGATGGTTCTCTTTCTTTCACTCAAGAACCAGAAAGTATAATATGTGACCCATGCCTGACCTCTTTGCCTGCCTGCCAGCACTCTTTTTACAACATTTAACAGAATCAGCAGAGAAAATAAATAAGGGGGGAGGGAGAGGGAGATGTCTAAGCAGAGGAGTGTCCATGGTGAGTCTGTCGCAGACACTACAAAAAGGCAGTGAGTAAGGGAGGTGGGGCAATTAGGAGCACTCACTAAACATTAATAATTGAATGACAAAGCAAGCACAGATAAATATGTAAGTACCACCATTTTACTTCTCCCAAATTGTAGTTTCAGAAAATGTAAAGTTGTTTCAGTGAGTATAGTGACCCTTTAATAACTATTTATCCTATGTCATGATGATATCATTAAATGGGACCCACTCTCACCTTTGCATTATGCAGAAAATATATTTTGCTTGAGAAATTACCAGCCTTATGTTAATGTGTTATTATTAGGCTAAAGCTTTACAGGTTTCACTACAAAATTACTTTTAATATGTTAAGAGAATGTTATGGCAGGTTTGGTATAATCCAAAAGCATCAGTATTTTGTTTAAGCTAACTCCAGTTATTTTTAACTAATTGAAACCAATTTGGCTTTATTAGGAGAGGCTCTGTCTTGTGTAAAGGCGTAGTAGTCTATCAGCTTCCAGCTCCTGGAAGTGGGGAAATTCTTCGTGCTTTCCTTGGCTCTCTTGATTCTAATGGAATGTTTAAATCATCATCATACAAAGTGGATCGTTATTCTTTACAAGTTGGAGGCAAGTGCCTTAGTAATTTGAATTGAACATTTCTCCTTTTTATGTACAATCATGGTCCACTTTGTACACACTTAACTTGTTTCCTTTATTTAAATGGACATAATTTGTCTTGCATAAGGTTATATATACCAACCCAATCAGTCTGTGTTTTGGAGTGGTGTTCTTTTCTTAATTTCTACTGATTATCTAATTTCAGATTCTAGCCCTGAGCCCCACTTTGAATACCCAAGTTTTCCAGGTTTTGGTGTTGCTATAATAGTAATGTGTGGTCTTAGCATCTTAATATTTCCCACTTTGGCTTATGTGGTAAGTGTTTTTCCCCCAGCACTTTTATTGTTCTTATACAACTTAATTTAAGTGAGAAAAATTGGGGAAGATAAGGCTTGGTGCAAGAAATTCTTCCTTCTAAACAGAAATTCTAGATATTGTTGACTTTTTAGTTATTGAGTTCAAGTTTGCAAAAGAGCAAGCTAAGCAAACATTTGTTCCTGTATTCTACTGAAAAAAATGTGTTCATGTCCTCTAGTGCAAAAACATTTCCATATTTTATTATAATACAAAATCTCACCTTAAGTGGCATACCGGAGTCTTAAGAGACATTACATAAAACCTATATTAACCCTTGTAATGCCTATAGGAGTGTTATAGCTCCATAAAGGAAAACTGTTCCTGGATAGTTTTTGCATCATAATTGCTTAAGCCATCAGAAAGGAAACGGATCTCCCTAGGTTTGAAGATTCCTTTTACAAGTATCTTGCTTTTGTTCCAGCTGCAATAATACTAGATGGACTTCAGTATGTCCCATTTTGGTTCCTTGGAAGAATTGAAATAGTTTTTATGCTTATTGGGATTTCTGTTTCTCAGTCTTTACGTTGGCAGTCTACCAATAATACAGCTAGCTTTAGAACCAAAGAAGGGAATGGGATTTAAGGAGGCCCCTTTAAGTTCCAGTTCATGGGTCTGAGTAGGAAAGTCTGGTAATTCAGATGGCAGCTGCCAAGCAGATGATTGGGAAACAAGTAAAAATAAAATTTCCTTTTATTTAAAGCACTTTACTTGTATTGTCAGTGGGAGTTTCTTAATAGAATAGTTGTGACAAAATGTTTTTTATTCACTTGACCTTATAATACACAATGCAATGGCTACTATTAATATCTATGTACTTTTTCAAATCATATCATATATGTTTAGCTATTGTCAAACGTAAAGAATAATTCTAAATACAGTTAATACTAATGCTGGTACAAACTGCTTATTCGTATGTTGGGAACAATCTGTATTCTTCTCTTCAGTGCTTTAGGACCAAGATGCTCGGACACAAAAAAAAGGCCACCATTCAGCGGTGTCTGGATCCTGACAGGCAGAGTCGACATTTTGAAATGGATAATCAGGCATTTCGGGCCTCCATTGAGCAGGTAAGCATTGGCATAACTAGGGATTAAGGGGTCCCCCCGGAAAAACTATGATGGGGCCCCTATCCCTGCTTCATCTACATTGGCTTTCTGTTAGGAGGCTGTATCTGTCATAGGAAAAAATAGATGCCAGGAGCGAATAGGCTCTCCTTTGTAGTTAATCCCCAACAAGAAAGAATATAAATATTAGCATATGGGTTCTCCCTGCATGCATCTCCCATTGCAGACCACATAGAAGGCAAATGAATTAAAAAAAAACATCTAGAAACTAGAATGAGTAAAAATACAGGTTTTATTCTAATCCAACCAGCAAACTTCCCTTCCTTCTTAAGTTACAACCTTATCAGCTTTGGCAAGTATGGCTGCACTTACCATTCATACAAAAGCCATGCAATTTCTTCAGCCCAATCAATCTATCGATAAGGGCGAAAAATTGCACTGTGTTTAAACAGCCTAAAGCTTCGTACAGATGTACGTTTCTGGCCGCGTCCCTCGAATGGGTCCATACACATGACAAATGGCCTTTTTGGCCAATAATTGTGCGTGTGTGCATTTGGTTGGGGTTCGTTCGTTAATCCGCCATAGCAGATTAACTAACAACCCCCAACCAAATGCATACACAAGCGAGATTACTGGCCAAAATGGCTTTCACCACGGGTATATTTTGTGGTTGGGGCTCGCGTGTCGTGGCCAAACTCGTACGTCTGTACAAAGCTTTAGACAGTAACACACAACACCACTTTAGTTGCAACTTTTATATTTGTAAGAATGTTTACACTGGTAAATTCAAGTTTACCTTCTCTCATTGTGTGCATGATCCTCCAGATATTTTTCTTCTTCCAGCCCTAACCTGAGCCAGCAGAAGTACTTGAGCGGATAACGGTGATGTTTGGAAGAAGCTACATGACTGTACATAGAGCTGGTTTAAATTGTGGTTGTTTGTAGATTCATTTTCATTACCTATTGGCAATGTAAGATCTGCAAGCAAATTCTGCAAATGGATTTCAACAGGCAGTTTGCCATGCCACATGGAATGTCTGTTTTGGTGCCTTTCAGAGTAGAAGGAATGAAGAGACCGGTTGTTTAAACTTTCGCATTTTTTCGCTGGACACTTTGAGAATAAAATTGTGAGATTTCCCTACTCGTGTGTCCTATATTGGAGTAAATATATGAATACATACATGGAGTGCAGTCTATTTTTGGATAGTTTAACACACAGTATACCCCACTACAAGCCTTGCACCATTAAAAGTGAAAGACCATTTTTTTCCTTTTACTGATGTGGTCATTAACCTTTGTCAATTTGAATGAATAACTTAAAGGAGAACAAAACAAAAACAACTCAAGCTACATAGATAAGTCCTGGTGAAGTATTATCCGGAAGTTCTGCATTCTGAGGTTATTAATGTGAAATCCTCCTTTCACTGTTGGAGTGTTGTCTGCCAGTCTTCACATTGATACCCACCAGCTCATTTCTCACATGTACATTAGCTGAAACCAGAGCATAGGAGAAGGCACCTAGACTTTGTACACAGCCAGTGCCACTCAGAGGTGGTGTTTTCCTGCCTATTGTTCTGCTGTCTACCTGGCCTGATCATTGCTTGAAGTTTCACTTGTGCTTGTTCATTTGTCTTTTTCACAGCCTATTCTCTTATCTGCACTTGCCTGTTTTTTGTAGAGAGAGGATGGTCAGATACCTGTCAGCCGTGAGTTTGTGGCAAAACTTTTTGGTTACTTCTGTTAGCCAGGAGAATGGGAGGTAGGGATAATTACACTCCTTTATAATTCTACTTTACTCTGGCAAAGATTAAAAAAAAGTCTTTCTTTAATATTTTTAATCAGGATTATTTTTTGATAGGTCAGAGTTTAAAAGGTTTTGAGAAAGCCAAGGTATTAATATATAAAATATATGGAACACTGGGTGCTGCTTGATGTATTGTTTGAGCTACATGCATGTGTCCTTTAGAACAACAAATTACTTTTACATGGCACAGACATAATCATCCTTGACAATGCTTAATGTGTGTAATTAAGAGGTGACCAACTCGCAGACCCCCAGATGTTTAAAAACTACAACTACCAAAATTACCTGGCAGCACAAATACAGGGTATCGGCAGGGTATTCTGGGAGCTGTACTTGTTTGGATATCCTAGGTTTAATTGCATTTAATTACATATTATCTATCTTGAATTTCAATGTGCACATATTTTTCAGCAATTCTGGTATCTGTTTTTGTCTGCAAGTTTGCATTTGTATGTTTTGTGTACAGCACAGGGTTTTATTGGGTCACTTTAGATGCAGTTTTAATGCTCACGGTAGATTGTTTCCAGCTTTTAGATTTTTTCAGGCTTAACTGTGATAAAAATAAAGTATATAAACCCATTCAGCTTTGTGTCCAGAAAGAAGTGGTTTGTTATCTGGATCTCTCCTGCTAGTACAACAAATGATTGTAACCATTGAAATAAACTATGCCATGTAAAACATTTATTATGGAAAAAACAAAATCACCAAGGAAAAAGATAGGCAATAAGAAAATACAGCAATCATAATTTAAATAAAATGTTAAGTACAGAATAAATAAAACAGAATTCAATGTATATATCGTAGCTCAATGACATTACACTTTTTAAATAACAAACTTTCCTCAAGCGTCAACATATAGGTGTTTGTTTCTGTGTATGCAAGAGTGGGCTAATCATGTTTGATGTTTGCCCATTACACTAGTAACAAATCTATCTTACCAGGGTCTTAATTCCAGAGACATTAATGGGAAACCCTTAAAAAGAGTCGGTTGCCAGGGGCGCTAGGATTTAGGATTTGTCCAGCCCTGTTTATATGAAAAAGCATGGTGAAAATACATTTAACAGCATACATTGCCTAATACAGCACAATAAAAACAGGCTTAAATAAAGTGAATACACAGTAAGTACAAGGATGCTCTTGTAAATATTAACAATAACACAAATAACAAATATATTCTCTTTTGCAGTGATAAAGTAATGTAAAAAGGTTTTGTTTTTTTTCCAGTTGCAATGTTTGGGTACTTTTACCATGGTAACTACATATATTGTAAGCTGGTTTGCATGTACAATTCCTGAGACTACCCATGGGGCAAGCATTCTTGTCATACATGAGCCTGGTATCCATTCTTGGAAGTGAAGAACAATGAATGGTTTGCTTCAGATGCAGGGAAAATAAATCCTGGTTTCCAAGGGATACTACCTTCTCAAAATGAGCCTGGATTTGGGGGAATTCTCCTTTGTATCTGATAAGCTTGGAATCCAATATATTGTTGTATTTCATCCTAATTCCCAGGAAACTCTGAGCATGGTTCCCATGTCTGTATAAAAGGTCATTGGTTCTGCACTTTTATTCTGAAATATAACTAGTGTGCTAGTTCATAAGAGTGCGTCTGAAAGTTGAAGAAAATTGTTACTTTTAGCTTCATATGGTTAACGTTTTGAGGTTAAAAGACAATGTTTAGTTTTTCTAAAGTACTTTAAGAAGATTCAAGGGTAAGCAAATTTTTAAAAAATGGGAAATAATATTCTCCTCTCCCAAAAAAGTGGGTTGTGAAAACTTTTGCAGATTACTTAAAGGACAAATATACTTTAAAAATGTATTTTTAAAAAAAATTAAAAGTACCTGGGACAGAGAGGTGAGATTGATTATTCCTACCTCCCAATATAGTTTTGTTGCGGAGCTTAAGCACATACAGTTTTCATGTGCAAGGTTATGGCCCTGGGCCTTCCTGTATTAAAGATTGTGCTGAAGCACTTGGTAAGCCTGGCAGAAGCAGTTTTCTTTAAGCTGCAGCTCCTTATAGAAATTATAGGTAGAAATTACCTATCCAACCTCGCTGCCCCGGGTACTTTTTAATGTAACCATTTTTGAAAAAAGTTTATACTCACTATAGTTCTCCTTTAATTGACAGATTTGACATTTTAAGTGATGCTTCTACTTTTTAACATTTGTGTCTTATTATTAAGGCTAAGTGCACACGAGAAGATTTTTTAGGTTGACCGGCTAATATTTTCATGTATGATCACCCCCAAAAAATCTGAGGTATTTTAGTGAGCTCCTTGAACAATGTTATTCACCTTGATCTAACCGTGTATAATCAGCCTAACAAATACAACATTTTCTCTCGTAGAACAAGCCAGTGGAACTGCAGCAAAGAATTAAACCTGAAATGTGTCAATTTCTGTACGAACTGTAGTTGGATCTCATAACCATGTTGGCAGCTTAAATTTGATCGATGCAAAGATGTTCAGGGAGCGATTGTAAATAAGGGTTTGTTGTGAGGAGGCTTCCCGAAGTTTGGTTAGGGCTAGGCCACACTAGCGCGTTTTTCGCTCGCGATTGTGCCCGTGATTTTCGCTAAAAATTCCTGCGATTTCCAAAGCGATTGCGCGTCCGTTCGCGTTTTGGTAACGCATGCGTTCACCATTTTTGGTGCGTTAACGCAGCGTTTCCATAACGCGAAAAGGCGAAAACGCATGCGCAAAACGCAAACACGAACGCACAAGAAAAGCGCACACAATCGCGTGCGATAACGCTCGTGATTTTGTGCACGATTCCTGTGCGTTGCAGTGTGGCCTCAGCCTTAGTTTCCAAACTATAGAACTTTAGTAAAAAAAAAGAATTATCGCCGAAACAGTACATTTGAGGGTGTACAAATTCAATAATTATCAAAAATACACCCACAAGTTCAGAAAACAGAATTAGTTTAGAAAGTTCTAGAAGTTCGAGTTTGTCCGAACTATTAAAGTTCATCTCTAGTGGCTGCCACAGGACACACTTGACAGCCATTTTTGCTTTGTTGTTGAGCATTAGTATTTTTTTAAAGCTTAACAAAATAGCAAGGAATTTTGTCTAAATTTGGTAGCCCTTTAGATTAACTGATCAATTCTTACCCTGTAGCTTTCCAATCCTACTCCCCTGTTAGGTATTAACATTCCTTCATATTGTGCATTAGGTGATCTGAGTGAACAAGCTTTGGAGAGTTTCTGACACATGTTGGTTTTCAGACCCTAGTAAAGAAAAATAATAAATGTAAACAGTGCCACATGGAAAAGTCAAAGTGGGAAATACAAATGCAATAGCAAGCTTTCAGAACATACTAGTTCCTTTTTCAGCAAGAAGTAAAGTTGGAGGTGCACTCCAGGTGTCCAAACTCTGGGTGCCGATACCGCAAATGGTTCTCCCCTCAACCATAACTTGTTGCAACAAAGTTGAAGAAATAGAGGATTGCACTCCAATCAATTTAAGTCTTTATTGTGGACCACACATCACACACAAACACAACGTTTCGGGGGAATAACTGAAAACCACGTTTTATCCTTACGGACACGATATTATTATTAATTTTTATCAATGTTTTATCTCATGATAACCACTGGATATGTACTATACTTTGCTAAGATTGTGATGTAATTATTTCCTGTTCACCCCTGACTCCTCCCATGTTGGGGTTGGTTTTCAGGTAGTGACACCCTATATAATCCCTGAGCACTGTTGCACTTGTATCACCTGAAGAAGGGGGCATGTTATTCCCCCGAAACATTGTGTTTGTGTGTGATGTGTGGTCCACAGTAAAGACTTAAATTGATTGGAGTGTGATCCTCTATTTCTTCAACTTTGTTGCAACTAGTTCCTTTTTCAAACTGAAGGTAATCAGCTTCAAAAAGGAAATAAAATGTTCAGAAAGCTTGCTATGATTATCTTAGTTAGTCAATAAAGGTATCACCACTTTTATTACTTTTTATTTCAAAAATGTTACCCTGTTGACTGTTGTTTTAAACAATCAAAATGTCTGGTTCACTGGAATGTATATTTATATAAATGCAAACTTGTACATTTTAGACTTTAATTGCCCAGTTGCAGAGGGGTATAAGATATTCATACATATGGTGCAAATCATCTCTATTTCCTAGTTTCGGTGCTTTGCTTGGGCTCTCCTCTTATGTCTAGATCTTCCAACCTTTCCATCTGCTGTTATCGGTAATTGTGTACCATGGGCTACTTCCCAACATGATGGTTTAGAAAAGCAAAATAAACTATATACAATAACAAAAAAATTATATAGTTTTAATCATCTTACACATCTGTCATTCTATTACTCACCAGTATTATGAAAATAATTATTGTTATAAAGGCCAAAATACACATAACTATGATGGCTACTCCATAACCAGGGAATGAGGAAGGAATCTGGGTAGATGATGCTGTTGAAGTTCCTGTTCCTGCTGTATTTGAGGTAGCAACTGTAATGATAAACGTTGGAAATTACAATAATAAATTAGAGCCAAACAAGCCTAATTCAAAAAGCTCAGTATAACAAAATTGCCATTACTGAGATGATTTTTCCACTGTGCAATATTTTGTGACCACCTTAAAAATGTAATGATTGTAAGTACCAATTCTGATCAGTAATTTATGACTGCTACACAAATTGAACAAAGGGGTGGTAAATAAACCATGAAATTCCTCACCTACAGACTGAGGATCCAAGGACAAGCCAATAGTTTGCAAAGAAGCCTGATTATTCACAATTGCAGTAGCCACCTGATCAGAGGTAGCACCTCCATTAGGTACAGTCACTTCAGTTTTGCTAAGGACAGACCCAGCTCTGTATAAAAGAAATGATTTAAACGATCACATTAGGAAGCACCCAACAAAAACAGATTTTCCATTAAAGTTACTAAATCACAAAAGTAAAACTTGTAAACAAGAAAGTATAATAGATTGCAGATATAGGTGCAGCTGTAGCACCAAGATATCATGTCTGAGTTTGTTTAATAGTTTTAGTGTGAAGCAGTTTTCTGTTGTGTTGGAATATGAAAACAATCCAACCAAAATTCCATTTTTTGGTCCCACATTGGAATATTGGATACTGTGGTATCCACATTGGATATTTTGATATCTTACATTTACCCACTGGTTTAGTGGACACATTACTTACGCAAATGATATCACTGCTACTTGCCGAGAGTTAACATTATTCAAAAAACCATTCATCTGTGGAAGAGAAATAAAATGATTGCTAATGTAATGATGGGACAAAATGGCATCCTTAAAGCAATATTCCATTCTCCATTTTATATTTATATTTTCGCAGTTTTCTTGGGTGAATGAGCAACCCTCAGTGCAAACTGTTACTTTAGTGCTTTGGGCTAGTACATTTTAAATATCATGTGAAGACCAGTAATACAGTAAGTACTAGGTGCTAGCTGTCATTAACCTTTTCTAGTGAACAGAAATGTTGTTGGGTAATGTATAAGCCACATGCACCTAAGTCCAGGATTACAGTTCACATAAGGATTTATGCAAATTATCTCATATTGGACAGCAATATGGGGGATTTGGCTAAACAAGCTAATAAATACATTTTAAAAACGACATTTCGATACAAATACCCAGAAATCACTACTTGCAGATTTTTTTGAACATTAATTATATATTTGATTTAAAAAAAAGCCCCTAGCTTTCACATGGCCTACGTCTGGTTCATGTCTTAAAGGGAAAGTTCAGAGGAAAATGACATTTTTAAAGGGCATGTCCCTTTTAAACTATAATTTCACCCACTACTGGTCCCACTGTGTAGTGTAATAAAATCCTTACCTTACATCCCTGTTCCAAATGGCTGCCCTGTTATGCCCCTCCAAAGTCCAGAAAACTGGCCACCGGGAGCCTGGCAGAGTCCATATAGGACTCTGCCACCTGTCTCTCCTCCGGGAGAATTTTGTCATGCGCACTGCAGCCCCCCTCCCTCTCCCACCTGTTTTGCTCTCCCTCCCCTAGCACAAAATCCCTTTGGTATATAGTAGGTCCCCCTCCCCCAGCCCCAACCGCTATAATAGATTTTACAGAAACTCCCCCGAACTCTACTTACCTCTCTCCCCAGGCATGCTCCACTTCCAGCAGCCGCGTCCGTGACTGACTGCCTCTCAGCCAATTACGGACGTGGCTGCCGGTCCAGTCCCCTGCTTGCAGTTTCATACAAGCAGAGGGCCGGGACAGTACGCTGGAGGAAAGAGGGTAGGTATATAATGATCAGGGGAGTTTCTGAAAAATCTATTATAGCGGCTGGGGGAGGGAGAACTACTATATAACAAAAGGCATAAAAAGGGGTGGACATGCCCTTTAAAATTCTTAGTTTACATTATGCATATCTCGTTATTCTACAAATTCTTTTCCATTTTGAAAAGATAGTTGAATTTATACCCCTTGCTATTCTCTGCTATTGACATTAGTGAGCTGACATTTCAGGTTCTGTAAAAGTACTTCTTCCCTGAATGCACAATAATGTGGAATGTTCCTAACAGTAATTTCTACTGATTGGCTGTTGGATGGGTCAAACATTATTAGATCTCTACTGAGTCAATGAATCAACCCAGGCGCTGGGTCAAGGGCAAGACCATAACGGTCTCTACTAGGGGTCCTGCAAACAGGAAGTCAGTATTTCGGTTGTATTTATTTATACACAGACAAAATGCTGAATGGGCAGGTTAAGGTAATTAGGATGGAAAAACACTGCTCTTTTTTCATGAAAGTATATGTATTTGCACTGTGTGGGTACACACAAGGGGACATTTTGTCCCGGCCGAGCATTCAATATGGCCCCATAGGGAACCGCACAATTGGCCGTGATTTACCAGCAGGTCCAATCGCTCATTTTTCAGCCGATCCGTATGTATGTGCGACCAAGAATTGGAGGCCATGCCCCTGACAACCCCCTTTCTCCCCTCCACAGAGGATTTTATTTAACCAGCTGATCGCTGCGGTTTGGGGAGATGATAGCAGGTCCTCTTAACTCCCAGGCCCCCCTGCAGTCGTGGGCCCTGACTTTATGCCACGGTAATCAATCATTATTTTCTTTGTTAAAAAGTACGTGTTACTTTGTCTGTTATAAATGATGCATATGTGTACGTTAAATTTTTTTCATATTCCAGGGATATGAAAATATTAATTCTCAATCTCAGAAAATATTAGTATATTGTAGTACAGTGGTTCTTAAACTTTTTCAGACTGTGGCACATTTAGAAATGCAATTTTTTCTTGAGGCACCTGTGTTTTTAAATGGCAATTATACCCTATAAATTCACCCATCCCAGTTAATAGTGCCCAGGGGGAGGACACAAAATGCAGGGTCCTCACCCTTGGGTCTAACTTTATTCCTTCAAACAAGCCCTGCAAAGTCAGATTCTTGAGCTGCTTGCAGGGCTGCTCTGCCATAGTGTCAGACTATGGCAGGGCTAATCAATGGAAATCTTTGCAGGGAGCATCTTCCCATTGGTTAAAAACCCCAAAGTGAAGAAGCTTGTCCAGAAACATATTTTATAAGCCAGAATGGGAGGCTTTGTGTGCAGAATTAAGGTAATACCCAAAGCTTAAGACCTACCAGTTTAGGTCCTCACCTTGGGTACTATCAACAGGATGGGGTGGGGGTGAAGGTAGAGGGGGCGATAATTGTTCTTAAAGTTGTATTACAGTGTATATTGTATACAAATCAGATTTTATCATTATATACATTTTGAGTACGAGATAACAAAAATGTAAGTTATACTGGTGAAAATATTTCCACTACCATGAGAAACCCTGGAATAGTATAGTATTTGAGGGAATAAAGACATATGTCCATATTGTCCAACTCAGCAATACCCACATTTTCTACTTAAATGTTGATCCAGAGGAAGGCAAACCCCTAGAATGTGTGGGTGAAATAAGAGACATGTTATTGTGGTGTATTAATGCTATTGGAAACCCCCCTTACCCTGCAGCCGATACCTAAAGCCATATAGCATTCAAATTACTTTTGCAGGGAGATTCAATAAAAGTTCTTATTGTTAAAAATGGTGCTAATTTTGCCCCAACCAATCAGATGTTAGCTTTCAAATGTTAAATAAGGTCTGATTGGTTGGGGCAAAATAAGCACCATTTTTAACAATAAGAACTTTTATTGAATCTCCCTTTTGTTTTCTCAAGGACTTTCTCTAATTAATGACGTTGTTACTTACCCCATTGGTAATATTTTTTTTGAGAATCTTATATCTTGTGCTAAATGGGTTGTTCAGGTCATCCGTAAAATCTAGATTGGTAAATCTCAGGTTATAGGTATAAGCCTGAAGGTTGCCCTTTAAACCTGAAATAAGAAAATAAGTCCAGTCATGGAGAATGTATTTGTCTCATTTGTGAGAATATCTACCCCAAATTATAGTTGAATCATAGCAAATTCTTTATTTAATTAATCTTTGTAAAATATAATTCGATTTTAAGAAGGAAATTTTACCAGACTTTGGTGATTTTATGAACAATATGTTAATTGCAAAAAAAATAATTTGAATCTGTATTGCTTCAGCTTAGTTTCCTGGGCAAACCAAGGCAGCCAATGAGAAAACCTGGGCTGGAGGGCTGAAGAAATCCAGAAATAATAGAAACGTAAAAAAATACTGAAGATTTCTTCACAATTCTGTTGATTTCAGAGGTGACAGCAGCTAGTTAGCAATTATACAATGTATTCAGGCTCATTTATATTAAGGCTTTGATTCTACTTTGATTAAAGCGAATGTCTACCCTAATTTTTTAATTTTAATATGGTGTAACTAACCCCTGCCCACCCCCAACCACCCCATTATTTCTTTAAAAAAAAAGCCGAATCATACTTACAGCCCTTCCCTCCCGCGACGTCTCCTCTCGGCTCCATGTTTGGAGGAAGTAGCAAACAGGGGCCGGACCCGCAGCCGTGTCTGTGATTGGCTGAGAGGCAGCCAATTACAGACGCGGCTGTCAGCAATGTATACGCTGCGGGAGAGAAGGGCTGTAAGTACGATTCGGCTTCTTTTTTTAAAGAACTAATACGGCGGTTGGGGATGGGCAGGAAGGGATGGTGGGAGGGAGGGGGTGGGGGAAAGGGCTCCACTGCGCATGTCACCATCCTTCCCAGAGGCAAGACAGGAGGCAGAGACCTTTGGACAGGAAGACAGCTACTACTGTTCACTTTCCTGGACTTTGGACAGACACTAGAGGATAATCATTTGGAGCAGAGATGTACACAGTGGGGCCAGTATGGGATTAAATTCTAATTTGGGGGTGGACATGCCCTCTAATTTTGACGTATTAATAAAATGTGTACAACGCCTCTGTCTTTCAACTATTATTTTTCATTATTCTTAAGCAATTGCTCTTTTATACTATTATTATTAGCCCTTTAATTCTCATTTAAAATTTCCAAAAATTAAGATTTGAAAAAATATGTATTTAAGTGTATGGAAATTGGGACTGTGACCATCATCCATATCTGTTAGCATGCCCCACTGCTCTCAGATCATTGGGCTTACAGCAAATGGATCTGCGTATACGATCTGTTAATTGGAGCACATGCGATCTGCATTTTTTGCGCATGCAGATTGCAGAACATTGGGCGATCGCGCGCAAACGGCAATGTGCTCTCACGCACCGGGAGTGTTAACACGCACACTTCCGTGCATGCAGGAGCGCAGTGCAGTGTGGCCTCACCCTCATTGTCAATTTTTTTCAGTTTGACATACTTGCTCGGTGGTATTCATTCAAATTCAATAAAAAAAAGATGAAGCTACTACTCACCATTTACTGCTAAGCTTGATATGCGCACTAGGTCTATCAAATTCTGGTTTGCTAGAAGTCCATTCAGCACAGCTGTGTTGTTTACTGCTGCCATATTTACTCTGTATTGCACAGTCCCTGCTGCTGCCCCTGAGTCATTTCTAGATGATAGACATGCATAGAAAGTGCATGTGTTATAGAACTTGTTCATTTTCCTTCTAGCAACCAATATTTACTTTACTAGGGTCACAAGTATAACAATCAAACAAACATTTCCCAATCATAGGATCAGGTTGTTCATACCTAATGTTAATGACTGGATTGTCCTGGAGGTTATCATTGTATATATTCTTTAAAATTTGTGTTACCTGTAAAGAGAAAAAGATAATTTTATCTCACCTGTACTCCCATGGCTGCATTATTACTATAAGGGAACATTGCAAAAGAATAAAGAAAATAACTGTATACTATTCTAATTACTTTCCAGACCACTATTATTTCAGCATGGCCTTTCCTTGTATAAATCTACAGTTATAATTAGCAAGCACTTTTCACTGGAAAATAAAAAGGACTATCAGGGTTATTCAATAAAAGTTCTTATCGTTAAAAATTGTGCTAATTTTGCCCCAGCCAATCAGATTTTAGCTTTCAAATGTTAAATAGGATCTGATTGGTTGGGGCACAATTTGCACAAAATAAAGAACTTTTATTGAATCTCCCTGCATATTTCTAACTTTATAACAATAGAATCATAATGCTGGAGTATATTTACCAGAGACACTTTATCATGGGGTGAAGGGAAGTTAATTGCCTAAAACAGGGTCTGAGACTGCTAAGTAGAGATGTCCGAATTTACTGAAGTTTGGTTAGTTTCCTAACTTCAGTAAAACTTCAGAAGTTCGGAAAGGAACCCATTGAAGTCAATGGGAGCATAATAGTTCGAAAAGTTCAGATGAATAATAAATAAACTAATGGTGGTAACTTACCATAAATGGGACTTTTGGGACTTAAGAGGTCCCACAGCTCGAAACCAGGACCCCCCTCACCGACTCTTATAAGTGCCTTTGCAGCACTTAGAAGTGCCCTTGAGGCACTGACAAGCACCTTTTGGGTGCCCGCAGCTAGAAACAGGACCCCCTCCCTGGCACTTAGAAGTTCCCAAGCGGCACGAAATCTAGTGCAGCTAGAAACCAGGACCCCCATTGTCTCTTAGAAGAGCCCTTGTGGCATCTTCTTTGCCGACGATACCAACTCCACCGATGTCATCAGGGGCGATGTCACTGGCGACATCAACACAGTGATTTTGCCCGATGTCGGCGGCATCAGTGGAGTTGGTGTTGCCGCCAGTGGGACCCTCAAACGTCCGACCACGGGATTTGGCAGTTTTTTAGATTTATTTTCACAAGCTACAAATGTAAAAAGGACTCCTCGTGCAGTAAGGACTTAATCCAGGTCAAACTGCATCGTTTAAAGGTAATATAATATGTCATTTGTAAGTTTAAAAAGTTAAACATTTTAAGGTTATTGAGGCAGAATTTAATGTGTATGCTGAGGAACAATCAAAATGAATATGTAAAATTGGAGATATTGGAGTAATAAATAAAATGTACCCAACTCAGCATCCAGCACTTCTCTGATTCAAGCACTAAAGGAATCTCTGTCAGAAATTAGACTTCCAGAACCATTTGTGTTCACAGGAGATCCAATTAAATTCACAGAATGGAGATGTTTCAAGGCTCTTATAGAAACAAGTTACATAGTAACATAATAATTGAGGTTAATTAAAGACATATGTCCATCACATCCAAACTATTCACTTTTTTATCCCTACCTAACAGTTAATCCAGAGGAAGGCAAAAAACCCAGCTAAAAAGAGGGGGGGAATTCCTTCCTGACACCAAACGGTAATCGGAAAGTATCCCTGGATCAACCAGATCTATATGTATTAATATCAGTAATTCTCAATATTTTTTAGTTTTAGAAACTTATCCAGGCCTTTTTTAAAGCTATTCAATGAACTTGCCATTACCACATCTGCTGGAAGACAGTTCTACAGTTTCACCGTTCTCACTGTAAAGAAACCTCTCCTAACCTGAAGATGAAACTTCTTTTCTTCCAACCTTAAAGAATGTCCATGAGTCCTCTGATATGACCTATTAGTGAACAATGCACCAGAGAGCTCATTGTAAGGCCCATTAATATATTTGTATAAGGTGATCATATCCCCACACAAACGTTGCTTCTCCAATGTAAACAGCCCTAACTTGTCTAATCTGCCTGCATATTCAAGCCCCTCCATTCCCCTTATTAATTTAGTTGCCCTTCTCATTTCCAGAGAGTGAATGTGCAGGAGTCATGAAAGAAGTTCTGAATTACAGTGAACTCCCTATACAAAGTGTACTTTGTAAAATGGATCATAAAGAATGATGCATTCTCATTCAGTGTTAACCTTAATAAAAAGGCAGCCACACGAAGAAGAATTCTGGCAATGGTTGCAAGTGTGTATGATCCGGTTTCACTCTCCCTACATATTAAATGGAAAAAAGTGCTTCAAGAAATGTGCAAGTGAGGTCTAGGGAGGGATGAACCTCTATTTCTGGGATTAAACTCATGTGGTTCCCTGGAAGAGATCATACTAAATAAAGAGATAAGCAGATATGGTCTGTCGCCCCCCAGGGAGAGTACCTTTTTGTATTAGGTTAGGACCGACGCTAGGATACTGCCGTGAAGTGGCGTGTCGGCTCTAAGCATGTTTGTACAAACAATGTAACCAAAGGTATCCATTTTTAATCTGAATGTGACTTTTTTGTAACCTGTATATGTTTAATTCCTATATACATATGCTGTTGAGTGCTGGGGATTCTTATATTGTGTTTATAATACCTAGCCCCATTTGCACCAATATACCGTCGAAAGGGTAAGAACCCATTTATGCAACTTCCCATGTCTGCATTCAGAACTTTACTCTCTTCACTCTGTTCTCTGGAACTCTCTTCCTTGCTCCATCCGTTAAGTGACATTCCTTAATATCTTTAAATGCAACATTAAATCTCACCCCACCATATGCATATAATCTAACCTGGTGGATTGCCCCACCCACTGACCCAACATTGCCCCACCCTCTAGTAGAACTCCACTGCCAATCCACATAGAGACAACGGAATCCCTTTGTTTTCCCCATTTCACTCTACACCATAAACTCCATTTGGCCCTTTTGTATTGTATCATGTTATTATTGCTGTATATTAACTTGCTATTTTGTCTCACTCTGCATGAGTTTGTATTATATGCATTGCCCTTGTAATAATAATAATAATAATAATGCCAGCTTGGGCTTGGGAAACATGCATTGGTCACAAGGAGATAAAAAGTTACATTTTCTATGTAATTCCTAATTAAAGATTTTCCTGTTCAATATAATTCAATGAAATATTTTACCTCTATATTTACTCCTTTCCCCCTTCATCACAGGGAGATAAAAGGCAGGAGAATTTTTCTCTCTTTCTGGGCGAATCGCACTGAACATGTCTAAGCTTAACAAGCTAGAGCAGGGGGCAGTAACTGCATCTGTACTGTGTGTATCTTGGATTAGGGTTTGCATAGAAATTGATACTTTTTTTATTTAGCAGCTTTAGAGCTTTAAATCAGGGGAAATTGTGTTTAGGGGTACACATTAGTCCGCAGACTTCTCCTTTAACAAAAAGGTTGAACTCTATGGACTTGCGTAATCATTTAACCTTGATGACTCAGTTACAATTACTTATTTGAAAAGTAATTTTAATTATTAAACTAAGCAACCATGCTTACATCATATTATATCTTTACATAGGGGTTTTTATACAGAAATTAAAATGGTATTTCTCCTTCCCCCTAAAGTAATGTTACTCTGCCCCCTCCTCCCTCACCCTAAAGTAATGTTACTCTGCCCCCTCCTCCCTTAACCCATAAGTTTTGTTACTCTGATGACCCCTTCTCCCCCCCTACTAAAGTAATGTAACTCTGCCCCCTCCTCCCTCACCCTAAAGTTTTGCTAGTCTGCCCTCTTCTCCCTACCCTTACAGAAGTAATGTTACTCTGCCCCCCCATCCTCCCTTGCCCTAAAGTAGTGTCACTCTGCCCCCCCTCCCTCCTCCTTCTAAAGTAATGTTACTCTGCCCCCTATCCTCCCTCACCCTAAAGTAATGTTACTCTGCCGGACAGTAGTAGGGCCTGCCACAAGCCCCTAATTTGCACAGGCCGAACTGGTTTTAAACAGGTGATCGCGCGTAGGAATGAAACATACATGCGATTAGCTTTTTAAAAGACCAGACCCGAACTTCCGGTTCAGTTCTGGAAGTTCGGGTCCGTTTTTAAACAGTAGACCGCCATCACCTGTTTAAAACCGGCTTGTCCTGCATTCAAGTCTTGCAGAGGGAGGAGGGAGTTAAAGGCCAAACTTGTGGGTCCCTTCAGGTATTCCCCTGCTGCCGCCTCCTCCCTCACCACAAAGTTTTGTTACTCTGACCCCTTCTCCCTCCCCCTACTAAAGTAATGTTACTCTGCCCCCTACTCCTCACCCTAAAGTAATGTTACACTGCCCCCTCCTCCCTTACCCCAAAATAATGTTACTCTGCCCCCTCCTCCCTCACCCTAAAGTTGTTACTCTGCCCCTTCTCCCTACCCCTACTGAAGTAATGTTACTCTGCCCCCCTACTCCTCACCCTAAAGTAATGTTACTCTTCCTCCATCCTCCCTTCCCCTACTAATGTTATTCTGCCCCCTCCTCCCTTGCCATAAAGTTATTTTACTCTTCCCCCTCCTCCCTCCCCTTACTAGTAATGTCACTCTGCCCCCTCCTCCCTTGCCCTGGCTAAAGTAATGTTTCTCTGGCCGCTCCTCCCTCCCCCTACTAAAGACACGTTACTCTTGCCGCTCCTTTGTCCTCCCAGTGTCCTATTTCATTGTCATAACAAGATAATTGAGTTTTAAATCCTGCAGCACAGAAACACACATTCCCTTCCAAATTCAAAGTTTATACTTAAACTTTCCCTTTCTAGTTGATATTCTGAAAATCAAATTTGAACACAATTGAAACAGATTTTTTAGACCCCGATTTTCAACTTTTCATTTAGAATTTTCTATTTTATTTTTCGACTTTTTGATCTCGATTTTCAAATTTTCAACGGCAATTTTCAATATTTTGATTTCTGAATATTCAATCATTTCCGGATGTGTGGGTTTTCGCAACTGACAGTTACAAACGATCTGAGGACTTGTATCTATAATCCAAGGGGCTGCATTAGAAAAAGGAGCTGCTGTGAGAGGCTGAACCAGTAGGTTTACCACGCTAGGATACTGCCGTGAAGTGGCGTGTCGGCTTTAAGCATGTTTGTACAAACAATGTAACCAAAGGTATCCATCTTTAATCTTAATGTGACTTTTTTGTAACCTGTATATGTTTAATTCCTATATACATATGCTGTTGAGTGCTGGGGATTCTTATATTGTGTTTATAATGCCTAGTCCCATTTGCACCAATCAATTTAAAATAAAGGTGAGCAGCATGATATATTTATATAAATAATTATATATATATAATATATATATATATATATATATATATATATATATATATATATATATATATATTAGTCTCTAGTGGGCAAACCAGATAATTGCACCTTTACATTACAAGTTAATATGACCACACCTTACTTTTGAAAACTGCCAGAAGGTTTTGTGCTGAGAGCTGAGCTGTAATTACTGAAGAAAAGCAGTGAAATAAAAGGATTATAACATCTCCTACATTTCTGTAAAACATACACAAAGAAGAAAAACCTATGGCACTCTATAACAGTATGTATAAAAGTCCTTTATTGACAGCTCTTATGGGCAGAAAAAATTCATATTAAAAACAACTAAAACCATACAAGTAATCCCAAAGAACCATAGTCATATTTCCCCAACAGTATCAGGTAATATAGCGGGATTAAAGTGCAAATACGCTGGAAGTATATAAGAATAGGATTCAAACAGTAAATAAATATATTGCACTATAGTATGTATAAAGTGCAGAGTGACAGTCAGATATACTAATATCAAATCACAGTAAAGTGGAATCCAAAAAATTACTGTATATATCAGGGCATAATGCACTAACCCTAGAAGTAATAGGTATAACCCACAAAATCCAAAATGATAAATCTATACAGATATATATGGAATGGCAGAGTATATGTAACACAAGTGTAAGTCACAGATAAGTATCTGCATATAATACAGTAGAAGTGTATATACTTATCTTTCTGGTATGTGTATACTATTTTTGCCCATAAGAGCTGTCAAACTATGTAGTTTCGGCCATCTCTAGTGTCCGTGTTTTAAAGTTAATGAAAATAAGTTAATAAACACCTGTAAACATCAGTTGATTTGAATGTTTTATCTGTACCAGAAAGAAAAACTTTGGGAGCAGTTACAATTATACTTACCAGATCCTGTATGGTGGCATTAATATTGGAATTGGATAGATCGGATGTGTAATCCTGTTGGAGGTTAAATAATATTGAGCCCAGCACTAGAAAGAAACAAAAAACAATCAATGTGAATAATAATGTATAACAAAAAATATTCTAAGACTCATACCCTTTATTGAATCAGTGGGTGTAAAGGGATAATAATAATTATAGATACCTTATTATAGATACTAACCTATATTCACCAGTGTAAAGGGATAATAATAATTTTAGATACCTTATTATACATAATAACCTATATTCACCAGTGTAAAGGGATAATAATAATTATAGATTCCTTATTTTAGATACTAACCAATATTCACCAGTGTAAAGGGGAATAATAATAATTATAAATACCTTATTGTAGATACTAACCTGTATTCAACAGTATAAAGGGATAATAATAATTATATATACTAAACTTATTATAGATACTACCCTATATTCACCAGTGTAAGGGGGATAATAATAATTATAAATACCTTATTATAGATACTAACCTATATTCACCAATGTAAAGGGATAATTATAGATACTAACCTTATTATAGATACTAACCTATATTCACCAGTGTAAAGGGATAATAATAATTATAGATACTAACATTATTATAGATACCAACCTATATTCACCAGTTTTAAGGGATTATAATATAGTGGATAATGTACCCCTACTGTAAATTATAAGGATATTAGAAGTCACAGAGGAGGTCCGTGACCATATTAAAGCAGGAGGCCACAGGCCTCGTGCCTTTATACAGGTCAAGGAACAAGGTGACTTCTAATATCCCTATGAATTTACAGTAGGGGGTACAATATCCATTATAGCCCACCCCTACTTCCCCCCTCATTTAAAGACATTCCTGGCCTTCCCATGGTTCTTACTGTGCAGTCCAGAGGCTGCTGTACTAAGGCTAATACACCCCCCCACACACACATACACACACCTTTTCATGCTGGGTCAAAGACCCCGTCACATCCACACACACCCTCACTGACATTACCGATCCTTGATTTACTCTCCTCTCTGCTATCCTTCCCCCGTGTTACTGTGCAATGTCCAGAGGGCCTGATCAGCTGTTTAAAAGACCGGACTCGAACTACCATAACTGAACCGGAAGTTTGGGTACGGTCTTTCAAACATCTGAACGCAGGTATGTTTCCTTCAGCTGATCCTGGACCTCAGTCTGCGGAGGGGGGTGTTGGGTCCGGGGCCCAGCCTCCAATCTGGTGGGGGGCCGGACCCCTGCAGTTATGCCATGTCTTTTTACATTACATCAAAGGTTAATTTCCTGAGGCACTTCTGTGTTATAATAATAAATAATTATTAGGTATATTATTTACAGTTTGGTCCCATAGGGATCAATGGAAGGGGTGGTTCATAATTATAATTATATATGCTAACTTTGTACAAATGATAAGTGTCAAGTGTTTTGAAATATACAGTGGAATTTACAGAAAATGCTCCACCATTTGTGATTTAATGGCTTGAGAAATATTTCAATTGGTCTTTTCCCCCTGCATTAAGCCTAAAAACTGATGTTAAAAAAAGTCACACAAAAAACCCCATAAAAGTACATTTCTTGCAGTGGTTGCAAGTGCTACACAGAAATCGTGGTTCTTGATAAATCCTGCATATAACTTCTTGATTACAAAGGGTTTCTATTATTTTATGAAACTGACCAGTTTGATTAACTAATATAATTTTGGTTTGCAGAGCCAGACATAGCAGCTCACCTGTGGGGTCTGTTACGGCACTGTTTAAGGTAATGTTCCTTTTACTAAACACAGCCACATTGTTTACAATCCCTTGGATTGCTGCAAACCTAGTGAATGTCCCAGGTGCGAAGTACAGATCCACCAATGCAAGGGCTGTGTTGGAATTATTACTGTAAACGAGAAAGTATTAAAGTCAATTTGTCAGATAATAACAAATTCCTCCAAATGCTTAACCTTCAATGGGCTGTACTGCTCAGCAGCCCTAGTATACAATTATCAAACGTCATTATCGAATGTTCTAGGCTATTTTCGATAATTTTCTAAAACAGTCTCGAACATTCGATAATCCCAGAAAATATGATCGTAAACTCGAAAGTAGTCTCTGATCATATTTTCGAGGGTTATCGAACGTCCGAGGCTATTTTCGAAGACTATCGAAAAGAGCCTCGAAC
The DNA here is from genome assembly GCA_019447015.1 of Hymenochirus boettgeri. Classification (NCBI taxonomy): domain Eukaryota; kingdom Metazoa; phylum Chordata; class Amphibia; order Anura; family Pipidae; genus Hymenochirus; species Hymenochirus boettgeri. Next base: position 177,057,394 of record CM033471.1, read on the forward strand.
AATAATCGAAAATTCGTTCCATTTTCGGATCTATACCGAGATCAGTGAATCCGAAAACATAACAAAACTTCCATCTCTAGTGTTTAATACTCCAAAGGTAGCAACACCAAAAACGTTGCCTGTTTTTGTATCTCACTTTGGAGCTTTAAACACCCTTTTGACCTTTACAAGTCGCAAAGTTTTCTTCAACCTTTTGATGTTTGATAATTTTAAACGAGAAGTAGTTATACATGAGAAACTGCAGTGAAAGTGGCAAATTGTATAATTTTTTGGAAGTTTATCAGGGAGATTCAATAAAAGTTCTTATCATTAAAAATGGTGCTAATTTTGCCCCAACCAATCAGATATTATTTGACATTTGAAAGCTAACATCTGATTGGTTGGGGCAAAATTAGCACCATTTTTAACAATAAGCAGGCTCATTTACCCAGAGCCGCTATCACTGTGGGTAAATCCCAGTAAAGGATTTACCCATTGCAGGATTTTAATGCCAGCTATTTGCTGATGGTAAAATCCTGCGCTAAAACTAGCGCAAACTCCATAGTAAATAGCGAGCGGCGGATGCGCGGGTGATCTTTGCGTAACCAGTGCATCCGGCGCTAATATGGAGTTAAAGTCCTGCTAACCGTTAGCGAACCGTTTAGCGCAACTTTACCTCCAAATATTTGCTCAGCGAGTCTGGGTAAATAAGGCCCAAGAACTTTTATTAAATAACCCTGAAGAACTTTTATTGAATCTCCATGTATGCCTCTTCCCCAGCAAAACTAAAATCACCCCCCCTTCCTTTTATTCTTTTTATACAGAAGTTATCTGTGGTGGGCTGTAGAAAATGTAATGTAAGTTGGGGCCCCCAGTGGAATTCATCAGCATTCATATGGCTATTACATGTGCATGGCCACTTTAAGCAAACCAAGGATATGATGATTGGTGTGACAATAAGTAACAACCAATAGAGGCAGCACCCTATGTCAACGTATTGGTTTTACAGAACAGGAAAAAAAAAATCTTTAAGATGAGACTACCTTACCTGATATTGTTTACAACTGATCCCTCTAGTTTTGGGTTTGTAAATATCTCGTTTAACTGTAAAAGAAGCAAAATCCGGTATCTATGTAAATAAGACATAATGGAATGCCATTTAATAAATCTAAAATCATCCCATTCCTGGATTTTGTCATTGAATAAATGGAAAAAGGACATGGTTGTGCAACATTTTTTAATTTGTTTATTAAAATAAACTTTAAATGGCATGTCCAGGGAAATCCACCCGCCAAACCCCATTTTCACATTAACAATAATTTCCAAAGATGCCCCTGAAGGGACTTACCTGACCTGGTCCCTCGCTGCCTAGGCACCTCTCCCTGCTCCTGTTTCGAGCTCGTTTCAAGCAAAAACCCTAGCAGGCAGAGCAGGATTGTAAGTGAACTGTAAACCAGCCAGGAGGGACCCCTGGATGCTCCCCCGGCATCCGGACCCTAGGCTCCTGCCTTGTGGATAATCCGTTCCTGACTGTATAAGTATTGGTGACCTGTCTATATAACAGATGAGTATGAATGCAAAAAAAATTAAAAGTCAATGTATTATGGGTTTACACATATTTAAACTATTTTCTATGCTATTTCCAGTGCCCCTAATCTTCTTATCATTAAAAGCAACCAGGGTGAGGAGCTAAACCACCAGGTCCTCACCCACTGGGAATAACCTCAATTAGCTGTTTAACTAACCTAATCTTTTTACTAGCTGGTCTGGTCCAGCTTCATCCTCTTCTTTAGTTCTTGATCTGGCCAATGGGAAGACATGATTTTTGCATTCCCATTGGTGTGGCTGCCCAAGAAAACATCTGATCAAGGGTAAACCTGGGAATAAGGAACTAGCAGTTTAGATCCTCACCCTGGGTACTTTTTAATGTATGAGAGGTGGTTAGGTGTGTGTATATCTGTCTATTAATTGGACATGTGCAATACGAAATAATATGACTACAATAAGAATTTTGCATAAATATGAAGGTTTAGAATAATTCATTTTTCAAAAAGTTTTCCCTTTCTACACTAATAGCCACTATATAAATGAGTTCATGTATTTTAAAGATAACTATACTGTAAAAATTAACCTTTTAAAAATGGAAAGTACCGTACCTGGGGCAGGGAGGTAGGATTGATTATTCCTACCTCACAATACTGTTTCGTTGAGAAGCTACAGCCTGTACAGTTTTCATTTGCCAGGTTAGTCCTGGACTAGTCCTGTATTAATGATACAGGAGGAAGACTGGCAGAATCAGTTTTCTTTGGGCTGATATATCCCAAGCCATATATCCCAAGTAGAGATGGCTAAAACTGTTAAGTTTTGTTCCGTTTTTGGATTTACGGATCTCGGGAAAATCCCGAAGGTTCAAAAATGGAACATATTTTCAGGACTTCGGATTTTCTATGATTTTTGAAAGTTCGGACTATTTTTGATAATTCTTGAAAATGTCCTCGAATGTTTCGATAATCCTCAAAAATATGATCGGAAACTACTTTCGAGTAGATTATCGAACGTTTGAGGCCATTTTCAAGGATTATCGTAAATAGTCTGCACGTTTGATAATCGTCGAAAATCCGAAGTCACGAAATACGAACTATCCGTCCAGATACAGACGAAACATTCGCGTTCCGGAACTGAGAGGTTCCATGTTGGATCCAGGTCCGAGACGGACCCGGATCCCATCTCTAGTCCTTTTCATTTTAACTGTTTTTTAAACAACACTTTATACACAGGATAGTTCTACTTTAACATTAAGCTGGCACATGCATTGATACAGCTCCATTTGCTCAATTATAGTAATTATTCAGTAATCTGTTTCAAAGGCAGGGTTTGTCATAAACTGTCATAAACTTAGGAAACAAAGCCTCCATATGGATGAAAAAAGGTGAGAAAAAATGTACCACAAAAACATATTAAATATATGTTTTATAGGTTGTAAATTGTATAGTTAGTTTTTTGAGAAAGAAACTAATTTCGCATTTAAATCTCTATATATTGGGATGAATTAATGCAGATTTGGTACTGAACCATGAAACAATCAATCAATCAATCAATCAATCAATCAATCAATCAACAAATGTGGACATTTGTCAAGGATGACACCAAAATGGATTGTCCCAATAAGCAAATAAAAATGTCCCCAGAATTATTGTCATATCTTACCGAATCTTCCAATTTTTTAACAAGTGACTGAAACGAATCGCTGGTTTTGTCTGATAGGCTTTGTGCATAATTAATGTTTGTTATGCCCAATGGGATGGTGAACAAGTCAAATGACTTAGTGGCTCCTGTATGAAAAGATGCCAAAATGTCTACTTATAAACAACCTCAAGTAGAATTACATTATTTAACCCTTATTTAAGCAAAACAAAAAACAAAACAAAATAAAAATCACAAAATCACTGTAGCAATACCAAATAACTGATGTTCTTTATTATTTATGTTAACCTTATTAAAGGCAACACATTACAACTAAAATACTGAGCTTTTGTTATCTCCAAAGTTTATTATAGAGGTGACTGGCTGGAAACATTAGGGTGTTCTGATTTTTGGTGATACCCTTCCTCTTGTAGCAGTGTATATCTGTGTGTCTGCAATTGGTTACTATTGGATACTAATGGACATATACTAATATGGGTCTGTAGTGAAAATACACAGGAGACACAATATACAGAATACTAATAACTAGTGGTGGCCATAGACGATACGATTGCAGGCGTATGATCTGTGGAATGTATGATCAGATTGGTTTAAAATAGATTTAGATATGGGCTGTGCAATCCTCCTCACACCATAACATGAAATAAATAAATACATTTGTGGTCAGTTGTAGTGTACCATAAATATCAGTCTAAAATCCAATACAATGACCATATAATAAAAGGACACTTACATAGTCTAGTAAATTTTCAAAGCTTTTTTCCTTTAAAATACACATTTGCAGCAAGTCAGTTTAAACACCAGTAAACACATCCCATAAAAACCTCCAATCCATGTGGAGTTGTTAAAAAGGAGTTTAAAATGCAGTGTTGTCTCTGGGTTCCTGTTCTGTACGCGCTCTTTAAAACTCAATGCGTTTCACTGCAGTCTAGCAGCTTTTTCAAGAATGTATGTCTATTCTATGGTATTCTTTCTCTTTTTAAGGCTTGTTTTACGGGTACTCGCTGCTTCTGGCCTTGCGCGTGATATAATGACATCATGCATTCCATTCACGGCTCTCTATGCATTCCAGCACCATTTTGTAAGAATCGTTAGTTATTTTAGGAGATAATCAGCTCTATAAGGTTTATCACAATGTGTTTTTTTGCTTTTTGGGCCTAAGATTCTGACATTAGTAATATTGGTAAAAATGTATCGATCATAAATGGCTTGTATCATATAATGGGGAGCTATGATCTCCTATGCTTGTTAAATGGTAAATTCAGAATATAGGGGAGGCTCTACAGGATCTCTAAAACATATGGTATGGTAAATACTTAAAATATGGAAATGTAAAAATATAAAATACCAGTCATATCAGATAAAATACCAATCATATCAGATAAAAATACAGTCTTATAGGGGAACTGTGGTCTGCAAACAAGTTGAGTTTAAATGAAAGGCCAGTTTCCTACCTTTAAAATGAGCCATCAACCACCACTCTACATGCTCCACAGTCCAAGATATAACCACTCTACATGCTCCACAGTCCAAGATATAAAGAAATGACTGACCAGAAAGTTAATGTGACATGTGACATTCCCAAGGCTTTTCCTGCACAGTGCGAGCACAGCCTCAGACTCCTTCAGTGTGTGAGGGAGACAGGAAGTCCCTCCTCCTTTCTGCTGTGTGAAGGACCTGCAGCTGCAGAGAAGGTAAGGGAATCTACAGCCCTTCTCTCTCACTATGTGAAAACAGCCTATTCAGGCAGAGTTGCTGTTTCCACAGAGTTTTCGGGGGGGGGGTGGGGGGTTTGTGTAGGGGGGGTGTCAGAGTGGCCCACAGCATCTGTGAGTGGGGGCATCCATGAGTGGGTGAGGCCAGGGGCACCCGCAGGTGGGCGGGGCCAGGGCACCCGTGACTGGGCGGGGCGGGTCACATGGGGCTGTAAGGGAATGGGCCAAGGGGGGCCTGCAACTGGAGGGACCATGGGGTCCATGAGTGGGAGGGACCAGGGGGCTGAAAAGGGGAGGAGACACAGGGCAGATTGACTGACAGGTTTCAGAGCAGGAAGCAGGAAGTGCAGGGGACCTGGTGATGCTGCTGCCATATCACACACAAAAAAACTATGCAAAATAAACAATGGAAATAAATTGCAAAAACTCTCAGGAGAGCAATTTCTATCAATAGTCAATTGATAGAAATTGGGATGCTTTTACTGGTGTAAATGGGCACCTTGTCGAACAGAATGGGCATTTGGTCAGGGATTGTTGCCCGACTGGCCGGGCAGATCTTCCACTGAACGTCCATTTTGGCTGACAAAGTGCACCTGCGATTGCACGTGTGTATGAACCTTAAAAGGCATCTATAGTGAAAAAAACACATTGCCCCATTGCAAAGTTAAATTCATGTTCTCTGTGCTGCCTTTATCCTATATCTGTCAGTGACTTTGTTTTTCTATGGTGTCAGATCTCTCTGTCAGCACTCCCCCCTTCCCCCTCCTCTCTATTACCTCCTCCACGTCTCAACTCTGGCTAACCGACGAGCTTATCATGTGCAGTAGGAGTTAAAAGTACATCCTAAAAAACACACCCACGCACAGTGGCCAATAGAAAGCAAGCTGTCCTGGAGACACGGAAGAGAAGGGAGAACAGTACAGTTCTGTAATGTATTGTATTCTGCAATACGATCTCTCTCTTTGTGACCCATCATCAATCAGTGAAAGCTATGAAGAAGGGGGGTCAAGTGCAACTTTATCTCTGCAGTCAAAGCTACATCTTCCCCACTGTCAATGTTCTTATCTCTATGTTTGTGCAAACAGAGCAGAGAGGAAGTAGGGACTTGAGCAGATTTGATTGACAGTATAAATAGGAGTACAGGAATGCAATCACGTATTCTTCTAACTTGTGATAATACACGTACACACGTACATCTATTATCAGATTGGCTGCTGGAATTTTATTTCCAACCAATAGAAAAAAATATATCAGAATGTGCGATATACATGAGGGAAAGAGAGGGAGGGGGAGGGAGGGGGAGGTAGGGGGTCTGTACTGAGCATGCCAAAATTCTCCTGGAGGAGAAACAGGAGGTGCAGAGCTCCTGGTGGGCAGTTTTTTGGGCTTTAGGGGGGATTACTGGAGAACCATTTGGAGCTGGGATGTGCCAGTAGTGGATTAAATTGTAGTTTTGGGGGTGGACATGCCCTTTAATGTGTGTGAGTTGGCCTCTCTGGTGCAGCTCTGGAGGGTTGAGGTTACATTCATTTATATTTAAATTCAAACAGGCACTTTGGGCCATATTTATTAATGGACGTTTAAATGATCGGAAATTAACTTTCGCTAAACTGATCGTTAAGGCGTGGTATCGCTAAAATTATAACAATCGTTAATTACTGATTACGAGCATAAATCTACAGTGACGCGATCGTAGATTTACGATCTCTATAGAATACCATTGCGGAAGTTTACTACCACATGGTAATCCATGGCTGAACATCCGTTAATAAACGAAAGATCGGTCGTAAATGTACAACAGCTGCCGCACATTTATGGCCGCTGTCGTACATTACCTTAACGCACGTATTTCTAAATCGCGATACTGCGCATTCTTTTCTCCTTGTAATTTATTGTCTGGTAATCTACTCAATCTGAATATCTACACAAATCTTTTAAATGTCAAGACAATGTTTGTCATTAATGGTAAAGTGGACATTAATTATTTGCAGCTTTAATTGTAACATATTGTATAATAGATACATTATTAAATACAGAATTGTAAAGAGGTACATGTCTGGTTTTAGGTCACTAATACACTGCTTTTAAAGGGCAATTATAGTGAGAAAATTGTTTTTTTTTCAGTTCTTCTAATGTATCCTATAAGTCATTCCATCCACCAGGGTACCTTTAGTTTCTTTAAATTCTAGTCCCCAAGATATAAGCCTTTGAATATGCTGTGATTTGTAGGAGCTGCTACACCTCATCTGTCACTCAAAGGCACACACCCCACACAATCCAAAGCTCCCTGCAGTACTGTCACACACTCTCTCACCCACACTATAGTACATGTGCAACATATAGTCAAATGCTGTAGTGCTAAAAACAATCAATAAACCATTAACCCAGCAATATGAGCATAACACACTATAAAACAGCCCCTCCCCCCAAGACAAAATATCTTATATACATACAAAACCAGTGACTCAAATGGACACTAATACAGTATATATAATACAGTAATACGACTATATACCAAAAAAGACACACAGTGCAATCTATGAAATATATAGACTAAAGCAACTGAAATATAACAGGACAACAAGCAGTGTCACTGTGTTTGTGAAGGTCTCACTACAAGCTGCTGTTTCACTGACTCTCTCTTCAGGGATTATGATCTCAGTAAGCGGGGGAGAGATATGAACTTTAGGCAAAGTAAATAAAAATAGCAAAGTTAGAGAACAGGCAGAGTTCAGTAACTTACTTGTAAAGAATCTCAGCACCACTTGTCCTCCTCTCTCCCCTCTGCCCCTCCCTTCAGCAATTGCTACTTTATTCCACACTTTGATTGCTTGCAGTCTAGTCTGGAAGGGAGGGGTCAAAGGAGTCCGCACTTCATTTAAAGTCCTTTCAACTGACAATGCTCGGACTCTGTATACAGCCCGTCACTGCTTGAGGGGGAGTAGAACAGAGAGGAGAGGGGGACTACACAGCTTGGTACAAACTTTTGCCAGTGTGAAGAAACGAAGCCACACAGAAACATGAAAGTAAGGCAGCTTATACTAAGTGATCTATACATTTATACAGACAAAGTTTTTTTTTCACTATAGTTGCCCTTTAATTGGGTCAATGAAAAAACAAAACTACAGCTTACCCTGAATTGTAAGAGTGGATGGAACAATAGAGAAAGTACATTTCCTTTGGATGCCCACACATAATTAAGGGCAAGGTTTGGATCAAAATATTTGTGGTGATGACACTAAAGGTAGCATCAGTTGTGGTCCAGTTTTCTTTATTTCTGAAATTCAAAAAAACAACACAATGGAAATAGTAAATCACTTTAACACACAGATGCTCAACGTGTAGGTCTGCCAGGGCACCACATAAACTCTTTTCCACATAAAAGGGCCATACAGCAAACCCTGCCCCAGAACCACCCCAGTTCCTACCTGTCTTATCAAAACATTACCTCAATACTTCTGGTTTTACAATATACGCTTACCACTGCGTTTTTGACAGTCTAGGGTAGTGTAATGGGACTGTGTGTTGGGACCCCATGTTTAACCCATAAAATTATGTTTAGTTATTTTCTATCCATATAGAAAGGAAATACATATCTCTGTAAAGCAGGTACAAATGTGGCAAACATTACATTTTCAGGTTTATGTAACAGTCTGGAAAAACTGCCCTAGCACAGTAATATTGTAGCAAACAATCCCCAATTTTTAGCAGGATAGACACACAGAATTTACTGGATAAGCAGATAGAGACACACTTTTGCTGTATAGTATGGAATATTTTATGCACTTGTAGAAAGTATTGGGTTAAACTACATTTAGCTCCTTTTTCCAATGTGCGAGGTCATATCTGTGTTTGCGCTAACCAGTTAGCCAAAAAAAACCCGAACAACTAAAAAAAACAATGTTATTGCTAACCTATTTACATTTTGTCTATCCAATTACACAGATTCCACCCAAAGTGCTCAAACTTTTTTAGACTTGGTAAATGTGAAGTTGACCTTTAAGATACTCAGAGCATGAAATGTCACTCACTGGCTACATGTATATTAGATTACAAATATTTTTTTTTGTGAAATGCTCTGTCACTTAGAGAGATTCTCGGTTAATTTGCTGAGTTGCATACCAATAGTTAGTGGAGGATGCGGGCGAGAGATAGAGTGATGCTAACATTAGTGGGTACTTTAAAAAGCATGATGGGTTTTGAAGACTTACTAAAGTTGATGCCTGTGTTTGTTACATTAGCAACATTTGGAAGTGTTGGAAAGACGTTGTTACCTGGAGAAAAATGGGTGATAAAGATGAGTACCAAATAATCTGTAGGTAGAACAAATAGAAAGTGGTGAATATGAACAGGATAAAAATATCTGCACAAGAACATACATCTTGGAGGAAAAATACTACTAATAATTTCTGTGGATGATTCCCTAAAACCTTCTAGCTTGCAAAATATTTATTTGGCATTTGGGATTTTTTTTTGGTACAGTGTTTGTATTTTGAAGTTTGATATCCCCCTATTATATGGGCAATACTTGGAAATAATTTAAAAGAGAATAAAGTTTAATAGCTATTATTTAAAATGATTTAAAAAGTTAATCCGACTATATTATTAATTAATTTAATAACCCAAACCTTTAAAACAATTGTCAGTCTTCCAGTCTCCCTTGTGCTCTGTGCTTGTTGACAGATTACTTTAAATCTATAATGCTGTGTTACAAATTACATTTCAATCTTCCATAAGGTGGCATTTATGTGGGTGGTACCAACTGAGGCAAGCCACCTCTGCTGTTACCTTAATATTAATATTTATGTGATAACATAAAGCATCCTCAATTAATTACTATTAATTGTTAAGGAAATGTTTGTGCCGTTCTTTTTGACCTAACTTTATTATACAGGTTCGATTATATTCTTGGGATTTGTTTCTCATAAAGCATATACCCAGTTTGGTTATCTGCTAGGTTCTATAGTCACGGGCAAATTAGCTTTATAGGGCTTTCTGGCAAACTTCACAGATATTTATAGTTTATCTTCCCAGCAGGAGCAGCGACTAGGTTAGAGCTGTATACCCAAACAGCAGATTTGTGGAAATACTACAAAATGCTCCTAAAAGCTGCATTCAAATTGTTTCGTGAAAATGGGGTTTACTGTTAATTAGCACAACCTCGTGTAAATTTGAGGTTCGTACACCCTACTATGTGTGCAGCAAGCCATGACCCCGACCATGACGCATTTGTGCGGATCGACGAACGACCCCAGACCAAACACATACACATGTGCGATTCTAGGCCGAAATGCGTCGTAGTCGGGGGTTGTGGCTTGGTTCAAAATCATACATGTGTACGATCCTTTACAATTAACACTGCACCCTCCCTTCATTCCAAAGGGAAAATGAGTTGTGCAGGGTCAGCGTTCCCTTCCCTATTTGGTGGTGTAACACTACACATGCTCTTTGACAGTTAATATTGATATCTAAGATCTAAGAGCCCTTTTGTGCAAGTGACACAATTCTGTCATTTCTTTATTTGATGGTTTTTCAGTGACAACAATAGTTTTAAAGAAGCAGTTGCCTTGTATTATGTTGTAGTCAGTGGGTAAGATAGATTTCTAGTCATCTTAATTTTATTGTGTTGTGTTGTTATATAACATCTTAATCCTTCACTATCTCAGCTTGTCATTTCCCTACAAATCATGTAGTTAAAGCTATAGGTTTAGTTTTTTTGGGCAGAGAATGAAAAACGTACCCAGGCAACTATTTGGGTTTTCAGTGATTCTTGAGTTGACATCATATAGGGTGTTTTAATCAGAAAACTAACAGGAATGCTCAGAGGAGGCAAGTTGGTTAAATTGACATCTGCAAAACACAATTACATATAATACAATTACAGCAATGTTAAGATAATTGACTTCTCTGAATGGCAATAAAAGCTTTACAAAGAATTTAAGCAGAATAAGGTGTAAAAGAACCCCCTAACAATCTATAATGAATTACTACTCTAAAGGTCCCAAACCCCCAAGCACAAGACACACACACAAAGAACATCCGTTTTGTCTGATAGTCACGCGTGTGTATGCGTTTGCTAGGTTATTTCCTTGATTCATAGATATGCACACGTCGGTTTTTGAGCTCATTCATCCTATCGGACGTGTGTATGAGGCTTAAGACTACTCATAGCACATAACAGAAGCTGAAAAATACCTAAAGCCCACACACAGGATCGGCATTTTAAGTAACCCGTAAATCAGATCAGATCGCTCAAAATGTCGAAACCCGTTTTCGGGTTTTTTCCGACTGACCGGTTAATCAAAAAAAATGGGCCAGGCTGCAAATACGATTGCATGCACTCCGATTAGCGGATTACAGCAGACAGCAGCGTCCTTGTGTGGCCAAACAATTAGCCAACACCAGTGTGCGCTTCAGATTCCTGGTGTGGGTACAGTGAGGATATTTATTTACTTGTGTGTTGTGCACCAGTACCACAGTTGGCATAATATGTTAATAACATGTTTGGTTATGTCTGCTCAATAGAGCTGTGGCATTCTTGAACCCCAAAAATAAACATTTAAGACCTTGGGAACCACTTTATTTTAGACCTTGAACCCCAAACTTAAAAACTTACAGGGAGATTCAATAAAAGTTCTTATCGTTTAAAATGGTGCTAATTTTGCCCCAACCAATCAGATCTTATTTAACATTTGTAAGTTTACATTGATTGGCTGGGGCAAAATTAGCACCTTTTAAACGATAAGAAATTTATTGAATAACCCTGTTTGAGCAGGAAACTCCATGGGTTCACTTTTCTTTAGAAATTAAGAAAACAGATGGTTTAATAATGAATTATCTGATGCACTTATTATTATTTACATTTGTTTTATGCTTTATATATAATTGGGGCTATGCATCAAAAGCCACTTCTACGTGTTACTGCCCCTTTTAATTCTATTTACCAATGTGATTCTATTTACCAATGTGATATACAGCTGTTAGTTTATTGCAATTTGGTTTGCCTGGTTTTAAAGCAAGATATTTAAGTCTATGGTTATTTAGTAAATGAAACGTGTCCTTTAGAAGCCATGTAATAACAATAAGCAGGTTGTGTGTAAAACAAGGAACACAGAGACATTTCGGTATTATTATTAACTCTCAACACTCTCAAATAAGTAAACATGTAAAAGCTAATGCTGCATGGATACAGTATATTTAAAGGGAAACTCTAGTCTCATTCAAGAGCTTTTACTAAACAGAGCACACCATTACACATTAGTCCTTTTAGCTGTGACATCACTAGCACCACTTCTTTGCCCACAAGTTTCAGGTTTGAGCATGTCCACTGCAGGGACAGAGCATCCTCATCAGCTGCAAACAGCCACAAGCCTGAAAACATTGTTCTCTCTCCCTAAGGTGCCCATAGGTAGAGGAAAGGATGGTTGCATATCCAGAAAAGATGGATTTTTGGTTAATGAGGCTTTTTACACAGCACTTCATGTGACTGTCACAGAAGTACAGTCAGGACAGCGAGGAAGTGAAAGTTTACAAAGCCAATAAATAAGATAAAGCTAGAGTTACGAGAGAGCTCTTAAAGAAGACACCTGTATGAATGTTATGTTTTTCACTTTGCCACTTTATAAATACCTCCAAATTAACACATAGATGCTAATATTCCGAGTATGTTCATATACAAGCTGATAAAACATTTTTTTCCCACTTACTGTCTGAACTGATGCTGTTTTTATCCAGCTGAAAAGTGCCATTTGAGTTGCTGTTGGAGGTAACAGAGCTGATTAGAGCACGTACTATGTTGCCTGGGTAGGATCGGTTTGGCTTTGTGTATTATTGGCAAATGTAGGTTGACAAAACAACCACTGAGCCCTTCCTGTAAAAAGCAGTATAATGGATGTTAGTTTGATATGCAAGAAGGAACATGTGAAGTAAAAAAAAACTGTTGCCCATAGAAAGTGGCTAACCCAAGAAGGAAGAAAATCCTAGTTTCACCTCTCTGCGTATCCACATGTATGATCATCGATCTGTGCTGTTTGTGACATAACTCTTTTCACTGCGCCCCCAGCATTAATATCTAACTGGGGAAAATGTTGTTTTTTGGGGGGGGCAATACTTTTAACTTTACAAACAGTAATAATAGTGACCAGTGCCCAACACACAGATGCTGTAACTTCAGGGCCGTTTTTCTACTAGGTCACATAGGCCGTGGCCTAGAGTGGCAGAGTTGCTAGGGGCGGCATAAAAATGTTCAGTTAATTTCAGTCAGTTTGTAATTAGTGACAATTTGGACCTCAGTCTGCTGCACATTTTAATATCCTATATAGTTTTAAAATCTGGGTGGCCCTCAAAGGTGGTCAGGGGCCACACATGAGGTTCTTGAGATCAAATGTATTGCCCCCCCTCCCCCCCCGTGGCGAAAGTTAATTGAGGATGAGCTCTGACATTGAGTCCTGCTTCTATTCAGGTACCCACGGTTTTCCAAATTTAGTATGTTCCTGGTAGGGTCTGCAAATGAGAAATACTAGCTAGAAAAAAAACTGCAGAGCAAAGCCTTGTATACACGTATGATTTCAATGCCTACGCACAACCCCTGAGCTCGTGCAAACACCAATGAACGGTTGTTTCACCCGATAATGGCAGTGTGTATGCATTAGGTCGGTCCTAAACAAGTAGTAAAGTGTAGCAGCAATAACACAGGACTGTAGCGTGTGGAACAAGAATTTTATTTAACACTGAAACATGCATGCTACATGTTTCGGACAGGGGTCCTTTCTCAAGCAAGGAAAAGGACTCCTGTCCGAAACATGTAGCACGCATGTTTCAGTGTTAAATAAATTCTTGTTTCACACAGGAAATAGGTGCACTCAAGGATGCTTCAATATAACAGATACCGTATATACTCGAGTAAAACCAAGTTTTTCAGGCTTTAAAATCATCCTGAAAAATCTGCCTCGGTTTATACTCGAGTCAGTAACTAACCTTAGCAATCCGGGAGCCGCTCGCTCACTCCCTGTACTGGCGCGCCAGTTGACGTCACTGCCCGGCGCCGAGTAGTGATGTCAGCCTGCGCACCAGTACAGGGAATGAGTGAGCGGCTGCCGGAAGGTACAGAAGGTACTCACTGAACTAGGTCGGAGGGTGAGGGTGTAGATGTTGGAAACTACAACTCCCAGCTAGTTAAGCATGCTGGGAGTTGTAGTTTCCAAACATCTGGAATGACAAAGCTTTAGTTGTCTTTTAAATGAACAGCAGAATTCTCAGAAAGTAATAGCCATATCTAGTATGATTATTACTGTATGGGAATTCTGCTGTCCATTTCAAGGGAAACTAAAGTCAAAAAAAATACAGAATCAGTAGGAGAATGGTACTGTATCTATTGTTGCCTCTGATTCTGTATTGTTCTGAGGCTCTAGTTGCTCTTTAAATGGACAGCCGATTTCCCATACAGTAGTCCCATACAGTAAGATCCATACTGGATTTGGCTAAACTGTATGGAATTCTGCTGTCCATTAAAGAGCAACTAGAGCCTCAGAACAATACAAGAATCAGAAGGCAGTAGTGGTCATATTTTATACTCGAGTCAATCACTTTATTAGCTTTTTAAGGTGAAATTGGGTACCTCGGTTTATACTCGGGTCGGTTTATACTCGAGTATAACGGTAAGTAATAGGAGCACACTACTTGCATCCAAAGTGGCATAGTGTGTCCTCTTACTCCTTTGTTATATGAAGTTTGCCCACCCCAGGGTAGGGGGTATTTAGAGGATTGTACCTACTTATTATTGTCAGTTGCCATTAGAGGTGTGCTAGAATGAATTGTTTTAAAGATATGCACACAAGGATGCTCACAACAGTTCTTTACTACATGGGCTGTGAATTGCACTGAAAATAACTTGGAAGCCTTAGTTACTGGATCTACTTCTTACATGATATAAAATGCAACTTACTAAGAGGATCTTACAATATATATGTTCTAGGGAGAAAAGCTCTAACATTTAGGGTAAAGAATAGATTTAGTTCTCCTTTTAAAGATATCTGCTGGAAGCTCTGTTTTACACCCACGGGGTTCTGATGCTGAGGGGGATGACCTCATTAGTATGCATAATACTCTCTGCTGCCCAATTACAGCATATCTGAACTTTTAACAACTGATATATGTCACATTCAGAAAACCTTCTGTAGATTCCATCTGTCATCTGTTATAAATTAGTACAGTGTTTACCCAGCCTAGTCTGCTGCTTAAAAAACATGATCTGATCTAAAAGACATGTCCCCCTCCACAACAATCATTAGCGAACTATAGGGTCCCTGACGGCAGGGAGCCATGGGAGGGCCTGAGACGTCCATCCCAAAGGCTCCGCGATCAGCTTTTAAAACATTAACGCGCGTATGCAATAAAGTATGTACAGCTGTTTAAAGACCTTAAAGGGCATCTATAGTGGGAAAATGACCTTTTTTTTCTTTCTTTCATGTGTTCTATAATTGCCCACAACCCACAGAGTGTCTTCACTTTTTCAGATTCCCTCTCTGTTCTGAGATACGCCAGTTAGAAGAATACGAGATTGCATTCCTCTACTCCTACTTGGACTGTCAATCAATCCCTGTGACATGATCCCCTCCTGCTCTGTAATAAACATAGAGATAACAGCATTGCAGGGGGAGAGAGGTAGCTTTGATGGTAGATATAAGGCTGCACTTGACCCCCCTTCTTAATAGCTTTCACTGATTGATGATGGGTCACAAAGTGAGAGATCGTAAACTGTACTGTTCTTCTTCTTCTTCCGTGTCTTCAGGACAGCTTGCTTTCTATTGGCCACTGTGCGTGGGTGGGTTTCACGATTTGAAATTTTAACTCCTACTGCACATGATAAGCTGTCGGTTAGCCGGAGTTGAGACATGGAGGAGGTAACAGAGGGGAGGGGGGAGGGGGGAGTGCTGCACAGAGATCTGACACCATGGTTAAACAGAGTCACTGAGAGAGATAGGATTAAGGCAGACCAGAGTACATGAATTTAACTTTGCAAAGGGGCAATGTGTTTTTTTCACATAGATGCCCTTAAACTTCTGGGGGGGGCGGTGTGTCAGGGGCCCAGTCCCCAATCTTGCAGGGACCCCCTGCAGTTACAAACCTGAAAACAATAATTGGTATATAGCCAGATCATCCCAAAAACCGTAGATCGTTGTAGATACACATCTCAAAGTGCCTCTGTATGCTGTAATCCAATATTTTAAGAATCACAGTACACATGGGTCTAGAGGTAAAATGAATGACACAAGGTGGCTCAATTACCCAAAACCACTGGGCAATAATATGGAGTCTAACCGGTTCGCTATTGGTTACCATGATTTAACTCCATATAAGCGCAGGATGCGCTGGTTATGCAAAAGAAACCCATACATCTGTCAACCCACGTGCTCTAACACGATATTGAATCGCGAAAGGGAGATTTGCCCTGAGTGATATCGGCTCTGGAAATCTTCCCCAAAGAAGTGCAGTTTCCAAAGGTAAGTTAAAATGTAGTACACTTTAGTACATCTAATATATTTACCAGATCCAGTCTTTACTTACTTAAAACCTGTAATCTTTCACTTTGAAAGTTTGAAAACTGGTGTCTATAAATGTTGTCAGCTAAAAAAATTGGAAAAAGGAAAATTGAAATTAAATATACACAATAAAAAAAATGAGAGCGCAGTGTAAAATGCATTTAAATAGAATAAAAAGTAAACTAAAATGCTCATATTGCCTTGGTAATTAAAGGGCATGTCCACCCCCAACACAAAAATCTATATGTAAACACAGAGAGGGTAACGTACTTACCTCCCTGCAGCCCCAGTGACCACTGAGAAATCCTTAGAAACTTCTCTCCACTAGTGATGGACCTGAACTTATGAGTTCAGGGCAAACTATCTGTAGTTATTTACGTATCCTGTGAATGTATTTTTTGGAAACCCTCAAATGCAGTGTTGTTGATTAACCCTGAATGTAGCCTGTTTTCAGTAACCCTCGAATGTATTGATCTGTAACCCTCGAATGTATCGTTTGGTAACCCTCGAATTAGCCATAACCCTCAAATGTAGCGTGCAGAAACCTGACAATTGCCCGATCGAGGGGGAAAAAGACAGGGTTATTTAATAACAGTTTTTTTGTTAAAAATGGTGCTAATTTTGCTCCAAACAATCGGATGTTATCTTTCAATGTTAATAATATCTGATTGGTTGGGGCAAAATAACCACCACTTTTAACCATAAGAACTTCCATTGAATCTACTGCAAGTGTTTTAATGTGTTTTTGTTGATGTGGATATGTTCCCAGACCCATTTCCCAGGTGCCACAGCCATTAACAGTAAGTTACCTTTGCTATCCGAACTTTTCGAACTTTTCTCCCATTGACTGTAATGGGTTTGTTTTCCGGACTTCCGAACTTTTACTTAAGTTCGAAAACGAACCGAACTTCAGGTTGTTTGGCCATCTCTATTCTCCACCAGCAATGGTTTTCTGGCTCTCGCTCCTTGCAAGCTTACAGAACTCACACAGCACCAGAGGAAAGCGTTCTGGCATACAGCTGTAAGTCTTTTGTAACCTGCAAGGAAGCTGGTACCAGGGAAAGACCACAACAAAGCTTCAGGGACTGTGGGGAGATAGGTGTGTAACAATCTTGGGGTTGGGGGTGGGTAGGTAAGTTAGAATTTCAGTGGTGTGGGTCGACATGCTTTCAAATTGACTGTATACCTATTTGCAACGTGAGCTTCTCATAATCGTGGCAAAATTATTGTGTGTCAGTTTTATAAAAAAAAACGTGGAACTTTTTCTCTCATCTGTCATAACAGTACAGTATCTTTTCTAAGAAAATAAATGTGACAAATGTAAAGAGGCAGATGTATAAAGTAATTGTTTTAGGGGTTTTTGGGCTTTCTGTGATGACATAAATTATTTTTTAATGTAAATAAGGTTCTCCTAATTAATAAAAAAAAATATAAACATAAATTAAAGAAAATATAAACATAATAAATTAAATCTTGCTCAAAATATCATGGATCTTACCGATTTCATTACATTCGTCTCCAGATTCTTTCTTTGCTCAGATTCAGGACAGTTAGGTGTCATTAAATTCTAAATTGGTGATACTAAATTGTAGAGGAACCGAGAATTGTGGGAAATGGCAGCTGTGTTGTTAGATTGAGATGTGTTGTTAGACTGTGCTGTGGTCAGTGTTGTATTTATGGTGTTGGGTTGTGCTTTTACATTTGTGTTGTTAGATGTGTGTGGTCAGTGTTGTATTTATAGTGTGGGTTGTGCTGTACATTTACGTTGTTAGACTGTGCTGTGGTCAATGTTGTATTTATGGTTATTGGGTTGTGTGCTGTACATTTGTGTTGTTAGACTGTGCTGCGTCAGTGTGTATTTATAGTGTTGGGTTGTGCTTGTAACATTTATGTTGTGTTAGACTGTGTGTGGTCAATGTTGTATTATGTATTGGGTTGTGCTGTTACATTTGTGTTGTTAGACTGTGCTGTGGTCAGTGTTGTATTTATGGTGTTGGGTTGTGCTGTACATTTGGATGTTAGACTGTTGCTGCTGTCAGTGTTGTATTTATGTGTTGGGTGTGCTGTTACATTTGGGATGTTAGACTGTGCTGCTGTCAGTGTTGTATTATGGTGTTGGTTGTTGCTGTAACATTTACATTGTTAGACTGTGCTGTGGTTAGTGTTGTATTATGGTGTTGGGTTGTGCTGTTACATTTGTTTGTTAGACTGTGCTGCTGTCAGTGTTTATGTGAAAATTTAGGGTGATGGTTGAGATATTATTTACTTTGTGTCTGTTGCACCAGTACAACAGTTGGCATAATATGTTTAATAACATGTTTGGTTATGTCTGCTCAATAGAGCTGTGGCATTCTTGAACCCCAAAAATAAAACATTTAGACCTTGGAACCACTTTATTTAAGACCTTGAACCCCAAACTTAAAAACTTACAGGGAGATTCAATAAAAGTTCTTATCGTTTAAAATGGTGCTAATTTTGCCCCAACCAATCAGATCTTATTTAACATTTGTAAGTTTATAATCGATTGGCTGGGGCAAATTAGCACCATTTAAACGATAAGAAATTTTATTGAATAACCCTGTTTGAGCAGGAAACTCCATGGGTTCAACTTTTCTTTAGAAATTAAGAACAGATGGTTTAATAATGAATTATCTGATGCACTTATTATATTTACATTTGTTTTATGCTTATGATATAATTGGGGCTATGCATCAAAAGCCACTTCTACGTGTTACTGCCCCTTTTAATTCTATTACCAATGTGATTCTATTTACCAATGTGATTACAGCTGTTAGTTTATTGCAATTTGGTTTGCCTGGTTTTAAAGCAAGATTTTAAGTCTATGGTTATTTAGTAAATGAAACGTGTCCTTTAGAAGCCATGTAATAACAATAAGCAGGTACTGTGTGTAAAACAAGAAACACAGAGACCATTTCGGTAATTATTATACTCTCAACACTCTCATAAAGTATAAACATGTAAAAGCCTAATGCTTCATGGATACAGATATTTAAAGGGAAACTCTAGTCTCCATTCAAGTAGCTTTTACTAAACAGAGCACACCATTACACCATTAGTCCTTTAGCTGTGAACATCACTAGCACCACTTTCTTTGCCCACAAGTTTCAGGTTTGAGCATGTCCACTGCAGGGACAGAGCATCCTCATCAGCTGCAAACAGCCACAACCTGAAAACATTGTTCTCTCTCCCTAAGGTGCCCATGGTAGAGGAAAGGATGGTTGCATATCCAGAAAAGATGGATTTTGGTTAATGAGGCTTTTTACACAGCACTTCATGTGACTGTCACAGACTTAGACAGTCAGGACAGCGAGGAGTGAAAGTTTACAAAGCCAATAACTTAAGATAAAGTTAGAGTTACGAGAGAGCTTTTTAAATAGAAGACACCTGTATGAATGTTATGTTTTTCACTTTGCCACTTTATAAATACCCCCCAAATTAACACATAGATGCTAATATTCCGAGTATGTTCATTATACAAGCTGATAAAACATTTTTTTCCCACTTACTGTCTGAACTGATGCTGTTTTTTATCCAGCTGAAAAAGTGCCATTTAGAGTGCTGTTGGAGGTAACAGAGCTGATTAGAGCACTACTATGTTGCCTGGAGTAGGACGGTTTGGCTTTGTGTATTATTGGCAAATGTAAGGTCTGACAAAACAACCACTGAGCCCTTCCTGTAAAAAGCAGTATAATGGATGTTAGTTTGATATGCAAGAAGGAACATGTGAAGTAAAAAAACTGTTGCCCATAGAAAGTGGCTAACCCAAGAAGGAAGAAAATCCTAGTTTCACCTCTCTGCGTATCCACATGTATGATCATCGATCTGTGCTGTTTGTGACATAACTCTTTTCACTGCGCCCCCCGCATTAATATCTAACTGGGAAAATGTTGTTTTTTTGGGGGGCAATACTTTTAATTTACAACAGTATAAAAATAGTGACCAGTGCCCAACACACAGATGCTGTAACTTCAGGGCCGTTTTTCCTACTAGGTCACATAGGCCGTGGCCTAGAGTGGCAGAGTTGCTAGGGGCGGCAAAAAATGTTCAGTTAATTCAGTCAGTTTGTAATTAGACAATTTGTGACCTCGTCTGCTGCACATTTTAATATCCTATATAGGTTTAAAAATCTGGGTGGCCCTCAAAGGTGGTCAGGGGCCACACATGAGGTTCTTGAGATCAAATGTATTGCCCCCCCTCCCCCCCCGTGGCGAAAGTTAATTGGAGGTGAGCTCTGACATTGAGTCCTGCTTCTATTCAGGTACCCACGGTTTTCCAAATTTTAGTATTGTTCCTGGTAGGCTGTCTGCAAATGAAGAATACTAGCTAGAAAAAAAACTGCGAGCCAAGCCTTGTATACACGTATGATTTCACTGCCTACGCACAACCCCTGAGCTCGTGCAAACACCCAATGAACGGTTGTTTCACCCGATAATGGCACGTGTGTATGCATTAGGTCGGTCCTAAACAAGTAGTAAAGTGTAGCAGCAATAACACAGGACTGTAGCTGTGTGGAACAAGAATTTTATTTAACATGAAACATGAGCTACCATGTTTCGGACAGGGGTCCTTTCTCAGCAAGGAAAAGGACTCCTGTCCGAAACATGTAGCACGCATGTTTCAGTGTTAAATAAATCTTGTTTCACACAGGAAATAGGTGCACTCAAGGATGGTTCAATATAACAGATACCGATATACTCGAGTATAAACCAAGTTTTCAGGCTTTAAAATCTATCCTGAAAATCTGCCTCGGTTTATACTCGAGTCAGTAACTAACTTAGCATCCGGGAGCCGCTCGCTCACTCCCTGTACTGGCGCGCCAGTTGACGTCACTGCCCGGCGCCGAGTAGTGATTGTCAGCTGCGCACCAGTACAGGGAATGAGTGAGCGGCTGCCGAAGGTACAGAAGGTACCTCACTGAACTGTAGGTCGGAGGGGGAGGTGTAGATGTTTGGAAACTACCAACTCCCAGCTAGTTAAGCTGCTGGGAGTTGTAGTTCCAAACATCTGAATGACAAAGCTTTAGTGTTTTTAAATGAACAGCAGAATTCTCAGAAAGTAATAGCCATATCTAGTATGATTATTACTGTATGGAATTCTGCTGTCCATTTCAAGGGAAACTAAAGCATCAAAATAATACAGAATCAGTAGGAGAATGGTACTGTATCTATTGTTGCCTTCTGATTCTGTATTGTTCTGAGGCTCTAGTTGCTCTTTAAATGGACAGCAGATTTCCCATACAGTAGTCCCTACAGTAAGATCCATACTGGATTTGGCTATAACTGTATGGGAATTCTGCTTGTCCATTTAAAGAGCAACTAGAGCCTCAGAACAATACAGAATCGAAGGCAGTAGTGGTCATATTTTATAATCGAGTCAATCACTTTTATTAGCTTTTTAAGGTGAATTGGGTACCTCGGTTTATACTGGGTCGGTTATACTCGAGTATATACGGTAAGTAATAGGAGCACACTACTTTGCATCCAATGTTGCATAGTGTGCTCCTCTTACTCCTTTGTTATATTGAAGTTTGCCACACCCAGGGTAGGGGGTATTTAGAGGATTGTACCTACTTATTATTGTCAGTTGCCATTTAGAGGTGTGCTAGAATGAATTGTTTTAAAGATATGCACACAAGGATGCTCACACAGTCTTTTACTACATGGGCTGTGAATTGCACTGAAAATAACTTGGAAGCCTTAGTTACTGGATCTACTTCTTACATGTATAAAATGCAACTTACTAGAGAAGTATTTACAATATATATGTTCTAGGGAGAAAAGCTCTAACATTTAGGGTAAAGAATAGATTTAGTTCTCCTTTTAAAGATATCTGCTGGAAGCTCTGTATTTTTACACCCACCGGGGTTCTGATGCTGAGGGGGATTGACCTCATTAGTATGCATAATACTCTCTGCTGCCAATTACCAGCATCATCTGTAACTTTAAAACAACTGATATATGTCACATTCCAGAAAACCTTCTGTAGATTCCATCTGTCATCTGTTATAAATTAGTACAGTGTTTACCCAGCCTAAGTCTGCTGCTTAAAACACTGATCTGATCTAAAAAGACATGTCCCCCCTACAACAATCATTAGCGAACTATAGGGTCCCTGACGGCAGGGAGCCATGGGAGGGCCTGAGACGTCCATCCCAAAGGCTCCGCGATCAGCTGTTTTAAAACATTTAACGCGCGTATGCAATAAAGATATGTACAGCTGTTTAAAAGACCTTAAAGGGCATCTATAGTGGGAAAATGACCTTTTTTTTTTCTTTTCCATGTGTTCTAAATTGCCACAACCCACAGAGTGTCTTCACTTTTTTCAGATTCCCTCTCTGTTCTGAGATACGCCAGTTAGAAGAATACGAGATTGCATTCTCTACTCCTACTTGGACTGTCAATCAAATCCCTGTGACATGATCCCCCTCCCTGCTCTGTAATAAACATAGAGAGACAGCATTAGAGGGGGAGAGAGGTAGTTTGATGGTAGATATAAGGCTGCACTTGACCCCCTTCTAATAGCTTTCACTGATTGATGATGGGTCACAAAGTGAGAGATCGTAAACTGTACTGTTCTTTCTTCTTCCGGTCTTCAGGACAGCTTGCTTTATTGGCCACTGTGCGTGGGTGGGTTTTTCACGATGTTGAACTTTTAACTCCTACTGACACATGATAAGCTTGTCGTTAGCCGGAGTTGAGACATGAGGAGGAGGTAACAGAGGGGAGGGGGAGGGGGGAGTGCTGCACAGAGATCTGACACCATGGTTAAACAGAGTCACTGAGAGAGATAGGATAAGGCAGCACAGAGTACATGAATTTAACTTTGCAAAGGGCAATGTGTTTTTTACTATAGATGCCCTTAAACTTCTGGGGGGGGCGTGTGTCAGGGGCCCAGTCCCCAATCTTGCAGGACCCCCTGCAGTTACAAACCTGAAAACAATAATTGGTATAGCCAGATCATCCCAAAAACCGTAAGATCGTTGTGAGATACACACTCTCAAAAGTGCCTCTGTATGCTGTAATCCAATATTTTAAGAATCACAGTACACAGGGTCATAGAGGTAAAATGAATGACACAAGGTGGCTCAATTACAAAACCACTGGGCAATAATATGGAGTCTAACCGGTTCGCTATTGGTTACCATGACTTTAACTCCATATAAGCGCAGGATGCGCTGGTTATGCAAAAGAACCCATACATCTGTCAACCCACGTGCTCTAACACGATATTGAATCGCGAAAGGGAGATTTGCCCTGAGTGATATCGGCTCTGGGAAATCTTCCCCAAGAATGTGCAGTTTCCAAAGGTAAGTTAAAATGTAGTACACTTAGTACATTCTAATATATTTACCAGATCCAGTCTTTACTTACTTAAAACCTGTAATCTTTACACTTTGAAGTTTGAAAACTGGTGTCTATAAATGTTGTCCAGCTAAAAAAATTGGAAAAAGGAAAATTGAAATTAAATATTACACATAAAAAAAAATGAGAGCGCAGTGTAAAATGCATTAAATAGAATAAAAAGTAACTAAATGCTCATATTGCCTTGGTAATTAAAGGGCATGTCCACCCCCAACACAAAAAATCTTATGTAAACACCAGAGATGGGTATACGTATTACCTCCCTGCAGCCCAGTGACCACTGAAATCCTTAGAACTTCTCTCCACTAGTGATGGACCTGAACTTTATGAGTTCAGGCAAACTATCTGTAGTATTTCAGTATCCGTTGAATGTATTTTTTGGAAACCCTCAAATGCAGTGTTGTTTTGATTAACCCTTGAATGTAGCCTTTGTTTTCAGAACCCTCGAATGTATTGATCTGTAACCCTCGAATGTATCGTTTGGTAACCTCGAATTAGCCATAACCCTCAAATGTAGCGTGCAGAAACCTGACAATTGCCCGATCGAGGGGGAAAAGAACAGGGTTATTTAATAACAGTTCTATTGTTAAAATGGTGCTAATTTTGCTCCAAACAAATCGGATGTTATCTTTCAGTTAAATAATATTGATTGGTTGGGGCAAAATAACCACCACTTTTAACCATAAGAACTTCCATTGATCTACCTGCAAGTGTTTAAATGTGTTTTTGTGATGTGGATATGTTCCCCAGACCATTTCCCAGGTGCCACAGCCATTAACAGTAAGTTACCTTTGCTATCCGAACTTTTCGAACCTTTCCTCCCATTGACTGTAATGGGTTTGTTTCCGGACTTCCGAACTTTTACTTAAGTTCGAAAACGAACCGAACTTCAGGTTGTTTGGCCATCTCTATTCTCCACCAGCAATGGTTTTTGGCTCTCGCTCCTTTGCAAGCTTACAGAACTCACACAGCCACAGGGAAGCGCGTTCTGGCATACAGCTGTAAGTCTTTGTACACCTGCAAGGAAGCTGGTACCAGGGAAAGACCACACAAAGATTCAGGGACTGTGGGGAGATAGGTGTGTAACAATCTTGGGGTCTGGGGGTGGGTAAGGTAAGATAGATTTCAGTGGTGTGGGTCGACATGCCTTTTCAAATGACTGTATACCTATTTGCAACGTGTAAGCTTCTATAATCTGTGGCAAATTATTGTGTGTCAGTTATAAAAAAAAACGTGGAACTTTTTCTCTCATCTGTATACGTACAGTATCTTTTCTAAGAAAATAAATGTGACAAATGTAAAGAGGCAGATGTATAAAGTAATTGTTTTAGGGGTTTTTGGGCTTTCTGTGATGACATAAATTATTTTTTAATGTAAATAAGGTTCTCCTAATTAATAAAAAAAAAAATATAAACATAAATTAAAGAATATAAACATAAAAATTAAATCTTGCTACAATATCATGGATCTTTACCGATTTCATTACATTCGTCTCAGATTCTTTCTTTGCTCAGATCAGGATCAGTTAGGTTGTCATTAAATTCTAAATTGGTGATACTAAATTGTAGAGGAACCGAGAATGTGGGAATGAGCAGCTTGTTGTTAGATTGAGATGTGTTGTTAGACTGTGCTGTGGTCAGTGTTGTATTTATGGTGTTGGGTTGTGCTGTTACATTTGTGTTGTTAGACTGTGCTGTGGTCAGTGTTGTATTTATAGTGTTGGGTTGTGTCTGTAACATTTAACGTTGTTAGACGTGCTGTGGTCAATGTTGTATTTATGTTATTGGGTTGTGCTGTTACATTTGTGTTGTTAGACTGTGCTGCGGTCAGTGTTGTATTTATAGTGTTGGGTTGTGCTGTAACATTTATGTTGTTAGCTGTGTTCTGTGGTCAATGTTGTATTTATGTTATTGGGTTGTGCTGTTACATTGTGTGTTGACTGTGCTGTGGTCAGTGTTTGTATTTATGGTGTGGGTTTGTGCTGTTACATTTGGATTGTTAGATGTGCTGCTGTCAGTGTTGTATTTATGGTGTGGGTTTGTGCGTTACATTTGGATGTGAGACTGTGCTGCTGTCAGTGTTGTATTTATGGTGTTGAGTTGTGCTGTAACATTTACATTGTTAGACTGTGCTGTGGTCAGTGTTGTATTTATGGTGTTGGGTTGTGCTGTTACATTTGTATTGTTAGACTGTGCTGCTGTCAGTGTTGTATTTATGGTGTTGGGGTGTGCTGTAACTTTACGTTGTTAGACTGTGCTGTGGTCAATGTTGTATTTATGTTATTGGGTTGTGCTGTTACATTTGTGTTGTTAGACTGTGCTGCGGTCAGTGTTGTATTTATAGTGTTGGGTTGTGCTGTAACATTTACGTGTTAGACTGTGCTGTGGTCAATGTTGTATTTATGTTATTGGGTTGTGCTGTTACATTTGTGTTGTTAGACTGTGCTGTGGTCAGTGTTGTTATTATTGGTGTTGGGTTGTGCTGTTACATTTGTGTTGTTAGACTGTGCTGTGTCAGTGTTGTATTTATGGTGTGGGTTGTGCTGTAACATTACGTGTGTAGACTGTGCTGTGGTCAATGTTGTATTTATGTTATTGGGTTTGCTGTTACATTTGTGTTGTTAGACTGTGCTGCGGTCAGTGTTGCATTTATGGTGTTGGGTTGTGCTGTAACATTTACGTTGTTAGACTGTGCTGTGGTCAATGTTGTATTTATGTTATTGGGTTGTGCTGTTACATTTGTGTTGTTAGACTGTGCTGCGGTCAGTGTTGTATTTATAGTGTTGGGGGTGTGCTGTAACATTTACGTTGTTAGACTGTGCTGTGGTCAATGTTGTATTTATGTTATTGGGTTGTGCTGTTACATTTGTGTGGTGTAGACTGTGCTGCGGTCAGTGTTGTTATTTATAGTGTTGGGTTGTGCTGTAACATTTACGTTGTTAGACTGTGCTGTGGTCAATGTTGTATTTATGTTATTGGGTTGTGCTGTTACATTTGTGTTGTTAGACTGTGCTGTGGTCAGTGTTGTATTTATGGTGTTGGGTTGTGCTGTTACATTTGTGTTGTTAGACTGTGCTGCTGTCAGTGTTGTATTTATGGTGTTGGGATGTGCTGTAACATTTACGTTGTTAGACTGTGCTGTGGTCAATGTTGTATTTATGTTATTGGGTTGTGCTGTTACATTTGTGTTGTTAGACTGTGCTGCGGTCAGTGTTGTATTTATGGTGTTGGGATGTGCTGTAACATTTACATTGTCAGTCTGTGCTGTGGTCAATGTTGTATTTATGTTATTGGGTTGTGCTGTTACATTTGTGTTGTTAGACTGTGCTGCGGTCAGTGTTGTATTTATGGTGTTGGGATGTGCTGTAACATTTTACGTTGTTGACTGTGCTGTGGTCAGTGTTTGTATTTATGGTGTTGGGTTGTGCTGTTACATTTATGTTGTTAGACTGTGTTGTGGTCAGTGTTGTATTTATGGTGTTGGTTTGTGTTTACATTTGTGGCTGTTAGACTGTGCTGTGGTTAGTGTTGTATTTATGGTGTTGGGATGTGCTGTACATTACGTTGTTAGACTGTGCTGTGGTCAACGTTGTATCATGTTATTGGGTTGTGCTGTTACATTTGTGTTGTTAGACTGTGCTGCGGTCAGTGTTGTATTTATGGTGTTGGGATTTGCTGAACATTTACGTTGTTAGCTGTGCTGTGGTCAGTGTTGTATTTATGGTGTTGGGTTGTGCTGTTACATTTGTGTTGTTAGAGTGTTCTGTGGTAGTGTTGTATTATGGTGTTGGGTTGTGCTGTTACATTTACGTTGTTAGACTGTGCTGTGGTCAATGTGTATTATGGTGTTGGGTTGTGCTGTTACATTTGTGTTGTTAGAGTGTGCTGCTGTGGTCAGTGTTTGTATTTATGGTGTTGGGTTGTGCTGTTACATTTACGTTGTTAGACTGTGCTGTGGTCTTGTGTATTTATGGTGTTGGGTTGTGCTGTTACATTTATGTTGTTAGACTGTGCTGTGGTCAGTGTTGTATTTATGGTGTTAGGTTGTGCTGTTACATTTGTGCTGTTGACTGTGCTGTGGTTAGTGTTGTATTTATGGTGTTGGGATGTGCTGTAACATTTACGTTGTTAGACTGTGCTGTGGTCAATGTTGTATTTATGTTATTGGGTTGTGCTGTTACATTTGTGTTGTTAGACTGTGCTGCGGTCAGTGTTGTATTTATGGTGTTGGGATGTGCTGTAACATTTAAGTTGTTAGTCTGTGCTGTGGTCAGTGTTGTATTATGGTGTTGGGTTGTGCTGTTACATTGTGTTGTTAGACTGTGCTGTGGTCAGTGTTGAATTTATATTGCTGGGTTGTACCGTGGTTAATATTACATTTGTGCTGTTTGACTGTGCTGTGGTCAGGGTTAAATTTATATTGTTGGTGTGTTGTGGTTATTGTACATTTGTACTGTTGGATTGTGCTGACTAATGGCTGAATTTATGGTGTTGGGTGGTGTAGGGTAATGTTTTATTTGCACTGTTGGACTGCGCTGTGGTCAGGGTTGAATTATGCTGTTGGGTGGTGCTGGGTATTGTCACATTTGTGCTGTTAGTTTGAGTTGCAGTTAATGTTGAAGTGAGTTACTGGTAAGATGGCACTGTAAAAATAATAAAAATACATTTGAATTAGCATTCTGTAGTAGAGTTATTCTTGATGATCACATAAATGAAATGCAGGTTTAATTATATATATTAAAAAAAAACATGTATATTTATACAGTATATAGCACTTGAAATCAGACGCACTTTATACAGTATATATATAATGAAAAAAAAGGACTATTAAATAATAAGCGCAATAGTGATTTTCCTTGTATAGTAAGCTACTTTATAAAGCATTATACGTGGAAAAATCACTATTACTCTTTAGATGTTTCACTGTTTCCTGCAATCCTCCGTTGATAAGCTGGTTCTGTCAGTAAAGAGAGCAAGTATGCACTAAACTGGTAGGACTACATTAGTGCTGTTTACACGTTAGTGCTGTTCAAACATTTTTAGAGATGTTATTTACTGTTTTAAAATTTATGATTACTACATTGAAAGAATCTAAAGGGGTACTTATATATATGTACCCAGTGTGGGGACCTAAACGGTTAGGTAACCATCACTGGGTTTAAATGGTATGTCCATCCCCAAACTAAAATTTAACCCCATACTGTCCCCACTGTGTAGTGTTAAAAAACCCTTACCTAATCTCTGCTCCAATGGTTCTCCTGCAGTGACTGTTCCGAAGTCCAGGCACTGAAGAGTAGGAGCTCTTCCTGTGTGAAAGTATTCCGCTTCCTCCTTGTCCTCTGAGAGGACAGTGGCACGTGCAGGGGCCCTTCCCCCCTCTCCCTCCGTCACTCTGGAGCCTCTTTGCTGCGGGTGCTCTCTAAAAACTCTAAACATATTAAAGGGCACCCTAGCAACCCCAAACAGCTAAGTCCGTTTGTTGAAAAAGCTGCAGAACTCTACTTACAATCCTTTGTCCCCCCGGTGTTCTGTATTGCCTGCCTGTGATTGCCTGCATCAGCCAATCAGGATGTGGCTTGCTGGTCCAGCCCCCTTGCAGTTCCCACAAGCAGAGGGCCAAGATCAAAGCGCTGGGGGATCAAAGGATTGTAAGTAGGGTTCTGCACCATTTTTTAAACATAAACAAACAAACCTTGTTGGGTGGGTTAGGGTACTTTTCATTATGTTAAAAGTTTATTTTTAAGGGGGACATACCCTTTAAATATCTAAACTTACCAACAGTCTGTCCCCAAACATGTTTTTTTCCAGGGCCTGGCCTATTGGAAGATGTATTCTGCAAGAAGCATGTCTTCCCATTGACCAGGACCTGAACTGAGGGAAGGACAGGGCTATACTGGCCAAAGCAAATGTAAGTATCTTTGCTGGTAATCTATGGTAAACCCAGAGGTGAGGACCTAGTGGTTTAAATACACAAGCCAAATTGATCTACTGATCTCACCTAAACATTATTCTAATAAATATACTTTGATAATAAAGACTGTGAGTGCAGTACACTTATGATGTTTATAGATGTTTATATATATCAATATATATGAGGTAATGTGGTGTTTTGCTACACCTTTTGACTTACTAAGAGCCATGGGTAGCCTGCAACTTCTATTCTTATACTGACACTTAGCTAAATCATAAATTATAATCAGTGCTTAGTTATGTTGTCAGTGTACACCATTCATTAAAACCTGTGTGTTATAGGTAATTTTGCAACCCCTATTAAAATATAAGAATATTAATAGACACCTCTAGTCTATTATATGTAGAAAAGTTATCTGCATCCTTGTACTTTGTCATGGAACTTTTAAAACTTTTAATATCCTTTAATAATTTACAATAGGGGTGTATCTGTTGTATTCAATTAGATCAACTGGACTACAACAGATATACCATGACCTGGATGAATGAGAACCTTCACAAGCATACAATAGGTGGCATTATTCACTCAGATATGTCACAGAGATAATGTGACCATGGCAATTGAAGCACCTGTAAGAGAAAAACAAAGTTCATACACCACAGAACTACTTCTGCTTCCACGTTCACCTGGATACCAGTTCTCTCTCTTTCTCCTTTTACGTTTATATTATACAGAGTTTCGAAAGTAATTGGTTTATTGTGTACATATGTGATAAAAATTTACATGGAAATTGTGATGGACTTTATTTATTAAAATGTTATTGGCTAAGGACCAAATATCAGGCACCAAAAGCAAAATGATGTGTTTGGACCATTTCCCAAAGATTGCCGTGTGTGATTTTCTGTGTGTTGGAAGTTTCCCAAGCAACACAAGTCAGTGGGTCTCCAATTTAACTTACCAGAGGTTGACTGTGCAGAAATCTTTGTGACCTGTACCAATCCTTTAGGTGGCAAACAAAACAGAGATATTATTAGGTAGAATTTTAGAACCAATGTGATCTGACATATTAGTACCATAATATATTATTTTTGGAATATGTGTGCACACGCTGTAGCCTAAAGTTAGACGTACCATGGTGGTACTATCATAGATTCAAAAAATATATATCTTAACAAGGTTTGGTGCACCCAGGTATTTTAATTCCCCCCCCCTGGCTTTCAGTGGGTCTGAGACCTTTATCAACACAGAGTTGCTATTTATATTATTTACATTATACACATAAACTGGTTTAACACACCTATCATAGATACATACATTCTCTTCCTTATACTTAACTAATAGGGATGTCCGGTTCGCGGATCCGCTGCGGATTTATCCCGTTCCCGAACGGCGGATTTTTCCGGATTTCCTCCTTCTGAACTTCCGAACCGCGGATTTCCCGGATTTTCGAAAATTTTCAAAATTACGACATTTCTCGTATTTTCGAAAATACCTATTTTCGAAAAATTTCTAAAATACGAGGGTTTCTCTTTATTTCCGTAAATACGTATTTTCGAAATTTTTCGAAAATACGAGTTTTCGCGTATTTTCGAAAATACGAGAAACTCGTAATTTCAAGGATATTTTTCCTTTTAATGGGTCCGCTCGCGAATTTTCGAATTTTCAAATTTTTTCCGAAAATTCGCGGATCCTCGAACGGACCGGATTTTGCAAAGTTCGGACATCTCTATTAATTAATTGACTTTCCGAGCACAAAGTGACTGAGGTGCCTTGTACTTTGTAAAACTACGTATAACGACAGACAATTGATTGGAATATCTTCAAGGGAATGTCCAGAGAGTTTTTTCAACTTTCTTTTTTTTTTCTGTTTAACTGAAGACGGGAGGTAAATGAGCTATGTCTTACCTCCCATTCTTCAGTAAAACTTGCAGGCTAGGGCTGTTTACATTTGAGAAGTGACGTTTGCATGGGGATATGATCACTTTACAAATATATAATGGACCATTCAATAAACTCTCTGGTGCATTGTTCACGAATAGGTCATATCTAAGGACAATGGACATCCTTCAAGATTAGAAGAAAAGTAAAGGTTTCTTTACAGTGAGAAAGGTGAAACTGTGGCAGATGTGGTAATGGTAAGTTTTATTGAATAGCTTTAAAAGTGGGCTAGATAAGTTTATAAAGCTAAAAAAATATTGAGAATTACTGGTAGTTCTGGTTTTACCCCCCTTTTTTGCTGTTTTTTTTTTTTTTTTTGCTTTCCTACACCACAGAAATACATTTTAATGGAAGGTGGAAAAGGCAGCCATGAAGGGATCCAGGGGGCAGGAGGAAGGGGGGGGGGTGCTCTTCTGCCCATGCTAGAAAGTGTTGACATCATGTTGACCCCACTGAACACGCCCCCTCCCTTTCAAAGCTAATAGATGCAAGCAAGCAAGTACGGAGAAGAAAGTAGCCAAGTGCTGAATGGAGAGGCAGATGGGCAGATGGAGAGAGGATTCAAGTGATGCAGAGCTTCTTTACAAGTAAGGCTGGGTACAAACCCATTTGATTGTGGCAAAACACAGTCTGTCCCCATTTTCTCCCCGGATCAGGCAAAAGGTGATGGATGCGGTGGTAAATCACCACCGATTGTGCGGTCACCTATAGACCTGTCGGTTGCACTGATTTTTGCCACAGCCGACAGTGATTCGTCCTGGCCGATCGCTCACTTGTGGCGAACAGTCGGTCGGGTTAAAATTTGTTTGCTAAAGTTCTTATCGCTTCACCTGCTTAGCTGATCATAATCACTGAAGAGAGAGGCAATGTAGCAGCAGCTGTAGTTGAGAGAAACTTCACAAACAGCATATTGTCTGGATGCATTTTAGTTTTAATTTTTTCATTATATATATGTTTGTATATACAGTAGAACTGAACTAGGCACTATACAGCATGGTGCAGTAATGTCACATGTACTGTATGGAATATGGTTTTATTATAATATATGTATTATATGTAGAAATGCACTAGGCAATATACAGCATGGTTCAGTAATGTCACATTGTACTGTATGGAATATGTGTTTTATTATATATATGTATTATATATAAATGCACTAGGATATACAGCAGAATGCAGTAATGTCACGTTGTACTGTATGGAATATGTGTTTTATTATATATGTATAATATATAGAAATGCACTAGGCACTATACAGCAGGATGCAGCAATGTCATGTTGTATTGTATGAATATGTGTTTTATTATATATATGTATTATATATAGAAATGCACTAGGCAATATACAGTATGGTGCAGTAATGTCACGTTGTAAGCTGTATGGAATATGTGTTTTATTATATAACCGTATATACTCGAGTATAAGTCGACCCGAGTATAAGTCGAGGTACCTATTTTTACCTAAAAAATTAGTAAAAACTGGTTGACTCGAATATAAGTCGAGGGTAGAAAATATGACCCTTCCACTACAGTACAGTACAGTTCTTTTATGCAGCCTTACCTTACCTTACCTTACCTTACCTCATCGTCCCTGACACCCATGGGACTCCTTACTCTCCCCCCCACCCAGGAATAAAACCCTATTTCCCTGCCACTACACTACCCACCCTTCCATTACAGTACAGTACAGTTCTTTTTATGCAGCCTTACCTTACCTTACCTATCCTGTCCTGACACCCATGGGACTCCCTTACTCTCCCCCCCACCCCCAGGAATAAAACCCTTTCCCTGCCACTACACTACCCACCCTTCCATTACAGTACAGTACAGTTCTTTTTATGCAGCCTTACCTACCTTACCTATCCTGTCCCTGACACCATGGGACTCCCTTACTCTCCCCCCCACCCCCAGGAATAAAACCCTATTTCCCTGCCACTACAGTACCCACCCTTCATTACAGTACAGTACAGTTCTTTTTGCAGCCTTACCTTACCTTACCTATCCTGTCCCTGACACCCATGGGACTCCCTTACTCTCCCCCCCCACCCCAGGAATAAAACCCTATTTCCCTGCCACTACACTACCCACCCTTCCATTACAGTACAGTACAGTTCTTTTTATGCAGCCTTACACTTACCTTATATCCTGTCCCTGACACCCATGGGATCCCTTACTCTCCCCCCCACCCCCAGGAATAAAACCCTATTTCCCTGCCACTACACTACCCACCCTTCCATTACAGTACAGTACAGTTCTTTTTATGCAGCCTTACCTTACCTTACCTATCCTGTCCCTGACACCCATGGGACATCCCTTACTTTCCCCCACCCCCAGGAATAAAACCCTATTTCCCTGCCACTACAGTACCCACCCTTCATTACAGTACAGTACAGTTTTTTTTATGAAGACTTACCTTTTTCCAGGTGCTGTGGGTGCTGCCACAGTTGAGGAGAGTCCGGGCCCCCGACATCCCTCACTTGATGGAGGAATCCGGCTGCCGCATGCACTGATGGTCGCATCCACTGACGTCAGTACTCGGGCCGGTCTCATTTCCCGGGCCGAGTAGTGACATCAGTGGATGCGACCGTTAGTGAATGCGGCACCGGATTCCTCCATCAAGTAAGTGACTGACGAGTATAAGTCGAGGTTCAGTTTTCAGGCTGATTTTACAGCCTGAAAACCTGTATTTATATAGAAATGCACTAGGCACTATACAGCAGGATGCAGTAATGTTACGTTGTACTGTATGGAATATGTGTTTTATTATATATATGTATTATATATAGAAATGCACTAGGCACTATACAGCAGGATGCAGTAATGTCATGTTGTACTGTATGGAATATGTGTTTTATTATATATATGTATTATATATAGAAATGCACTAGGCACTATACAGCAGGATGCAGTGTATGTCACTTTGTACGGTATGGAATATGTTTATATTTATATCATTTATTATATATAGAATGCACTAGGCAATATAGCAGACAGTATGATGCAAGTTGTCACTGTTGTACTGTATGGAATATGTGTTTTATTATATATATGTATTATATATAGAAATGCACTAGGCATTATACAGCAGGATGCAGTAATGTCACTTTGTACTGTAGTGGAATATTGTTTTTATTATATATATGTATTATATATAGAAATCACTAGGCACTATACAGCAGGATCAGCAATGTCACTTTGTACTGTAATGAATCTGTGTTTTATTATTATTATTTATTATATAAAATGCCACTAGGCACTATACAGCAGGATGCATAATGTCATGTTGTACTGTATGGAATATGTGTTTTATTATATATATGTTTTATATATAGAAATGCACTAGGACTAACAGCAGGATCAGTAATGTCATTGTACTGTATGGAATATGTGTTTTTATTATAATATGTATTTATATAGAAATGCACTAGGAACTATACAGCAAGGTGTCAGTAATGTCACATGTGACTGTATGGATTATTTGTATTATATATAGACTGCCCTATTAGTAAATACTTACCTACTAAAAGGACAAGGATGGCTGATCTTGGCAAGCCATTGTTTTAGAAATCAAATCACGACTTTATAAATGCTGTGAAGAAAACAAATAAATATAAATCATTTTACTGTATATTGTAAAAAAGAGAAGACCTATAAATAACCCATGTTATTTTTGTCTGCTCTAAATTGGTAATCATGCCTGTTAACCATAACTATATCACCTTTAGGTCACTTTTGTAGCATTAATCCTCAAAACTCTTATCCTGCAACTCTTTAATAGAGATGGCTGAACTCACTGAAATCCCTTCCCCATGCAGATTCATTGGTTCTCGTAAAAATTCGAAAATCTACTAGCGGACCCATTAAGTCAATGGGAGTTAAAAAAATCTGAATTTACTGTAAATAATTCAGGACCTGGGAAATGGTTCACACATATCAATGCCCAAAATCTTTAAAAGGTATCTTCTTCACCCCTAAATAATTTTTCTTCTGTAGGGACCCCCAGAATAAATTGACACCTTTGTTCCCTCTGCCTCTGCCTCTATTGTTCTTCGATCCCAGGATAGCAATAGGGGCCGGACCGGCAGCTAGGCCTCTGGTTGGCTGAGAGTTAGCCAATCACAGACGCAGCTGCCGGCAATTAAAGGACAACATATCCAAATAACATCACCCCCATTACATGTCCACACTTTGAGCCCTCCCTTATATATCACACAGCAGAGATGCAACGCCACCGTGCAGTCCCTGTGACGTCACTCTTGAGTGCCCACCGGCAGGAAGATTGATAAACAGCCTCCACTAGATGCCTGAATTAGCATTTGCTGTGTCCGAGCAGTGCTGTGTCTCCTGTTCTCCTCTCCTGTTTTGCCTTATCCTGTGGATTGTCCTTTCCTTGCTCCAGGTTTGCCTTTTCCTGCTTTTGGACTCTGCTTACCCGTTGTAGACTTTTTGTACTGCACTCTGTGTCTTGGACTGCATCCTTCAGTTACCACTGGGTCTGCTTGTCCATTTTGAAGGTTAGTGCACACCCTTAGCACTAGCAAGTGCTATGTAGAGTCTTAGTGGTGCTGGTATCTGGACGTCCCTACATGTCTCCAAGGTAAGTACAAAAGAAAGAAGTTAGGAACCGCACATACTTTTGCAATGATGGGTCCTTACCCCATTAATTCAGTTAACTAACACATTGCAATGTTTTCTGGGGACCTCAGCCATATCTTCATCAGATATACAATTTGAAAAAGAAAGAAATCCACAAAGTCCAAGTTCCAGCGTATCCGTTAAAATTCGTTTCGGAACCGGTTCCGGATTCAGTCCATCTCTAATCTTTAACTGGCTAGCAGAATGCAGCATGTTTGCATGTAACAAAATGCACGAAAAATTATTTTTCCCTACTATTACTGTTGATAAAATATCATTGCATATAATGGTGTGTGTATAGCAAATCACAACATTTAAAACAATACATTTCACATATTTAAATATGTTTAAATCATTGTAAACCAATAGAAATAAAGAATGTGTATGCCCTTATGAAAGCAGCTGTACCAGGAAAATCAAAACTCTAAAGATGGCTAGGCTTCATGTTCATAGCATTTAAACTACAATACAACTGCTAAATGCCTGATATGCAGATTTTAAGGGTCAATTTTAATTAAAAAAAATTAAGACAAATTGATCTGATTGTTATTTATTTTTTCTCAGTTCTTTAGATGAGCACTGAAGGGAATGATACCTTTTTATTGCAGATTAACAGTTCATCTCGGTAGATGAGTTTTAGAGAGATGTAGTTATCTTTTCTTAGGTCCACAGTACTAAAAGAAAAATGTTACAGCACAATATTAAGCTCTTACCATGGAAACATCTATGCAATTAATAGGGGAAAAAACTACACTATATAAATGAGTCCTCTATCATCTAACAAAAAGGCACCTTCAACTTTAAAACGTTGTTCATCTTGCACTGTTGCATACAATGTAACAGGTTGCCCCAATGCACTTAAAGGGTATCTCCACCAGGATTTTAACTTTCTTTTTTCTAGTTTAACAGGAGGTAAATGCGTTATGTCTTACCTCCTGTCCTTCAGTAAAACTTCAGGAGAGCAGAAGAAACTTACTGCGTATTGTACCAACTGGAGAACCAATTGTACCAATTGGAGAACCAATTGATAGAGATGAATGAGTCATAGGTGTAGCAGACATCCCACCCCTGCAAAAAAATATTTCACAGAGGTACTCCAAAAAGAAAAAAAGAAAATAAGCCAACTTTAAGAACAAAATTTCTGATCCATCTAATTACACCACCACGAATATGTATGTTCCAGACTTTCTCTAGTAACTCTCCAGACTCCAGACTTTCTCTAGTAATATCTTTCGTTATAATGCTTAGAGCAAGTGGCTGATGATCTCTGAGCTTTTTCTTTCGTGAAGGGAGTGACAGACTCACATAACCCATTACATTTACTTTTTGTCCTCCCGCTTCACTATAAACTCTGGAATTGTTTGCTGTCCTCCTCACTTGAATTAAAACAAAACTATTTCAGGAGATTGTATATAATTTTAGGGGATGAAAAATAACAACCCCTTTTGCATTTTCTCCAACACCACCAAATTTTCTTCAAAAAATCAGATCATCTGATATGGATCTTTTATTTTTGTCCTGAAAGGTCATTTCCAAACAAAAATAAAATGGTTGTTTTGTTTAACATCCAAGCACAACTGACCTAAATTAGAACTTGGGAATTCCTGAGCCATTACCAGGAATAATATCTGTGATTCATTCCTACTTCTCCTAGCATCTCTGTAACCTGCTACTTACAGTATGTCCATTCTGCTGTTCATGATTTACTTTGTTGCAATTTTTTTAAGGGCACTTCTAGGGTTGTTGCTGCCTGAATGCTTCCCTTGATCATGACCGGGCAGCACGAGCAAAGCGGTTTTGGGTGTGCTTGTATTGGTGGGCTTTGTTCAGTGGGTGTGGTTTTGTCAATGGCCATGGCTAAAAGTTTACGATTTTGAACTTCCAATCACATAGGTATTTTAACATTTCCTCAGACAGTTATTAGCAATAACGTAAATTAACTGGAAACGGATATTACATCCCTTTCTCAACCGCTTGTGTTACCACTACCATATTGCTACTTTCAGGATTTTTGTTTCTCAATCAATTTTAACTTTTTTATAGCCTGTGCTATACATGTTTTTACAAACTGTTTGCAATACATTAAAAATGCCATACTTTCTGTATATAAAGATTTTAGCCACCACGTCAAGGTAGACTCTTTCAGCAGGGGTCCTAAATTAATGGAGCATAACAATTTCAGTTTAGTTCTTTAGGTAAAGTCAGCGAGCGGTAGACATCCGGGGAATATTTCGGGTCGATTAACTGATCACAGCATTTGACAGTTAATAGCATCTCCTGTGTATGTGTAAGAGTGTTTGGCTCTTACCTCCCTTAGATACATAGAGTGCATTGAGGGCATTAAAACACTTTTTATCGGCATCCTGGTGTCAAACAGCCCGGCAATGTTATATGCAGATAGCGGCGCTTGGAACATCGCTACCTGGTGCTGTTCTATTCCGGTACTTTAAACGCCAGCTATTAGCTGGCGTTGAAAGTGCGCAATAAAATGCAGATTTCGGCATATAAACATCGCTTGTGGTGACTGCGCTGTTAACTTTCGCATTAGCCACGCAGCTGCCCGCATGGAAGGAGTTTAAGTCACGCTAACTGATATAACATCGGTTAGCGTGACTTAAACTCCAAAACAGGAGCTGATCACAGCACAGCAAAACGTCCGTCGCCCCACAACCGCATGTATGTACGAAGCTTAATGGCTGCCTGTTATCCGCCATGCATGTTTTGGTGTTTATAATCAACTCGGTCAAACTGATTGGATCACATATACTTTAAAGGCATCTATAGTGGGGAAATGAACTTTTTTTTTTCTTTCTTTCCATGTGTTCTAATTCCCACACAACCCCCAGAGTGTCTCACTTTTTCAGATTCCCTCCTGTCCTGAGATACACCTGTTAGAAGAATACCTGATTGCATTCCTCTACTCCTACTTGGACTGTCAATCAAATCCCTGTGACGTGATCCCCCCTCCCTGCTCTGTATAAACATAGAGATAACAGCATTAGCAGGGGGAGAGAGGTAGCTTTGATGGTAGATATAAGGCTGCACTTGACCCCCCTTCTTAATAGCTTTCACTGATTGATGATGGGTCACAAAGTGAGAGATCGTAAACTGTACTGTTCTACTTCTTCTTCCGTGTCTCCAGGACGCTTGCTTTCTATTGGCCACTGTGCGTGGGTGTGTTTTTCAGGATGTTGAACTTTTAACTCTTACTGCACATGATAAGCTTGTCGGTTAGCCGGAGTTGAGACATGGAAGAGGTAACAGAGGGGAGGGGGAGGGGGGAGTGCTGCACACAGATCTGACACCATGGTTAAACAAAGGGCCATATTTATAAAAGAGCGAAAAGTAGCGAAATGTTTTCGCATTCGCTTTTCGCATGGGTTTTCGCCAAAAAGACGTTACACGCTTTTTATAAAGGTAGCGTTAACGAATGGCGAAACCGTTTCCGTGAGCTATCGCTAAACCCTTTTCGCCTTACTACTTCGCAATGGTAATTTTAGCGAAAAGGGAGCGAAAGGCATACGCGATTTATAAAGAACGAAAGGTGGTTTTTTGCGTTAAAAAGAGCGAAAGATTAGCGCGACCCTGAAGGTGGTGAAAAGTCATTGTTTGCGCGAAAAGGCATTCTAATGGGTAACATGCCTTGAAAAGCGAAGGCGCATTAGAAGGGCGATCGCGCATTAGAATGTAATATGCCTTGGAAAAGCGACATTAGAAAGGCGAACGCACATTATAATGTGAATATGCCTTGGAAAAGCGAACGCACATTAGAAAGACGAACGCACATTAGAAAGGCGACGCACATTATAATGGAATATGCCTTGGAAAGCGAACAGACATTAGAAAGGCGAACGCACATTAGAAAGGCGAACGCACATTATAATGGAATATGCCTTGGAAAAGCGAACAGACATTAAAACGCGAACGCACATTCGAAGGCAACAAGCACATTATAATGGAATATCCTTGGAAAGCGAACGCGCATTAGAAAGGCGAATGTGCAGTGCAAAAGAAAATTGTATTCCAATTTGAGAAATTCTAAGAAGATTGACTAATAAGACATGGCTGACTTCTTGGTAATCATTTGAACTTGACATCATTTTCTAGTGGGCTTTTCCTGGTTTCGAATTGTTTTCGCAATGCAGTCTTCTTAGATGCGTTAGTTTCGCTGCGATCACTTTTCGCTCTTTATCGCGCCCGTTCGCCTTTTTCCAGCCGCGAAGTGTGTTTTTTTTTCGCTTTTTTATAAATCAGCGAAACAAAGCCCCAAATGGCGCTATTTCCACTGCGATGTGCTGCGCTAATTATTTGGCAAAAAAGACACCTTTATAAATATGCCCCAAAGTCACTGACATAGATAGGATTGAAGGCAGCACAGAGTACATGAATTTAACTTTGCAAGGGGCAATGTGTTTTTTTCCACTATAGATGCCCTTTATGTAGCTTCTAGGGGCATATTTATAAAGGATTGTCTTTTTCGCCAAATATATAGCGCAGCACATCGCAGCGAAAATAGCGCCATTTGGGGCTTCGTTTCGTCTTATTTATAAAAAAGCAAAAAAAACACACTTCGCGGCTGAAAAAAGGCGAACGGGCGCGATAAAGAGCGAAAAGTATCGCAGCGAAAACTTAACGCATCTAAGAAGACTGGAGCGCGAGGATGTAAGTATAATATCTCAGTGTGGGAGCCGAATTAAAAGGTTGAGAATTTAAACGATGTCTAGGTTTTGGGGGCTTATCTACCACATATTCCATTTTTCAAAAGAGGGGTGGACAGTCCCTTTAAAATAAACAGAATCCTCCAACAACTTCTGATCACACTTTTGCTTCTGAGCAAAACAAACCAAACACCAGAGGGCACTGTATTCTACAAAGTGGGGGGGGAAAAAATCTTGCACACAGATAACAATCCCTTGTCATACCTCCCAAGAACACTGTAGATAAGGAACACACTCACTTTAAATTTGACACGTACCAATCTGTCAAAGATGATAAACAGTACTGCAAGATTCTGCCTGCCATCTTTGACAGATGGGAGCACACACAGTCATGATCGTTCTTCCTATATAAAGTAGGGAGAACGTTTGTTACCATACTCCCTACAGGTTGTGGCCGACTCCCTTTACCTTCAGGGACGCGCAGCTAAAATTTTTCCGGTCACAAAGACTGCTGCCAAACGTTACAGCTAAGTACAGGTAAATTCAGAGTTGTCTTTTAAACAATTATGTACATAATAATTATTTAGATTATAAATCCATAATAATATAATAATATTTATCTTTCTGTGAGTTATGTAAGCACCAATTAGTAATGATACATAGCTAACACACTGTTTATTAGTAGATCATTTAAAGGATATGAATGATTCTTATGTATTATATCATGAATAATTCACCCGTATTGTAAAAATAAATATTGAAAGTATCCTAAGAGTTCTATCACCTATATGCCATAGGCCTGTTTTAGAAGAATGTGCATAATACATACTTTTCAATATATAATTTTATATTTATTTTAAAAAAATTTTTATTAAAATAAAAATATTTTAATTCCTATAATTAGGAATAATCTTGTGACCTAGTGGTTAAATATATAACTCATATTTATTAGAGATGCAAAGGTCTACCAGTGCTTTTACCTGAAGGAACCATCATTTGTTAGCTGTTTACTGGTCTACTGCAGTTAGATAACATCTGATTGGTTGCTGCAGAGTTAATAGCACTGGCAAATATTTAAAGCCCTCTGTCTCCAGACCTTGTGTTTTTTTATGATCATGGAATGTCTCTGTGAACTTTCAAATATTCTTATATTACAAATGAAAGGATGTCATATTTCTTATTTTATTATACCTTGTGAAAAAATAATAAGAGTACTGTGATACTTTTTCTAGGGACTAACAGTTTATTTAGTATTATTATACCTTTAATCTTTCTATTTGACTAAAGTCAAAGACACTTTTTTGTATTTGCCAATTAACAATTTACACAAAGAAAATGTGCAATTCACTGGAACAGTCTATCATTAGGTATTAAGTAAATCTGCAACAGAGTTAACTAGGCTCCAGGGTCAGATTTGTCCTTTTAAGTTTTGATTGTGTTTATTGGTTTAGCTGGTTGGGCCAGTTCCGCATGTTCTCTGAGAACTGTAAATAGGTGGGAAATGACATTAAACATGGTTGAATTCACACACATGAATCCTTCCTTTTCATTAGGTTGTAAATAAATCCTTTTGTGTCTGCATATTTAACAATACAAAGCTCATATAAAACAACCCTGCATTGCCTTATTCTTGTTATATTTTAAAATTTGTTGACGTTTGCTACTGGGTGGCACATACTCCAATTGCTTTGATGACTGAGGCACTGCCAACATGGCTGGTTGATGC
The DNA here is from genome assembly GCA_019447015.1 of Hymenochirus boettgeri. Taxonomy (NCBI): domain Eukaryota; kingdom Metazoa; phylum Chordata; class Amphibia; order Anura; family Pipidae; genus Hymenochirus; species Hymenochirus boettgeri. Next base: position 177,100,080 of record CM033471.1, read on the forward strand.
CAGCTATCCAAAACCATCAGCTGAGGAAACAAGTCTTCTTAACTTTCGACAGCTGCCATATGGAATTTTCATGCATCCTTTAAAGTTGTATGAGCTGTAGAAGCTCACACAGCCACAATGAAGGTGGCTTGATTAGCAGACATCATGACTGATAGAGCGTCTATCCAGATGAACCAGGAAAGGCAGGATCTCCCAGCCAAGAATTGTTCTCTTCAGGGACTTTGGATGGATAAGTATTGCAATCATAAGATTTGGGGAAGGGTCCTTAAGGTGAGTATGGATTTTTACTTGGGAGGGCAAAGATGGACTTTAAGAATCACTAATTAGGTATCACTTTTTAAGAATGAGTAGTGTTTATTTATCACTGGTACAATGATCCCTCTGATTTAAAATCGGCTGTGTGCACAGAAATTTTTTTTGAAAATTACATTTTGTGCGCCATATACTGCAGCACTTATATTCCAACAGATTTGTTAACACAATGTGAACATACATGTGCGCGCAACACACATGTGTTGCGCAGGCCTGCAGCATTGTGTACACTTCGCACAAGTTGCACAACTCGAGGGACACTGCACTGCATTTCAGTGGAACATAATATGCAGAAATGCCGTTTGACAGAATACATTGTCCTCAATCATCATTACAATGTCCCGACTTTTGTGCAGAACACTCAGCAACCTGGGTATTCCTTTTATCTTATTCTATTTCCTGACAATCCAAAATTACCTCCTACTTAGTTAGTCTGTGACTTCCATTTATTGTGCACTGATAACATGACTGTTACCTCTCCACCCTGTGACGTCTACTATTACCTTCCCTGACAGATTACTGTATGGTTGTCCTGTTACTATACATGAGTATTCTGCTGCTTTCCTGCTACTATTGAACATAGGTTTAATAGCATTTAAAAAACTTTGAGAATCTAAGGATGAGGCCACACTGCAATCGCACGTGATTGTGTGCGCAATTCTTGTGAGTTTTGCGTTCGAGTTTTGCTTTTTGCGTTAAGGAAACGCATGCGTTACACGCACCAAAATGGTGAACGCATGCGTTACCAAACGCCTAGCCCTAATGGCAACGCTTTGTTTTCTGGAACATAAGTGGTATACTTATATACAGTATATACCAATACCATGTACAAATGCAGTTTTCCTCAATAAAGGAGTATTGAAAAATACAAAATAACACGTTTTTTGGAGCTCCATAATCAGTTCAATTTTAGCAACATTTGACATTACACTATAAAGGACACTCTTACACGAATTAGGAGATGCAAGCTCTTCAGATAGGGAACTCATTTCTTATCATATATATAATTGCGTACCTAAGTGGAATTATCTAAATAAAATATACATACCATACAAATTAAAGAGCCCTTTTCTTCCTGTATTTGTATTGACTCAGTGAAGCAGACTTAGTGAGGATTCCAATAACCCAACAATACACAGTGTTTTGCAGGAACCACAATGGTATCTCTTCTACAATCCAAACGGTTTTAAACACAAACTTTGAGAAAAAGCAACGAAATACCTGAAACAAAAGGTGTGACATTTTTGTGGTTCCTCCCTCTGAATATCTTAATTTCCATTCAAGTATAGTGTGCTAACGTAATGGATAAGGATCAAACAGTGACATACATATAGTTGTGTGTAATATACAGTAATGTGTGTATATAATGATGCATGCACGCTGACGTATATAGTATAAACCAAATCTAAATATTTATACACTTTACCTATAAACTCTACCACTAATGTATAATACTTTTTTATGCATTTGGATGTGTGTTTTTTTCCCCTTATATAAGCATATATAGCACTGAACGTATTACATAGCGTTTAAAAATAGTTATCCATTCACACTCTGAATATCAAGCATGTTTTTGTGTTTGTGGGGAAAACAAGAGATTCTTCATGAAACCCGCAAGCACAGGAAGAATAAACATACTCCCTGCAGATGTAGCAGAGGGTGGATTTTAACCCAGTACAACAAGGCAAGGCCGTCCAAGAAGCAGTGATATTGCTGAAAATAAACAAAAGAGAAAGGTAAACTGTATTAACACAATAAATTAGTATCTGTAATGAACTTATTTAATATTTATGTTTACAAAGTTTTGAACCTCACATTAAGTCTTGCTTGTTTGAGCGATTCTTAGTGATTTCCTTTTAAAGAGGTTATTCTGTTTTAAAGGGGTTGTCTGTTTTTTAAGGGTGCATTTAAGAAAAAAAGCATTTAGTAGCTGTGGTTTGCAGTCTATGTGAATGTACTAACCTAGCACTTTTTATTTTTTGGAGTGTGCCTAGTGTAAGTAAATACAAACACTTTTATTTCTACTTCTTACTACTGGAATAATGCTGGGGATTGTGTAATCTTTAGGTACTGGTATTTGAAATAAATAATTGTTTTTCTAACTCTGCATTGTTTACCTGACAGGTGGGGGTAGGGAAGATAATGTCCCCCACTCTCCCCTCTGCACTGATTGGATGGGGGTGCAGCTAATTGGTTTAAATTGCCTGAGCACTGTGTGATCTTTGGTTTTGAAGCTAACATAAGGGTGAGGCCACGCGATTGTGTGCGCGATTCTTGTGCGTTTCGCGTTCGCATTTTGCTCATGCCGTTTTCACCATTTTGCGTTTTGGAATGCATGCATTAACGTACCAAAAAATGGTGAACGCATGCGTTACCAAAATGCGAACGGACACAATCGCATGCGCATCGAAATTGTGTGAATTTTCACGTTCCCCCGCGATTTCCATTTTAGCGAAATCGCAGGGAGCAAACGCGAACGCGAAACACGTGTGCAATGTGCGAAAAACGCGCTTGTGTGGCCTAGCCCTAAAAGGCCTTCCTGCAAAGCATTTTCATCTCTGACGATTTTCTTTTTAAGGGTTGATTCTGTTTTAAAGGGGTTTGTCTTTAAAGGGTGCGTTAAGAAACAAAAGTGTTTAGAATAGAAAGGGTTTAAAAGGGTTGCTGTGTATTGCTGTTTTAGTATGACTATTTTGTTGGGGCCATGCAATTGCATCCTGCTGCATAAATAGGATCTTGGAGCAGCCGCTCCTTTGTATGTCTCAGATGTGAGTGGGTTGCCCATTTAGAATCTGAGGTCCAGAATCTAAAGGGAAACTTGCAGCATTGCGGGCTTGGCAAATCTAGGGGAAATACAGGTGTTGTGGCAAAATAAGACTTTGGAGAAAACAAACTGATGAAAGAAAAGAAACACCTTTATTGCACAAACAATATACTTGCAAGCAGCTTTCTTAAGGTTCGTACCCATGTGCAATCATGGTCCCCCAATATCCAAATAGGACGGGGGTGAGGGGACGAATGGTTTTATTCTGTAGTTATTGGAATTTAGGAGCTGAGGGAACTGATGGTTGTACCGGAATCGGAATGGCCATCCATGGTAGACGTAAGGGGGCTGGCTATCATTATGTTATACTTTATAGGGGAACTGTGGTCTCCAAACAAGTTAGTTTACATAAGGACCAGTTTCCTACCTTTAAAACGAGCCATCACCACCTCTCTAACGTGCTCCACAACCCAGATATACAAATGACTGACCAGAACGTTAATGGGTGGGAGGCTGACATGTGACATTCCTGAGGCTTCTCTGCACAGTGCTGCCAGTGAGGCACAGCCTCAGACTCCCTCAGTGTGTGAGGGAGGCAGGAAGTCCCTCCTCTCTGCCTTGTGAAGTCCTGCCAGAGAAGGTAGAGGGGGGGTCCCCCGAGTAACCCCACGCACCCCGAGTGGGTGGGCTTTACCACCTGAGTGGGCGGTGTTTAGGCACCCATGAGTAGGCGGGGTCATGGCACCTGCGACCACTTGGGGCTGTAAGATAATGGCTCAAGGGTTGCCTGCAACTGGAGGGACCATGGGGTCCATGAGTGTGTTAAGGTGGTTTTTATTCTATAGTTAATTTGGTTTATACTATAAATTATATATGTTTGAATTTAGTCCACAATATTAGAGTTGCAATGGTAAGCTCATAAGTATGACAAACAGGTCACTCTGACTTCTAAATTACAGTTACGTGACATCTGTAAACTGTATATGTATTTTGTGACATATGCAAGCGGTACAAAGAGATATAGACCAATGTCAGAAGTGATAACTGTCATAAAGTGTGATTAACATAATTAGATATAGGCACACAAAGGGTTGGAAGATCCAAAGTCCAATATTAATTGATGAATAAGGGGAACAAGGTTTTACTCTCAATGATTCTAACCATTGATTGGGTAATGTAATCCACCGACTACGGTAATATGTAACTAATTAATATGACATATACTAGCATTACAAATGGTATAAATAATCTTACATGTGACAATAACGCAGAGCAGTTTCTACCTCAAGTGGTTTGGTGTGTGTAGTCTGTTCTCTCACGTACCTCTTACGTGATCTTTCAAACCTAACAATTAATCTCTGGTTAATGGATATTTCTTACCTCCTCACGTGGGGGCCAGGGGGGTTGCGCAAAGGGGAGAGGAGACACAGGACAGATTGACTGACAGTTTTAGAGCAGGATTGTAGAAGTGCAGGGGACCTGGTGATGCTGCTCCATATCACACACAAAAATGTAAGTATCTTCAAAAGTATGCAAAATAAACATGGAAATAAATTGCAAAAATTCTCAGGGGAGCAATTTCCTATCGATTTACCTAAAGTATCATTTTTGGACCACAGTTCCCCTTTAGTTTTAGAATTTGTATTCTTTGTTCCCTCCTTCACTTGACAAATGAATATATTTGCATCATTAGTATGACGTATTACTTTAGCACTAAGGCCTGTAAAAGGCTCGTATTAGGTCCTTAATTCCTCTCTCTCTCTTATGACACCCGTTACTGTTGGACTAAAGTTTCGTACACACGTGTGATCGCAGGTCCCGACTGCGACGACGATGTGTACGAACTTCTATGGCCCGTGTATGGGCCCATTATCGGCCCGAAACGCCATTCGGCTCGGGATCGTTGCCCAACCGACCAGGCGGATCTCCAAATGACCGGCCATCTCGGCCGATAAAGGCCCATACAAGGGCCGTTATTCTGGCCGAAAATGAACATTAGTACACATCGTGCGTCGCTGGTCGGGACCCCGCAATCGCACGTGTGTCCGAACCTTTCGTCCAACAGTAACGGGTGTCATTTTAGAGATGATGACTTTTTATAGGCCTTAGATGCCACACATATTGATGCAATATTATTTACATGATGTCAAGTGAAGGGAGGAACAAAGAATACAATTCTAAACATCAGTATAGACATAATGGATATAGCCGCCCTTACTCTACCATGGATGGCCATTCCGTTCCGGTATCAACCCAGTTTCCCTCAGCTCCTAATTCCAATAACTACAGATAACATTCGTCCCCTCACCCCCAGTCCTATTTGGACATTAGGGTGATATACTGACCCTCTGCATAGATGTAATATGGTATTTCTACAGCCAGAGACAGGAAGGCTCCGATCGTAACTTACATATGGCAGATAGTACTTCCCATGAACCCAAATCATTCAGCACCTGCTTCAGCACACAGGGTCTCTCACATTGTCTCATAACTTTATTATACAGTTTTACTTGTAACCTATACATCCATTTAGGTTCCCTTCAGGTCATACATTGTATTAAACTTTCCCTTACAGCGGTAATGGCGGGCCAATAAACTGGAGGGTGGAAATGGGGAGGATAAGGTGGTGAAGGATATAGGTTTGTAAACGGTCACCAGTGGAAGTAGGGCGGCAAGGGGGTAGTTGCTTCTTCCCAGCTAGTCAATCCCAACAGATTTGCCTTTTAGGTGAAGATGTGGAGGACAATGGCTTCAGAAGTAGCATTGTATGGAGAGGGTCATTCCCTTGAGCACCCAGGGGATCGCCATCTCTAATAGAATCGAGGGAGTGACTGGGGGCTAGAAGGTGATAGGCATGTGGTAGTGGATTACATTATTAGAAAGGTAGATAGAAAAATCTGCCACCAAACCCTAATGCCGAACAGTGTGTTGCCTGGCTGGTGTTAAGTTCGACATTGGTGGATCATGTAGGCATATTATAGGGTGGGGTCTGGGAGTGACCCGGTGTCTTGGTTCAGTTTTCCAATGATAAGTTAGAGGTGGAGGTGAGGTCCATTAAAATGATTTCCGAAGTTAGGGGCCATTTAAAAGTAGGCCTCAAGGGTACGTTTTCAAAAACTACCGCAGCCACATGCTATGCTAGGAGTTAAGTGGAGCTTAGTGGTATTAATGTGTGGCTAAAAGAGCGGTGTAAGGAGAAGGGTGTTGGCTTTTTTGAGAACTGGGCTGACTTTTTATTTTAAGGGTAGTCGTTCACAGACGGGTATTACCAGGCCTATAAGTTTAACTTCAGTGGTGGGGATGATCCTGGAAAAGTTTAATAAGGAACATGTTCTAGAGTATGTTTCGGACTTACATGTAAGTAGTAACCAGCATAATTTAGGAGGATAGATCTTGTCAAACTACTTGCTTGGCTTTTGAGTGAAGTAAGTAGAATTTAGATGTAGTTTACTTGGATTTTGCAAAGGCTTTTGATACAGTCCCCCATAGGCACTAATGTATAAGCTGAGGTCTGTTGGTCTGGGGAGTCATGTACATGGATGAAAATTGGTTAATGAATATGATCAGAGAGTAGTTGTAATGGGGCTTCATCATTATGGCTAAAGTGCTAATGAGTGTGCGCACAGGGTTCTGTGTTGGGACCAGCTCTATTATCCTATTATTATGATTTTTGAAGTGGGTATTGTCAGCAAGGTTCTAAAAATTGTGATTTGGTGCATAAAAAGAAATCAAACTTAAGTTTCCCATTAAAGGGCATGTGTAGGACAAGCCATAAATAACTAGATCGGGTACACTTTTGATTGATAAAGTTAATATTACAAGAAAAATTTTTACATTTTGTTGTAAATGTAAATTGCATTTAAAATAGCGTTTAAGATGAAGCTCTGTGAGTGTCTTTCTATTTCAAAAGTATGTAAGGAAATGCTGCAGCAAACAATAAGCAACATTTTTGCTAATCTGCCTTTGTTTCTATTTTTCAGGTTTGTGAAACAACAAACTATACTGACATTTACAAATATGTTTAAAGGGCAATTATAGTGAGAAAATTGTTTTTTTTTAAATTTCTTCTAATGTATCCTATAAGTCATCCCATCCACCAGGGTACCTTTAGTTTCTTTAAATTCTAGTCCCCAAGATATAAGCCTTTGAATATGCTGTGATTTGTAGGAGCTGCTACACCTCATCTGTCACTCAAAGGCACACACCCACACAATCCAAAGCTCCCCTGCAGTACTGTCACACACTCTCTCACCCACACTATATGTACCATGTGCAACATATAGTCAAATGCTGTAGTGCTAAACACAATCAATAAACCATTAACCCAGCAATATGAGCATAACACACTATAAAACAGCCCCTCCCCCCAAGACAAAATATCTTATATACATACAAAACCAGTGACTCAAATGGAACACTAATACAGTATATATAATACAGTAATACAGACTATATACCAAACAAGACACACAGTGCAATCTATGAAATATATAGACTAAAGCAACTGAAATATAACAGGACAACAAGCAGTGTCACTGTGTTTGTGAAGGTCTCACTACAAGCTGCTGTTTCACTGACTCTCTCTTCAGGGATTATGATCTCAGCTAAGCAGGGGGAGAGATATGAACTTTAGGCAAAAAGTAAATAACAATTAGCAAAGTTAGAGAACAGGCAGAGTTCAGTAACTTACTTGTAAAGAATCTCAGCACCACTTGTCCTCCTCTCTCCCCCTCTGCCCCTCCCTTCAGCATATTGCTACTTTATTCCACACTTTGATTGCTTGCAGTCTAGCTCTGGAAGGGAGGGGTCAACAGGATGTCAGCACTTCATTTAAAGTCCTTTCAACTGACAATGCTCGGACTCTGTATACAGCCCGTCACTGCTTGAGGGGGAGTAGACAGAGAGGAGAGGGGGACTACACAGCTTGGTACAAACTTTTGCCAGTGTGAAGAAACGAAGCCACACAGAAACATGAAAGTAAGGCAGCTTATACTAAGTGATCTATACATTGTATACAGACAAAGTTTTTTTTTTCACTATAGTTGCCCTTTAATTTGGGTCAATGAAAAAACAAAACTACAGCTTACCCTGAATTGTAAGAGTGGATGGAACAATAGAGAAAGTAACATTTCCTTTGGATGCCCACACATAATTAAGGGCAAGGTTTGGATCAAAAATATTTGTGGTGATGACACTAAAGGTAGCATCAGTTTGTGTCCAGTTTTCTTTATTTCTGAAATTCAAAAAAACAACACAATGGAAATAGTAAATCACTTTAACACACAGATGCTCAACGTGTAGGTCTGCCAGGGCCACACATACAACTCTTTTCCACATAAAAGGGCCATACAGCAAACCCTGCCCCAGAACCACCCCCAGTTCCTACCTGTCTTATCAAAACATTACCTCAATACTTACTGGTTTTACAAATATCGCTTACCACTGCGTTTTTGACAGTCTCAGGGTAGTGTAATGGGACTGTGTGTTGGGACCCCATGTTTAACCCATAAAATTATGTTTAGTTATTTTCTATCCATATAGAAAGGAAATACATATCTCTGTAAAGCAGGTACAAATGTGGCAAACATATACATTTTCAGGTTTATGTAACAGTCTGGAAAAACTGCCCTAGCACAGTAATCTGTAGCAAACAATCCCCAATTTTTAGCAGGATAGACACACAGAATTTACTGGATAAGCAGATAGAGACACACTTTTTGCTGTATAGTATGTGGAATATTTTATGCACTTGTAGAAAAGTATTGGGTTAAACTACATTTAGCTCCTTTTTCCAATGTGCGAGGTCATATCTGTGTTTGCGCTAACCAGTTAGCCAAAAAAACCCGAACAACTAAAAAAAACAATGTCTTATTGCTAACCTATTTACATTTTGTCTATCCAATTACACAGATTCCACCCAAAGTGCTCAAACTTTTTTAGACTTGGTAAATGTGAAGTTGACCTTTAAGATACTCAGAGCATGAAATGTCACTTCACTGGCTACATGTATATTAGATTACAAATATTTTTTTTTGTGAAATGCTCTGTCACTTAGAGAGATTCTCGGTTAATTTGCTGAGTTGCATACCAATAGTTAGTGGAGGATGCGGGCAGAATAGAGTGATGCTAACATTAGTGGGTACTTTAAAAAAGCATGATGGGTTCTGAAAGACTTACATAAAGTTGATGCCTGTGTTTGTTACATTAGCAACATTTGGAAGCTGTTGGAAAGACGTTGTTACCTGGAGAAAAAATGGGTGATAAAGATGAGTACCAAATAATCTGTAGGTAGAACAAATAGAAAGTGGTGAATATGAACAGGATAAAAATATCTGCACAAGAACATACATCTTGGAGGAAAAATACTACTAATAATTTCTGTGGATGATTCCCTAAAACCTTCTAGCTTGCAAAATATTTATTTGGCATTTGGGATTTTTTTTTGGTACAGTGTTTGTATTTTGAAGTTTGATATCCCCCTATTATATGGGCAATTACTTGGAAATAATTTAAAAGAGAATAAAGTTTAATAGCTATTATGTTAAAATGATTTAAAAAGTTAATCCGACTATATTATTAATTAATTTAATAACCCAAACCTTTAAAACAATTGATGCAGTCTTCCAGTCTCCCTTTGTGCTCTGTGCTTGTTGACAGATTACTTTAAATCTATAATGCTGTGTTACAAATTACATTTCAATCTTCCATAAGGTGGCATTTATGTGGGTGGTACCAACTGAGGCAAGCCACCTCTGCTGTTACCTTAATATTAATATTTATGTGATAACATAAAGCATCCCTCAATTAATTACTATTAATTGTTAAGGAAATGTTTGTGCCCTGTTCTTTTTGACCTAACTTTATTTATACAGGTTCTGATTATATTCTTTGGTATTTGTTTCTCATAAAGCATATACCCAGTTTAGGTTATCTGCTAAGGTTCTATAGTCACGGGCAAATTATGCTTTATAGGGCTTTCTGGCAAACTTCACAGATATTTATAGTTTATCTTCCCAGCAGGAGCAGCGACTAGGTTAGAGCTGTATACCCAAACAGCAGATTTGTGGAAATACTACAAAATGCTCCTAAAAGCTGCATTCAAATTGTTTCTGTGAAAATGGGGTTTACTGTTAATTAGCACAACCTCGTGTAAATTTGAGGTTCGTACACCCATACTATGTGTGCAGCAAGCCATGACCCCCGACCATGACGCATTTGTGCGGATCGACGAACGACCCCAGACCAAACACATACACATGTGCGATTCTAGGCCGAAATGCGTCGTAGTCGGGGGTTGTGGCTTGGTTCAAAATCATACATGTGTACGATCCTTTACAATTAACACTGCACCCTCCCTTCATTCCAAAGGGAAAATGAGTTGTGCAGGGTCAGCGTTCCCTTCCCTATTTGGTGGTGTAACACTACACATGCTCTTTGACAGTTAATATTGATATCTAAGATCTAAGAGCCCTTTTGTGCAAGTGACACAATTCTGTCATTTCTTTATTTTGAGGTTTTTCAGTGACAACAATAGTTTTAAAGAAGCAGTTGCCTTGTATTATGTTGTAGTCAGTGGTAAGATAAGATTTCTAGTCATCTTAATTTTATTGTGTTGTGTTGTTATAATCAACATTCTTAATCCTTCACTATCTCAGCTTGTCATTTCCCTACAAATCATGTAGTTAAAGCTATAGCGTTTAGTTTTTTTGTGGCAGAGAATGAAAAACGTACCCAGGCAACTATTTGGGTTTTCAGTGATTCTTGAGTTGACATCATATAGGGTGTTTTAATCAGAAAACTAACAGGAATGCTCAGAGGAGGCAAGTTGGTTAAATTGACATCTGCAAAACACAATTACATATAATACAATTACAGCAATGTTAAGATAATTGACTTCTCTGAATGGCAATAAAAGCTTTACAAAGAATTTAAGCAGAATAAAGGTGTAAAAGAACCTCCCTTAACAATCTATAATGAATTAATCTACTCTAAAGGTCCACAACCCCCAAGCACAAGACACACACACAAAGAACATCCGTTTTGTCTGATAGTCACGCGTGTGTATGCGTTTGCTCAGGCTTATTTCCTTGATTCATAGATATGCACACGCTCGGTTTTTGAGCTCATTCATCCTATCGGACGTGTGTATGAGGCTTAAGACTACTCATAGCACATAACAGAAGCTGAAAAATATCCTAAAGCCCACACACAGGATCGGCATTTTAAGTAACCCGTAAATCAGATCAGATCGCTCAAAATGTCGAAACCCGTTTTCTGGGTTTTTTTCCGACTGACCGGTTAATCAAAAAAAATGGGCCAGGCTGCAAATACAGATTGCATGCACTCCGATTAGCGGATTACAGCAGACAGCAGCGCTCCTTGTGTGGCCACAACAATTAGCCAACACCAGTGTGCGCTTCAGATTCCTGGTGTGGGTACAGTGAGGATATTTATTTACTTTGTGTCTGTTGCACCAGTACAACAGTTGGCATAATATGTTTAATAACATGTTTGGTTATGTCTGCTCAATAGAGCTGTGGCATTCTTGAACCCCAAAAATAAACATTTAAGACCTTGGGAACCACTTTATTTTAAGACCTTGAACCCCAAACTTAAAAACTTACAGGGAGATTCAATAAAAGTTCTTATCGTTTAAAATGGTGCTAATTTTGCCCCAACCAATCAGATCTTATTTAACATTTGTAAGTTTACATCTGATTGGCTGGGGCAAAATTAGCACCATTTTAAACGATAAGAAATTTTATTGAATAACCCTGTTTGAGCAGGAAACTCCATGGGTTCACTTTTCTTTAGAAATTAAGAAAACAGATGGTTTAATAATGAATTATCTGATGCACTTATTATTATTTACATTTGTTTTATGCTTATGATATAATTGGGGCTATGCATCAAAAGCCACTTCTACGTGTTACTGCCCCTTTTAATTCTATTTACCAATGTGATTCTATTTACCAATGTGATTACAGCTGTTAGTTTATTGCAATTTGGTTTGCCTGGTTTTAAAGCAAGATATTTAAGTCTATGGTTATTTAGTAAATGAAACGTGTCCTTTAGAAGCCATGTAATAACAATAAGCAGGTTACTGTGTGTAAAACAAGGAAACACAGAGACACATTTCGGTAATTATTATACTCTCAACACTCTCAAATAAGTAAACATGTAAAAGCCTAATGCTGCATGGATACAGTTATATTAAAGGGAAACTCTAGTCTCCATTCAAGTAGCTTTTACTAAACAGAGCACACCATTACACCATTAGTCCTTTTAGCTGTGACATCACTAGCACCACTTCTTTGCCCACAAGTTTCAGGTTTGAGCATGTCCACTGCAGGGACAGAGCATCCTCATCAGCTGCAAACAGCCACAAGCCTGAAAACATTGTTCTCTCTCCCTAAGGTGCCCATAGGTAGAGGAAAGGATGGTTGCATATCCAGAAAAGATGGATTTTTGGTTAATGAGGCTTTTTACACAGCACTTCATGTGACTGTCACAGACTTAGACAGTCAGGACAGCGAGGAAGTGAAAGTTTACAAAGCCAATAACTTAAGATAAAGCTAGAGTTACGAGAGAGCTCTTTTAAATAGAAGACACCTGTATGAATGTTATGTTTTTCACTTTGCCACTTTATAAATACCCCTCCAAATTAACACATAGATGCTAATATTCCGAGTATGTTCATTATACAAGCTGATAAAACATTTTTTTCCCACTTACTGTCTGAACTGATGCTGTTTTTATCCAGCTGAAAAGTGCCATTTAGAGTGCTGTTGGAGGTAACAGAGCTGATTAGAGCACGTACTATGTTGCCTGGAGTAGGATCGGTTTGGCTTTGTGTATTATTGGCAAATGTAAGGTCTGACAAAACAACCACTGAGCCCTTCCTGTAAAAAGCAGTATAATGGATGTTAGTTTGATATGCAAGAAGGAACATGTGAAGTAAAAAAAACTGTTGCCCATAGAAAGTGGCTAACCCAAGAAGGAAGAAAATCCTAGTTTCACCTCTCTGCGTATCCACATGTATGATCATCGATCTGTGCTGTTTGTGACATAACTCTTTTCACTGCGCCCCCAGCATTAATATCTAACTGGGGAAAATGTTGTTTTTTTGGGGGGGGCAATACTTTTAACTTTACAAACAGTAATAAAATAGTGACCAGTGCCCAACACACAGATGCTGTAACTTCAGGGCCGTTTTTCCTACTAGGTCACATAGGCCGTGGCCTAGAGTGGCAGAGTTGCTAGGGGCGGCATAAAAATGTTCAGTTAATTTCAGTCAGTTTGTAATTAGTGACAATTTGTGACCTCAGTCTGCTGCACATTTTAATATCCTATATAGGTTTAAAAATCTGGGTGGCCCTCAAAGGTGGTCAGGGGCCACACATGAGGTTCTTGAGATCAAATGTATTGCCCCCCCTCCCCCCCCGTGGCGAAAGTTAATTGAGGATGAGCTCTGACATTGAGTCCTGCTTCTATTCAGGTACCCACGGTTTTCCAAATTTAGTATTGTTCCTGGTAGGCTGTCTGCAAATGAAGAATACTAGCTAGAAAAAAAACTGCAGAGCAAAGCCTTGTATACACGTATGATTTCACTGCCTACGCACAACCCCTGAGCTCGTGCAAACACCCAATGAACGGTTGTTTCACCCGATAATGGCACGTGTGTATGCATTAGGTCGGTCCTAAACAAGTAGTAAAGTGTAGCAGCAATAACACAGGACTGTAGCTGTGTGGAACAAGAATTTTATTTAACACTGAAACATGCATGCTACATGTTTCGGACAGGGGTCCTTTCTCAAGCAAGGAAAAGGACTCCTGTCCGAAACATGTAGCACGCATGTTTCAGTGTTAAATAAAATTCTTGTTTCACACAGGAAATAGGTGCACTCAAGGATGCTTCAATATAACAGATACCGTATATACTCGAGTATAAACCAAGTTTTTCAGGCTTTAAAATCATCCTGAAAAATCTGCCTCGGTTTATACTCGAGTCAGTAACTAACCTTAGCAATCCGGGAGCCGCTCGCTCACTCCCTGTACTGGCGCGCCAGTTGACGTCACTGCCCGGCGCCGAGTAGTGATGTCAGCCTGCGCACCAGTACAGGGAATGAGTGATCGGCTGCCGGATTGGTAAAGAAAGTTACCGAACAGACTGCAGAGAGCCCACAGATGGACGAACAAGAAGAAAGACCCACAAAGGACAAAGTACCACAGAATGTACTCACTGAACTAGGTGGGAGGGTGAGGGTGTAGATGTTTGGAAACTACAACTCCCAGCTAGTAAAGCATGCTGGGAGTTGTAGTTTCCAAACATCTGGAATGACAAAGCTTTAGTTGTCTTTTAAATGAACAGCAGAATTCTCAGAAAGTAATAGCCATATCTAGTATGATTATTACTGTATGGGAATTCTGCTGTCCATTTCAAGGGAAACTAAAGCATCAAAATAATACAGAATCAGTAGGAGAATGGTACTGTATCTATTGTTGCCTTCTGATTCTGTATTGTTCTGAGGCTCTAGTTGCTCTTTAAATGGACAGCAGATTTCCCATACAGTAGTCCCATACAGTAAGATCCATACTGGATTTGGCTATAACTGTATGGGAATTCTGCTGTCCATTTAAAGAGCAACTAGAGCCTCAGAACAATACAGAATCAGAAGGCAGTAGTGGTCATATTTTATACTCGAGTCAATCACTTTTATTAGCTTTTTAAGGTGAAATTGGGTACCTCGGTTTATACTCGGGTCGGTTTATACTCGAGTATATACGGTAAGTAATAGGAGCACACTACTTTGCATCCAAATGTTGCATAGTGTGCTCCTCTTACTCCTTTGTTATATTGAAGTTTGCCCACCCCAGGGTAGGGGGTATTTAGAGGATTGTACCTACTTATTATTGTCAGTTGCCATTTAGAGGTGTGCTAGAATGAATTGTTTTAAAGATATGCACACAAGGATGCTCACACAGTTCTTTACTACATGGGCTGTGAATTGCACTGAAAATAACTTGGAAGCCTTAGTTACTGGATCTACTTCTTACATGTATATAAATGCAACTTACTAGAGAAGTATCTTACAATATATATGTTCTAGGGAGAAAAGCTCTAACATTTAGGGTAAAGAATAGATTTAGTTCTCCTTTTAAAGATATCTGCTGGAAGCTCTGTATTTTACACCCACGGGGTTCTGATGCTGAGGGGGATTGACCTCATTAGTATGCATAATACTCTCTGCTGCCCAATTACCAGCATCATCTGTAACTTTTAAACAACTGATATATGTCACATTCCAGAAAACCTTCTGTAGATTCCATCTGTCATCTGTTATAAATTAGTACAGTGTTTACCCAGCCTAAGTCTGCTGCTTAAAAACACTGATCTGATCTAAAAAGACATGTCCCCCCTACAACAATCATTAGCGAACTATAGGGTCCCTGACGGCAGGGAGCCATGGGAGGGCCTGAGACGTCCATCCCAAAGGCTCCGCGATCAGCTGATTTTAAAACATCTTAACGCGCGTATGCAATAAAGATATGTACAGCTGTTTAAAAGACCTTAAAGGGCATCTATAGTGGGAAAATGACCTTTTTTTTCTTTCTTTCCATGTGTTCTATAATTGCCCACAACCCACAGAGTGTCTTCACTTTTTTCAGATTCCCTCTCTGTTCTGAGATACGCCAGTTAGAAGAATACGAGATTGCATTCCTCTACTCCTACTTGGACTGTCAATCAAATCCCTGTGACATGATCCCCCCTCCCTGCTCTGTAATAAACATAGAGATAACAGCATTAGCAGGGGGAGAGAGGTAGCTTTGATGGTAGATATAAGGCTGCACTTGACCCCCCTTCTTAATAGCTTTCACTGATTGATGATGGGTCACAAAGTGAGAGATCGTAAACTGTACTGTTCTTCTTCTTCTTCCGTGTCTTCAGGACAGCTTGCTTTCTATTGGCCACTGTGCGTGGGTGGGTTTTTCACGATGTTGAACTTTTAACTCCTACTGCACATGATAAGCTTGTCGGTTAGCCGGAGTTGAGACATGGAGGAGGTAACAGAGGGGAGGGGGGAGGGGGGAGTGCTGCACAGAGATCTGACACCATGGTTAAACAGAGTCACTGAGAGAGATAGGATTAAGGCAGCACAGAGTACATGAATTTAACTTTGCAAAGGGGCAATGTGTTTTTTTCACTATAGATGCCCTTAAACTTCTGGGGGGGGCGTGTGTCAGGGGCCCAGTCCCCAATCTTGCAGGGACCCCCTGCAGTTACAAACCTGAAAACAATAATTGGTATATAGCCAGATCATCCCAAAAACCGTAAGATCGTTGTAGATACACATCTCAAAAGTGCCTCTGTATGCTGTAAATCCAATATTTTAAGAATCACAGTACACATGGGTCATAGAGGTAAAATGAATGACACAAGGTGGCTCAATTACCCAAAACCACTGGGCAATAATATGGAGTCTAACCGGTTCGCTATTGGTTACCATGACTTTAACTCCATATAAGCGCAGGATGCGCTGGTTATGCAAAAGAAACCCATACATCTGTCAACCCACGTGCTCTAACACGATATTGAATCGCGAAAGGGAGATTTGCCCTGAGTGATATCGGCTCTGGGAAATCTTCCCCAAAGAATGTGCAGTTTCCAAAGGTAAGTTAAAATGTAGTACACTTTAGTACATTCTAATATATTTACCAGATCCAGTCTTTACTTACTTAAAACCTGTAATCTTTACACTTTGAAAGTTTGAAAACTGGTGTCTATAAATGTTGTCCAGCTAAAAAAATTGGAAAAAGGAAAATTGAAATTAAATATTACACAATAAAAAAAAATGAGAGCGCAGTGTAAAATGCATTTAAATAGAATAAAAAGTAAACTAAATGCTCATATTGCCTTGGTAATTAAAGGGCATGTCCACCCCCAACACAAAAATCTATATGTAAACACAGAGATGGGTATACGTACTTACCTCCCTGCAGCCCCAGTGACCACTGAAAATCCTTAGAACTTCTCTCCACTAGTGATGGACCTGAACTTTATGAGTTCAGGGCAAACTATCTGTAGTATTTCAGTATCCGTTGAATGTATTTTTTGGAAACCCTCAAATGCAGTGTTGTTTTGATTAACCCTTGAATGTAGCCTTTGTTTTCAGTAACCCTCGAATGTATTGATCTGTAACCCTCGAATGTATCGTTTGGTAACCCTCGAATTAGCCATAACCCTCAAATGTAGCGTGCAGAAACCTGACAATTGCCCGATCGAGGGGGAAAGAACAGGGTTATTTAATAACAGTTCTTATTGTTAAAAATGGTGCTAATTTTGCTCCAAACAAATCGGATGTTATCTTTCAAATGTTAAATAATATCTGATTGGTTGGGGCAAAATAACCACCACTTTTAACCATAAGAACTTCCATTGAATCTACCTGCAAGTGTTTAAATGTGTTTTTGTGATGTGGATATGTTCCCCAGACCATTTCCCAGGTGCCACAGCCATTAACAGTAAGTTACCTTTGCTATCCGAACTTTTCGAACTCTTTCCTCCCATTGACTGTAATGGGTTTGTTTCCGGACTTCCGAACTTTTACTTAAGTTCGAAAACGAACCGAACTTCAGGTTGTTTGGCCATCTCTATTCTCCACCAGCAATGGTTTTTCTGGCTCTCGCTCCTTTGCAAGCTTACAGAACTCACACAGCCACAGGGAAAGCGTTCTGGCATACAGCTGTAAGTCTTTGTAACCTGCAAGGAAGCTGGTACCAGGGAAAGACCACAACAAAGCTTCAGGGACTGTGGGGAGATAGGTGTAACAATCTTGGGGTCTGGGGGTGGGTAAGGTAAGTATAGATTTCAGTGGTGTGGGTCGACATGCCTTTCAAATGTACTGTATACCTATTTGCAACGTGTAAGCTTCTCATAATCTGTGGCAAATTATTGTGTGTCAGTTTTATAAAAAAAAACGTGGAACTTTTTCTCTCATCTGTCTATACAGTACAGTATCTTTTCTAAGAAAATAAATGTGACAAATGTAAAGAGGCAGATGTATAAAGTAATTGTTTTAGGGGTTTTTGGGCTTTCTGTGATGACATAAATTATTTTTTAATGTAAATAAGGTTCTCCTAATTTAATAAAAAAAATATAAACATAAATTAAAGAAATATAAACATAATAAATTAAATCTTGCTACAAATATCATGGATCTTTACCGATTTCATTACATTCGTCTCCAGATTCTTTCTTTGCTCAGATTCAGGATCAGTTAGGTTGTCATTAAATTCTAAATTGGTGATACTAAATTGTAGAGGAACCGAGAATGTGGGAATGGCAGCTGTGTTGTTAGATTGAGATGTGTTGTTAGACTGTGCTGTGGTCAGTGTTGTATTTATGGTGTTGGGTTGTGCTGTTACATTTGTGTTGTTAGACTGTGCTGTGGTCAGTGTTGTATTTATAGTGTTGGGTTGTGCTGTAACATTTACGTTGTTAGACTGTGCTGTGGTCAATGTTGTATTTATGTTATTGGGTTGTGCTGTTACATTTGTGTTGTTAGACTGTGCTGCGGTCAGTGTTGTATTTATGGTGTTGGGATGTGCTGTAACATTTAAGTTGTTAGTCTGTGCTGTGGTCAGTGTTGTATTTATGGTGTTGGGTTGTGCTGTTACATTTGTGTTGTTAGAGTGTTCTGTGGTCAGTGTTGTATTTATGGTGTTGGGTTGTGCTGTTACATTTACGTTGTTAGACTGTGCTGTGGTCAGTGTTGTATTTATGGTGTTGGGTTGTGCTGTTACATTTACGTTGTTAGACTGTGCTGTGGTCAGTGTTGTATTTATGGTGTTGGGTTGTGCTGTTACATTTATGTTGTTAGACTGTGCTGTGGTCAGTGTTGTATTTATGGTGTTAGGTTGTGCTGTTACATTTGTGCTGTTAGACTGTGCTGTGGTTAGTGTTGTATTTATGGTGTTGGGATGTGCTGTAACATTTACGTTGTTAGACTGTGCTGTGGTCAATGTTGTATTTATGTTATTGGGTTGTGCTGTTACATTTGTGTTGTTAGACTGTGCTGCGGTCAGTGTTGTATTTATGGTGTTGGGATGTGCTGTAACATTTACGTTGTTAGACTGTGCTGTGGTCAGTGTTGTATTTATGGTGTTGGGTTGTGCTGTTACATTTGTGTTGTTAGACTGTGCTGTGGTCAGTGTTGAATTTATATTGCTGGGTTGTACCGTGGTTAATATTACATTTGTGCTGTTTGACTGTGCTGTGGTCAGGGTTAAATTTATATTGTTGGGCTGTGTTGTGGTTATTGTTACATTTGTACTGTTGGATTGTGCTGTACTAATGGCTGAATTTATGGTGTTGGGTGGTGTAGTGGTTAATGTTTCATTTGCACTGTTGGACTGCGCTGTGGTCAGGGTTGAATTTATGCTGTTGGGTGGTGCTGTGGGTATTGTCACATTTGTGCTGTTAGTTTGAGTTGCAGTTAATGTTGAAGTAGCATTGTTACTGGTAAATGATGGCACTGTAAAAATAATAAAAATACATTTGAATTAGCATTCTGTAGTTAAGAGTTATTCTTGATGATCACATAAATGAAATGCAGAGTTTAATTATAATATTAATAAAAACATGTATATTTATACAGTATATAGCACTTGAAATCAGACGCACTTTATACAGTATATATATAATGTAAAAAATAGGACTATTTAAATAATAAGCGCAATAGTGATTTTTCCTTGTATAGTCAAGCTACTTTATAAAGCTATTATACAGTGGAAAAATCACTATTACTCTTTAGTATGTTTCACTGCTTTCCTGCAATCCTCCGTTGATAAGCTGGTTCTGTCAGTAAAGAGAGCAAGTATGCACTAAACTGGTAGGACTCACATTAGTGCTGTTTACACGTTAGTGCTGTTCAAACATTTTTAGAGATGTTTACTTTTACTGTTTTAAAATTTATGATTACTACATTGGAAAGAATCTAAAGGGGTACTTAATTATATGTACCCAGTGTGGGGACCTAAACGGTTAGGTAACCATCACTGGGTTTAAATGGTATGTCCATCCCCAAAACTAAAATTTAACCCCATACTGTCCCCACTGTGTAGTGTTAAAAAACCCTTACCTTACATCTCTGCTCCCAATGGTTCTCCTGCAGTGACTGTTCCGAAGTCCAGGCAACTGAAGAGTAGGAGCTGTCTTCCTGTGTGAAAGTATTCCGCTTCCTCCTTGTCCTCTGAGAGGACAGTGGCACGTGCAGGGGAGCCCTTTCCCCCCTCTCCCTCCGTCACTCTGGAGCCCTCTTTGCTGCCGGGTGCTCTCTAAAAACTCTAAACATATTAAAGGGCACCCTAGCCAACCCCAAACAGCTAAGTCCGTTTGTTGAAAAAGCTGCAGAACTCTACTTACAATCCTTTGTCCCCCCGGTGTTCTGTATTGCCTGCCTGTGATTGCCTGCATCTCAGCCAATCAGAGATGTGGCTGCTGGTCCAGCCCCCTTGCAGTTCCCACAAGCAGAGGGCCAAGATCAAAGCGCTGGGGGATCAAAGGATTGTAAGTAGGGTTCTGCACCATTTTTTAAACATAAACAAACAAACCTTGTTGGGGTGGGTTAGGGTACTTTTCATTATGTTAAAAGTTTATTTTTAAGGGGGACATACCCTTTAAATATCTAAACTTACCAATCCAGTCTGTCCCCAAACATGTTTTTTTCCAGGGCCTGGCCTATTGGAAGATGTATTCTGCAAGAAGCATGTCTTCCCATTGACCAGGACCTGAACTGAGGGAAGGACAGGGCTATACTGGCCAAAGCAAATGTAAGTATCTATTGCTGGTAATCTATGGTAAACCCAGAGGTGAGGACCTAGTGGTTTAAATACACAAGCCAAATTGATCTACTGATCTCACCTAAACATTATTCTAATAAATATACTTTGATAATAAAGACCTGTGAGTGCAGTACACTTATGATGTTTATAGATGTTTATATATATATCAATATATATGAGGTAATGTGGTGTTTTGCTACACCTTTTGACTTACTAAGAGCCATGGGTAGCCTGCAACTTCTATTCTTATAACTGACACTTAGCTAAATCATAAATTATAATCAGTGCTTAGTTATGTTGTCAGTGTTACACCATTCATTAAAACCTGTGTGTTATAGGTAATTTTGCAACCCCTATTAAAAATATAAGAATATTAATAGACACCTCTATGTTCTATTATATGTAGAAAAGTTGATCTGCATCCTTGTACTTTGTCATGGAACTTTTAAGTAACTTTTAATATCCTTTTAATAATTTTACAATAGGGGTGTATCTGTTGTATTCAATTAGATCAACTGGACTACAACAGATATACCATGACCTGGATGAATGAGAACCTTCACAAGCATACAATAGGGGTGCATTATTCACTCAGATATGTCACAGAGATAATGTGACCATTGGCAATTGAAGCACCTGTAAGAGAAAAACAAAGTTCATACACCACAGAACTACTTCTGCTTCCACGTTCACCTGGATACCAGTTCTCTCTCTTTCTCCCTTTTACGTTTATATTATACAGAGTTTCGAAAGTAATTGGTTTATTGTGTACATATGTGATAAAAATTTACATGGAAATTGTGATGGACTTTATTTATTAAAATGTTATTGGCTAAGGACCAAATATCAGGCACCAAAAAGCAAAATGATGTGTTTGGACCATTTCCCAAAGCATTGCCGTGTGATTTTCTGTGTGTTGGAAGTTTCCCAAGCAACACAAGTCAGTGGGTCTCCAATTTAACTTACCAGAGGTTGACTGTGCAGAAATCTTTGTGACCTGTACCAATCCTTTAGGTGGCAAACAAAACAGAGATATTATTAGGTAGAATTTTAGAACCAATGTGATCTGACAATATTAGTACCATATATATATTATTTTTGGAATATAGTGTGCACACGCTGTAGCCTAAAAGTTAGACGTACCATGGTGGTACTATCATAGATTCAAAAAATATATACTCTTTAACAAGGTTTGGTGCACCCCAGGTATTTTAATTCCCCCTCCCCTGGCTTTCAGTCTGGGTCTGAGACCTTTATCAACACAGAGTTGCTATTTATATTATTTACATTATACACATAAACTGGTTTAACACACCTATCATAGATACATATACATTCTCTTCCTTATACTTAACTAATAGGGATGTCCGGTTCGCGGATCCGCTGCGGATTTATCCCGTTCCCGAACGGCGGATTTTTCCGGATTTTCCTCCTTCTGAACTTCCGAACCGCGGATTTCCCGGATTTTCGAAAATTTTCAAAATTACGACATTTCTCGTATTTTCGAAAATACCTATTTTCGAAAAATTTCTAAAATACGAGGGTTTCTCTTATTTCCGTAAATACGTATTTTCGAAATTTTTCGAAAATACGAGTTTTCGCGTATTTTCGAAAATACGAGAAAACTCGTAATTTCAAGGATATTTTTCCTTTTAATGGGTCCGCTCGCGAATTTTCGAATTTTCAAATTTTTCCGAAAATTCGCGGATCCTCGAACGGACCGGATTTTGCAAAGTTCGGACATCTCTATTAATTAATTGACTTTCCGAGCACAAAGTGACTGAGGTGCCTTGTACTTTGTAAAACTACGTATAACGACAGACAATTGATTGGAATAATCTTCAAGGGAATGTCCAGAGAGTTTTTTCAACTTTCTTTTTTTTTCTGTTTAACTGAAGAACGGGAGGTAAATGAGCTATGTCTTACCTCCCATTCTTCAGTAAAACTTGCAGGCTAGGGCTGTTTACATTTGAGAAGTGACGTTTGCATGGGGATATGATCACTTTATACAAATATATTAATGGACCATTCAATAAACTCTCTGGTGCATTGTTCACGAATAGGTCATATCTAAGGACACATGGACATCCTTCAAGATTAGAAGAAAAGTAAAGGTTTCTTTACAGTGAGAAAGGTGAAACTGTGGCAGATGTGGTAATGGTAAGTTTATTGAATAGCTTTAAAAGTGGGCTAGATAAGTTTATAAAGCTAAAAAATATTGAGAATTACTGGTAGTTCTGGTTTTACCCCCCTTTTTTGCTGTTTTTTTTTTTTTTTTGCTTTCCTACACCACAGAAATACATTTTAATGGAAGGTGGAAAAGGCAGCCATGAAGGGATCCAGGGGGCAGGAGGAAGGGGGGGGGGTGCTCTTCTGCCCATGCTAGAAAGTGTTGACATCATGTTGACCCCACTGAACACGCCCCCTCCCTTTCAAAGCTAATAGAATGCAAGCAAGCAAAGTACGGAAGAAAGTAGCCAAGTGCTGAATGGAGAGGGCAGAGTGGAGAGAGGATTACAAGTGATGCAGAGCTTCTTTACAAGTAAGGCTGGGTACAAACCCATTTGATTGTGGCAAAACACAGTCTGTCCCCATTTTCTCCCCCGGATCAGGCAAAAAGGTGATTGGATGCGGTGGTAAATCACCACCGATTGTGCGGTCACCTATAGACCTGTCGGTTGCACTGATTTTTGCCACAGCCGACAGTGATTCGTCCTGGCCGATCGCTCACTTGTGGCGAACAGTCGGTCGGGTTAAAAAATTTGTTTGCTAAAGTTCTTATCGCTTCACCTGCTTAGCTGATCATAATCACTGAAGAGAGAGGCAATGTAGCAGCAGCTGTAGTTGAGAGAAACTTCACAAACAGCATATTGTCTGGATGCATTTTAGTTTTAATTTTTTCATTATATATATGTTTTGTATATACAGTAGAACTGAACTAGGCACTATACAGCATGGTGCAGTAATGTCACATTGTACTGTATGGAATATGTGTTTTATTATATATATATGTATTATATGTAGAAATGCACTAGGCAATATACAGCATGGTTCAGTAATGTCACATTGTACTGTATGGAATATGTGTTTTATTATATATATGTATTATATATAAATGCACTAGGCACTATACAGCAGAATGCAGTAATGTCACGTTGTACTGTATGGAATATGTGTTTTATTATATATGTATAATATATAGAAATGCACTAGGCACTATACAGCAGGATGCAGCAATGTCATGTTGTATTGTATGGAATATGTGTTTTATTATATATATGTATTATATATAGAAATGCACTAGGCAATATACAGTATGGTGCAGTAATGTCACGTTGTACTGTATGGAATATGTGTTTTATTATATATACCGTATATACTCGAGTATAAGTCGACCCGAGTATAAGTCGAGGTACCTATTTTTACCTAAAAAATTAGTAAAAACTGGTTGACTCGAATATAAGTCGAGGGTAGAAAATATGACCCTTCCACTACAGTACAGTACAGTTCTTTTTATGCAGCCTTACCTTACCTTACCTTACCTTACCTATCCTGTCCCTGACACCCATGGGACTCCCTTACTCTCCCCCCCACCCCCAGGAATAAAACCCTATTTCCCTGCCACTACACTACCCACCCTTCCATTACAGTACAGTACAGTTCTTTTTATGCAGCCTTACCTTACCTTACCTATCCTGTCCCTGACACCCATGGGACTCCCTTACTCTCCCCCCCACCCCCAGGAATAAAACCCTATTTCCCTGCCACTACAGTACCCACCCTTCCATTACAGTACAGTACAGTTTTTTTTATGAAGACTTACCTTTTTCCAGGTGCTGTGGGTGCTGCCACAGTTGCAGGAGAGTCCGGGCCCCCGACATCCCTCACTTGATGGAGGAATCCGGCTGCCGCATGCACTGATGGTCGCATCCACTGACGTCAGTACTCGGCGCCGGTCTCATTTCCCGGCGCCGAGTAGTGACATCAGTGGATGCGACCCGTTAGTGAATGCGGCAAGCCGGATTCCTCCATCAGTAAGTGACTGACCGAGTATAAGTCGAGGTTCAGTTTTCAGGCTGATTTTACAGCCTGAAAACCTGTATTTATATAGAAATGCACTAGGCACTATACAGCAGGATGCAGTAATGTTACGTTGTACTGTATGGAATATGTGTTTTATTATATATATGTATTATTATAGAAATGCACTAGGCACTATACAGCAGGATGCAGTAATGTCATGTTGTACTGTATGGAATTGTGTTATTATATATATGTATTATATATAGAAATGCACTAGGCAATATACAGCAGGATGTAGTAATGTCACTTTGTACTGTATGGAATATATGTTTTATTATTATAATGTATTATATATAGAAATGCACTAGGCAATATACAGCAGGATGCATAATGTCACTTTGTACTGAATGGAATATGTGTTTTATTATATATATGATTATATATAGAAATGCACTAGGCACTATACAGCAGGATGCAGTAATGTCACGTTGTACTGTATGGAATATGTGTTTTATTATATATATGTATTATATATAGAAATGCACTAGGCACTATACAGCAGGATGCAGCAATGTCACTTTGTACTGTATGGAATATGTGTTTTATTATATATATGTATTATATATAGAAATGCACTAGGAACTATACAGCAGGATGCAGTAATGTCATGTTGTACTGTATGGAATATGTGTTTTATTATATATATGTATTATATATAGAAATGCACTAGGAACTATACAGCAGGATGCAGTAATGTCATGGTGTACTGTATGGAATATGTGTTTTATTATATATATGTATTATATATAGAAATGCACTAGGCACTATACAGTATGGTGCAGTAATGTCACATTGTACTGTATGGAATATGTGTTAGTAAATACTTACCTACTAAAAGGACAAGGATGGCTGATCTTGGCAAGCTCATTGTTTTAGAGATCAAATCACAGACTTTATAAATGCTGTGAAGAAAACAAATGAAATATAAATCATTTTACTGTATATTGTAAAAAAAGAGAAGACCTATAAAAACCCATGTTATTTTGTCTGCTCTTAAATTGGTAATCATGCCTGTTAACCAATAACTATATCACCTTTAGGTCACTTTTGTAGCATTTAATCTCAAAACTCTTATCCTGCAACTCTTTAATAGAGATGGCTGAACTCATGCAATCCCTTCCACCTGCAGATTCATTGGTTCTCGTAAAAATTCGAAAATCTACTAGCGGACCCATTGAAGTCAATGGGAGTTAAAAAAAAATCTGAATTTACTGTAAATAATTCAGGGACCTGGGAAATGGTTCACACATATCAATGCCCCAAATCTTTAAAAGGTATCTTCACCCCTAAATAATTTTTCTTCTGTAGGGAACCCCCAGAATAAATGACACCTTTGTTCCCTCTGCCTCTGCCTCTATTGTTCTTCCGATCCCAGAATAGCAATAGGGGCCGGACCGGCAGCTAGGCCTCTGGTTGGCTGAGAGTTAGCCAATCACAGACGCAGCTGCGGCAATTAAAGGACAACAATATCCAAATAACATCACCCCCATTACATGTCCACACTTTGAGCCCTCCCTTAGATTCACACAGCAGAGATGCAACGCCACCGTGCAGTCCCTGTGACGTCACTCTTGAGTGCCCACCGGCAGGAAGATTGATAAACAGCCTCCACTAGATGCCTGAAATTAGCATTTGCTGTGTCCGAGCAGTGCTGTGTCTCCTGTTCTCCTGCTCCTGTTTTGCCTTATCCTGTGGATTGTCCTTTCCTTGCTCCAGGTTTGCCTTTTCCTGCTTTTGGACTCTGCTTACCGTTGTAGACTTTTTGTACTGCACTCTGTGCTTGGACTGCATCCTTCAGTTACCACTGGGTCTGTTGTCCATTTTGAAGGTTAGTGCACACCCTTAGCACTAGCATGTGCTATGTAGAGCTTATGTGGTGCTGGTATCGGACGTCCTACCATGTCTCCAAGGTAAGTACAAGAAAGAAGTTAGGAACCGCACATACTTTTGCAATGAAGTGGGGTCCTTAACCCATTAATTCAGTAACTAACACATTGCAATGTTTCTGGGGACCTCAGCCAATCTTCATCAGATATACAATTTGAAAAAGAAAGAAATCCACAAAGTCCAAGTTCCAGCGTATCCGTTAAAATTCGTTTCGGAACAGGTTCGGATTAGGTCCATCTCTAATCTTTAACTGGCTAGCAGATGCAGCATGTTTGCATGTAACAAAATGCACGAAAAATTATTTTTCCCTACTATTACTGTTGAGTAAAATATCATTGCATATAATGGTTGTGTATAGCAAATCACAAACATTTAAAACATACATTTCACATATTTAAATATGTTTAAATCATTGTAAAACCAATAGAAATATAAAGAAGTGTGTATGCCCTATGAAAGCAGCTGTACCAGGAAATCAAAACTCAAAGATGGCTAGGCTTCATGTTCATAGCATTTAAACTACAATACAACTGCTAATGCCTGATATGCAGATTTTAAGGGTCAATTTTAATTAAAAAAAATTAAGACAAATTGATCTGATTGTTATTTATTTTTTCTCAGTTCTTTGATGAGCACTGAAGGGAATGATACCTTTTTATTGCAGATTAACAGTTCATCTCGGTAGGAGTTTAGAGGATGTAGTTATCTTTTCTTAGGTCCAGCAGTACTAAAGAAAAATGTTACAGCACAATATTAAAGCTCTTACCATGGAAACATCTATGCAATTAATAGGGGAAAAAACTACACTATAAATGAGTCCTCTATCATCTAACACGAAAGGCACCTTCAACTTTAAACGTTGTTCATCTTGCACTGTTGCATACAATGTAACAGGTGCCCCAATGCACTTAAAGGGTATCTCCACCAGGATTTTAACTTTCTTTTTTCTAGTTTAACAGGAGGTAAATGCGTTATGTCTTACCTCCTGTCCTTCAGTAAAACTTTCAGGAGAGCAGAAGAAACTTACTGCGTATTGTACCAACTGGAGAACCAATTGTACCAATTGGAGAACCAATTGATAGAGAATGAATGATCATAGGTGTAGCAGACATCCCACCCTGCAAAAAAATATTTCACAGAGGTACTCCTAAAAGAAAAAAAGAAAATAAAGCCAACTTTAAGAACAAAATTTCTGATCCATCTAATTACCACCACGAATATGTATGTTCCAGACTTTCTCTAGTACTCTCCAGACTCCAGACTTTCTCTAGTATATCTTTCGTTATAATGCTTAGAGCAAGGCTGATGATCTCTGAGCTTTTCTTCGGTGAAGGAGAGTGACAGACTCACATAACCCATTACATTTACTTTTTTGTCACTCGCTCTTCACTAATAAACTCTGGATTGTTGCTGTCTCCTCACTTGAATTAAAACAAAACTATTTCAGGGAGATTGTTATAATTTTAGGGGATGAAAAATAACAACCCCTTTTGCATTTTCTCCAAACACACCAAATTTTCTCAAAAAATCAGATCATTCTGATATGGATCTTTAATTTTTGTCCTGAAAGGTCATTTCAAAACAAAATAAAATGGTTGTTTTGTTTAACATCACAACAACTGACCTAAATTAGAACTTGGGAATTCCTGAGCCATTACCAGGAATAATATCTGTGATTCATTCCTACTTCTCCTAGCTATCTTTGTAACTGCTACTTTACAGTATGTCCATTCTGCTGTTCATGATTTACTTTGTTGCAATTTTTTTAAGGGCACTTCTAGGGTTGTTGCTGCCTGAATGCTTCCCTTGATCATGACCGGGCAGCGGGCAAAGCGGTTTGGGGTGGCTTTGTCAGTGGGTGTGGCTTTGTCAGTGGGTGTGGTTTTGTCAATGGCCATGGCTAAAAGTTTACGATTTTGAACTTCCAACACATAGGTATTTTAACATTTCCTCAGACAGTTATTAGCAATAACGTAAATTACTGGAAACGGATATTACATCCCTTTCTCAAACGCTTGTGTTACCACTACCATATTGCTACTTTCAGGATTTTGTTTCTCAAATCAATTTTAACTTATTTTATAGCCTGTGCTATACATGTTTTTACAACTGTTGCAATACATTAAAAATGCCATACTTTCTGTAGATAAAAGATTTTAGCCACCACGTCAAGTAGATTCCTCCATCAAGTAAGTGACTGACCCGAGTATAAGTCGAGGTTCAGTTTTCAGGCTGATTTTACAGCCTGAAAACCTGTATTATATATAGAAATGCACTAGGCACTATACAGCAGGATGCAGTAATGTTACGTTGTACTGTATGGAATATGTGTTTTATTATATATATGTATTATATATAGAAATGCACTAGGCACTATACAGCAGGATGCAGTAATGTCACGTTGTACTGTATGGAATATGTGTTTTATTATATATGTATAATATATAGAAATGCACTAGGCACTATACAGCAGGATGCAGCAATGTCATGTTGTATTGTATGGAATATGTGTTTTATTATATATATGTATTATATATAGAAATGCACTAGGCAATATACAGCAGGATGTAGTAATGTCACTTTGTACTGTATGGAATATATGTTTTATTATATATATGTATTATATATAGAAATGCACTAGGCAATA